>CH003398.1:716748-738544 GCA_000149265.1 Ciona savignyi
GAAAATGAATAAAATCACCGCACAGAAAAGGGAAAATATGGCAAAACGAACAGTCGTTAAAATACGTCATTGACAAAAAGAATATAAATTAATTAATAATAAAGGGAACGCGGCCGCCAAACCTATAGACAAAAAAACAACTGTCCGACCGGTTAGTCTGATGTTTTAGTACCAAGTATTTCAACCGAAAGGTTGCAGATTCGAAACTAGTCACTAACTAGTCGGTTGTGTCCTTGGGCAATGCACCTAACGGACATTGCATGAACCCGGCGGATTAATGGGTTCTACCAAATTAAAGGAACGAGTCTATCATACACATCACACAGCAATAAATCCGGTAACCCGACGGTCGGCACGAGGTGATCTGACGATTGCCCGTGTGTTAACTCCCTTGGATTTCCCATTAACGGGGATAAACATGAATATCCTATCACATCCTTTACTATTTATGTAAACAGTCAGAGACTGATGCAGTCCTACTACGATTTCGAGCAATGGCTAACGATTCAATCGAGTTTTAACGTCAAGAAGAAGTTCTTATTTATGCCGCTGTAATGGAACCCCTGGGTTTTATCCGAAAACGACCGAAGATGCAGGGCTTTCTCAGCTTTCTTTCTTGTGTTAAATGGTAGCTTAACCAAATGGTTGTCCGTTACACATGAATTTAAATCAATACTCTGTGTACTAATGTGTTATACCGATTTAAACAAAAACATCCCCAGACAAAAATAAATTAATGACATTTCTATGGTGATATGTGAGTGAAAGGGGATGCACCGATTGCTATATACTTTGAACCGAGATTTTGTGTACGCTTTGAAATAAATGTTGTTTTGTCAATTTTGTTTAATCTATGTGTTTTTAATTAAAATGACTATGTCTTACTAATATTTTAACCTTAATAAATAGTAAAAATAAGAAATAATTTATAAATAAAAGAAAGAAAACATCGACAGTACACCGTCGATTGTAAAATATACCCATAAACCTCAGTTAAAAGTATTTACGGGCTATGGTAAAGAGTTGCACATGTAAAATCACACGTTTGTTTTTGGATGTTGAGTTATTGTGTTATTTAGTCTTGTCGTTGAATAATTTTTTTTAGACATAGGCATGATTTGAACAAGATTGCCCTGTTTGCTTTTCGTTGGTAGCATATAAGCACAACCTATTTGGCATTGGTAACACACCATTAAAGGTAAAATAAGGGAAGGAGGGAAACTGCTCACAAAAGTGAAAATTATACTATTAAATCAATCAAACATATTTATTTGTTAAACGCACGAAAACAAAATAATAACAATACGAAAATAAATTAAACTGAAGTTTAACAAGGAGACACCGATAAACCATGGTTATCGAAGCAGGTGCCACCTTATGATAAATGTAAATTAAAATATAAAAATAAATAAATGCACACCTACCCACAGAATCAAGAAAGAGCTCTCAATCTGTCAATCCTCAAAAGAAAGTCTCAATCTGTCAAAGTTAGTAGCAGGACTGGGGGTTAAAGCTAGCGTTAGTTCTGGTGTTAAGATTACTATTTGGGGCAGGATTAGATTTAGTTTTTATTATTTTAATGAGCAATTTTTCTTCTTCCCTCTAATCTGGGTGTTTCTAATTACTGCAGGATCGTTTGGAACCCTAAACCCAATTTTAATCGATCAAGCGATCCTGTAGTAATTAGAGGCCCGTATGGAAAGTACGTCAATTTTCGCCGAGATCTCGAGTGTGCACGCGCCAAATATTTAAGTGTGCAGTGTGCAAACGTTCAAGAATGCACACTTCAAGTGTGCACACAATCTCCTTTTCATAACTGTTTTACCAAAATCTTAAAAAACATATTATTCTATCTTCAATCTTTCGTGTCCGTCAGCTAACATATCTATCTACATAACTAAAAATGTACGGAAAGTAAATGACCCGAGGTCCACAGGTAGGTTTACAAGTTTATTGGAAATTATACAATGTTTATACTGCCAGCTCGCGAGCGTGTGTGAAATTACCCAAGTGTGCAAAAGACGCAGGAAAAAAAAACTCGAGTGTGCAGATGCCGTACTTTCCATACTGGATTAGAGGAGATTTATCTAAATACCCAGTGTGCCAGAGTTTTAAGTGTGCCCACATTGGGTATTTAGAGCCACCCATTAGAGGTGCTCTAACCCACATTTTGGTGTTGCCCTATAGCATGGTCTTTATGTTAATAACAAAAAATACTTTTTCCTACTCATAATATATCTGTTCTACTCGTGTTATACCCCCTCCTAAATAAACTCAAGTTAATGACAGAAATACTTTGTTTTACTCGTCATATATTGTGTTGCCCAATGCCGCTCCGTCCCGCAGATTCGTAAAGCCTCGTTTTTGTGCTCTTTTCAACAGAATAATAGCTGCAAGCCATACTATGGAGTGCGTGGTGCATAGGTTCAGATTGTTCCAGTACACCCCACGTGCGATACAATGCATGGCTGTTTCAGATGACTTTGAGCTCGCTGTTGGCCGCTCTGACGGCAGTATTGAGATTTGGAGCACTACGGAGTTGTGGTTCCAGAAATTGGTGAATTTTATATATTTATTTCATATTAGAAGTTAGATTATTCATTGAATACAGGTATACAAATGTTTCCTAAACTAAGTAGTTTAATATTTTAAACAAAAACTATGTACGTTTATCATATACAACACACTGAGCTACTTTGGGTAACCACACAGTACGCGCAAGGGAGTGTTATAACAACCATTCTTTTCCCACTGAATATTTTAACTACACTTGAGGTACCAGAGCTTTACATTGTGCAGTATATAATAAAAATACTTGTACAGTTTTTATTAAACCTTTTAACCAAGTCTAGACATCTTCGACTAAGTGCCTTACCCCAAAAACACAGCCGGGAATAGTGAAAACAGAAAAATAAAGATGTAAAGGAGGGTTATACTAAAATAAAGATTCTAGTGTTAGAATTACTGTTAAGGCTTGGGTTGGAGATTTTTTTGGTTTTAGGATTACTGTATATGGCAGGAATTAGTTTCAATAGTTTAAGTGTCATTTTCTCCCTTTTACTGCCTTACCCTAAAACACAGCACGGAAAACTGAAAGGAGTGAAATAAAGATGTAGAGAAGGGTTACATTAAAACAAAGAATATAGAGTTAGGCTTAGTGTTAAGGCTGGGGTTGAAGATTTTTTTGGTGTTGAGACTACTGTATAGGACAGGAATTAGTTTCCACACAGCTGACCCTTAAGCACCTTGTTTTAATCCGACCACCACACAGATTTCACTCCAAACCAACATTATAGGTGATTCCAGGATCTGAGGTTGGTTCAGTTGAGTCTCTACTATGGCTGGGCAAACGATTGATATCTTCAGGATTGCATGGAAATATTGTGGAGTACGACCTTTCTAATGGAACTACAAAGGTTGAATTTTGGATTTTATGCGGACTTGTTTACCATTGCGTTGATTTTTATGCGAACTTATTTAGCATTGGGTTGAATTTTATGCGGAATTATAAACCATTGGTTGATTTTTATGCGGAATTATTTACCATTGGGTTTATTTTTATGTAAAGTTTTTCACCAAGACTTCAGTATTCCTCAAGAATATTATTTGTCTACCATTAAATAGCCAAAGCTTGTGCTGTGGGGAGTAGAATAGAGACAATAGAATACTTTCCACCCAGAAACCTAATAAGTTAGGTTTGCCAGCTATTCATTAATCTAACCGATTAGTCCGATGTGTTAGTGCGACACCCTTCAGGTTGCAAGTTCGAAACTGGCCGCTAACTAGTTGGTTGTGTCCTTGGGAAGGCATTTTACGAATATTTCTTAAAACCAGTGGAATAATGAGTTCTACCAAATTGAAGGAATAATTCATACATAACACACTGTAATAGCTCCGGTAACCCGACGTTGGACACGAGGTGATCTGACGATTGCCTGTGTGTTAACCCCCTTGATTTTCCCATTCACTGGGATAAACATGAATATCCCATCCTTTCCTAATCCATTATTATGTTAAAATAAAATAATTCAATTTCAATTTTCTCAGATTTCAGTTGACAGTTATGGAGGAGCAGTCTGGTGCTTAGCTCTCTCCCCTGACCACAAACAAATTGCAGTAAGTTTTGAATCTCCTAGTTCTAGCAACACCGAGATATTTTGTTGTTCTGTTTTTCCAGTTTTACTGAAATATTTTTGTTATTCTGTTTTTTTGAGAGTACGGTATGCACTTAATTTGACTTTAATAAAGTTTAAACAAACTTTGACTTAACTTGGCGCTGTAACATAAGTATTTTCGTAACTGACATAGAAACGTATACTGTAGTAATTACAAAGTAAAGGCAACTGTAAAGTAACTAACTGAATTTAAACTGGTTATTATCAAACAATCAACGAAAAACAGCGCCAGATTGATTAAGTGATGCTCATGATAAAAGGAAGACTTAAAACATAATGACTTCAAATACCGTTTCACTGTATACCTAAATGAGTGGCGAAATACATTTTAGTTCACGACTGCTCTTTACCTCATGTTCATAGTACACTGATTACTTAGACAACTGGAAACATAAAAGGCTTGCATTGCCCTTTGATTGCTTTGAATACTGATTACATAAAACGCATTGCAATATGCACTGATAACATAGACCAGTGCTTCCCAACCTTATTTTCCTAGAGGCACATTTAAAAACTTTTAACAGCAGATTGCAATCACAATTGTACAATGGGAGGTCTTTTGACAAGCTATATACATTTGATATTATATTAGCGAAGTTATTTGATAGCCATTATATTTATATTTGCAAAAATTAAAATCCTTTTTATTTAATAAAAATTGTGTTTAAAAAAATATTGTTTTAAAATATTAGTTAAAAAAACACCTAGCATTGTCTTGCAGTACAGTAGTGTGCAGTGGCTCAATGGTTGCGCAGCACTGACATAGACTATCGGGGTTATTACTTTGAATACAGGATAAAAAAGTCTTGTAAAGTGTAACAACCAATAATTAAACAAACTGATTGAACCGAATTTGATTCTTCTAGGCCGGGTGTGAGGACGGAAGTGTTAAGATATTCGAGACATCGGACGATACCATCTCATTTGAGAGATCCTTTGACAAACAGGAAGGTGAGCCAGGCAGGAATGTATAATGTTGGGTGTTGCGTGCTATGCAACCCTATCTCTTCAACTTGCACCCCTAATTTGGAACATTGTTCCCCTAACCTAGAACCATACACCCCTAATTTGAAATCTTGCACCCCCAACTTAGTACCTTACAAAAGTCAAATTTCGGGCGAGTAAGAATTTACTAACGTGTGGAAGCTCACGCGAGTCACGAGAGTAAACATGGCTCGCAAGTGTAGTTTTAAATCTGGTATTATAACAATCTTGCATTATGATGCTATATACTCAAGAATTTAAATACACCGTATGTATAATAAAAACGCCATACGCTAGTTAAATAGAAAACAGCCGCGGTAAACGTTAATTAGTTTTTTACTTGCAAGAGTAAATTCTTACTCGCACAGCGTGTGTCACGTGAGTAAACATGCAAGCGTTACTCGCATGAATGTTTATCCCTCCATCCCTATAAGGATAAAATAGGATAGGATATTCATGTTTATCCCCGTGAATGGGAAAACCAAGGGGTTGACACACGGGCAATCGTCAGATCACCTCGCGCCCATCGTCGGGTTACCGGAGCTATTGCAGTGTGTTGTATATGATAGACACGTTCCTTCAATTTAGTAGAACCCATTAATCCGCTGGGTTCAGGCAATGTCTGTAAAGTGCCTTGCCCAAGGACACAACCGTATAGCTAGCGACCAGTTTCGCACCTGCAACCTTTCGATTGAAAGGCGACGCACTAAACCGCTAGACCACCGGGCCGGACGTAATGTCCCTCCCTATATATCCCCAGGCCGAATATTATGCCTAGCATGGCATGAGAGCGGAGACGTAGTCGTCACTGGTTCGGTTGACGTCATTCGATTGTGGAGCATTAAAACAGGTGAATATGCCGGAACCTGTATTTGCATAAAAAATTAAATTATTTTTTTTGCATAACAATTTTGAATTCAAATTCGCAATAATATTTAATATTTTTTCCCGTTTTTTAAATTTTTTATCAAAGGTCCTGCTTCATGTTTTCATCGTGGAAACAAAAAATAAACTAATCTAAACAACTTTGAATTCATATTCGCATAAAAAAATTTGAAAAATACATTTGCATAAAAAAATGTTTCAACTCTTAATTGCATAAAAATAACACTTACCATCGGGTCTAATAATGTTATTTTTCATGCAAAACTCTTCTGTATCACCACGGCTGAGTATTGATGGATAAAAATAGAATTTTCAATACAGGCCACGCAATCCAACGTATTACGATGGATCGTGAAATGAAGAAAGTGGAAACGATCGTTTGGTCTCTTCTTGTTCTCAGGTTTGTAGTTGATTCAGTTATCCAGTCGTGGACTAATTATCAAGTACACAGCACTGATGCCTGTATACTTCTTAATTGGATTTATACTTCTTATTATATTATATAGCCTTTATACTTCTTAATTGGATTTATACTTCTTATTATATTATATAGCCTTTATACTTCTTAATTGGATTTATACTTCTTATTATATTATATAGCCTTTATACTTCTTATTTGGATTTTGGATTTATACTTCTTATTATATTATATAGCCTTTATACTTCTTATTATATTATATAGCCTTTATACTTCTTATTTGGATTTATACTTCTTATTATATTATATAGCCTTTATACTTCTTATTTGGATTTATACTTCTTATTATATTATATAGCCTTTATACTTCTTATTTGGATTTATACTTCTTTTTATATTATATATCCTTTATACTTCTTATATACTTAAAACAATCAATCTGTAGAGACTACACCAGTGGTTTCCAAACTTTTTAAAAGAATTCACAATGGACCCCTTGCAATATTTTTAATGTATAGTGAAGTTTGGCGGTATAGTGAAGTCTAAAAAATTAAACGATCACAACCACAAAATCAATGTACCGTATAGTGAAAAATATGCTCACACTTCTTTCGCGGACCTCCTGAAAGTGAAAAACCCTAAACGGTCCGCATACCCCACTTTGGGAACCATTGGACTACACTGTTGTGAGTGTAATTAAAAAGAATACCACCATATTTGTGAAATAATGAATACAAAGTCCAAACCCTTAGCTTGGGCACACAACATTGATGTTTTAAACATTTTTATTTGAAAAACGTGAAGTGTTTAATTTGTAGTGACAACACTGCTGTGAGTGTAGTTATAAAGCTTATTTGTGAAATACACCACATTTGTGAAATAATGAATGCAAAGAATGAATTTAAATTGTTTAATCTGTAGTGACTACACTGTGGTGAGTGGAGACTCATTCGGAAGAGTTCAGTTTTGGAACGGGAAACACGGGACCCTGTTGCAGGTGAATGCTTCATTGTGCTCTTTATTTGCACAGTCTAGTTGACCAGACATTTAGTTAGTAGTTGTGCACTGGGCCATCAGCCCAAAGGTGGTCAGATCAACACCAGTCAGTAGCTATTGGGTAGGACAAAGAACTTAATTTCACTAACCCAGTAGTTTAATGGGCTGACTATTACCTGTGACATTAGCTTGATTGATTGTATATGGAATAAAAAACTCATGTTCATGGTAGATGGGATAATGCCGGGTGGTTATAACGCGGTAAATCTTCAGTACCATGTTGTTTATATCAGTCCCCTTTTTAAATTTTAAATAGATTACACCCAACATTATCCTTTTATACCCAACATTATCCCATTTTTTAAATTTTAAATAGATAAAACTTTTACCGATGTTGTTGTAATATAAGGGAGATTTTTAAATAACTTGATGGTGGGTGCTGACTGATCTAATGATTGCACATGTGGGAACGCATCTTGTGTTTTCACATTCACGGGAATAAACATGAATATTTTAAGCAAAAAAAAGATGGAATAGATAGTTGTTATACCACATTATAAAAACCTTGTAGAAAAGCGGTAACTGCACCTTGTATTTCCCTGTTTCCCATTATTCTTGTCCGACAGATTAGTCTGGTGGATTAGTACATTGCCTTTCGTCCGAAGGATTTCAAGTTCGAAACTGGGCGCTAGCTTTTTTAGTTGTGTTATTGGGCAAGGCTCTTAACGGACACTGCCTGAACTCAGCAGATTAATGGGTTCTACCAAATTGAAGGAACGTGTGAGTCATAAACAACACACTGCAATAGCTCTGGTAACCCGACGGTGGGCACAAGGTGATCTGACGATTGCCCCTGTGTTAACCCCCTTGGTTTTCCCCATTTCCATGAATAACCTGAATATCCTATTCCACCCAGTCATACCACGTGCATCGTGCCGACGTCTTGTGCTTGTGCCGAGGACCATCAGAGTCAACTGTGGTCGCCGCGGGAGTCGACCCCCGAGTCTTGTCGTTTAAACTAACCGACCCCTATGACCCAACATCATGGGTGAAGGGTCCAGCACTGCAGAAACACACCCACGATGTGCGGTCTATGGTCGTTTTGGGGGATTTAATTGTGTCTGGGGGTAAGTTGGATTTCTAGATTTAAATTGTATTTTAATGTTGTAATATAGTTCATTTAATTGTGTCAGGGGTTAAGTTGTATTTCTGGATTTAAATTGTATTTTAATGTTGTAATGTCGGTATGCTGTGTTTACAAATCTATTTGTTTGTATTTTGTGTATATCTTCAAAACACAACAAGTTTGATGCTCGTTTAAAATTAGAAAATGAAACTCAAGTTTTCTGCTTGTGTTGAAAAATTAAGGAAACACAATAAAGACCACATTTACACAGTCTTGTTGTGTGAGGTTCACAGAAGAGATGAGTGGTCTACTCAAGACACAATCACACTATCAATTTTTAGAAATGTCATAATTTTAGTCAAACACCAAGCGCACGCCCGTGTTGGTAATAATTATTCATGCGTGCTGCTCCTGCGTATTTGGCCTTTTTAGCTGCTATTTATTTGTGCTACATTTGCTTCACGGTTTAATGTGGTAGTTGACTGTTCTTATATTGTTATTATATTGCTTTTCTTTTTGTTTTAGATGTGGTAACAGTCAATTAAACCTTGACAAATAAGGAATACAACAAGAAAATAATTTCATGTTGGTCGTTAAATTTAGTATCTGTTTTCCTTTAATAGTTCATATTTAAAATTTTGGTGCAATGCAAAACTAACATCTATTTTTATGACACAGGTGTAGACACTAATCTGATGGCCAAATCATTTTCTCCGCTGAGGGACGACTTCAGGAGAATTTATTCATTTCCTTCGGTAAGTTTCCTGTTTTCCGGGAAAACCAAGGGGGTTAACACACGGCCAATCGTCAGATCACCTCGCGCCCACCGTCGGTTATAGCTATTGCATTAGGATAGGATATTCATGTTTATACCCATGAACGAGAAACCCAAATGGGGTTAACACACGGCCAATCGTCAGATTACCTCGCGCCCACCCTCGAGTTACCGGAGCTATTGTATTGTGTTGTGCATGATTCACACGTTCCTTTAATTTGGTAGAAGCCATTAATCCGCTGGGTTTAGGCAATGTCCGTAAAGTGCCTTGCCCAAGGACACAACCGACTATTTAGCGATCAGTTTGAACCTGCAACCTTATCCAAAAGACGATGCACTAAACCACCAGACCAATCTGACTGACGTTTTAGATTATAAATTTATGTCACCCAATTTCTGACTACTTCACTCACCTGCTAACCTTCAGACACTATTATTCTGTTTCTTTTGCATTTGAATGTGTACCACCATCTTGTTTATATTGTCTAAATATTTTGTATTTTCATAGACTGACAATGCTGTAAATATATATATAAATTGCTTTTATAAATACATTAGCTTTGTTTAATATTCAAAAAGGGTGAGATTTTCTGCAACTTCCTGAATGAAGCATTGTATTTTGCAGAACAAAATAGTTTCCATTGCGCCAGCTGCACAGCTGGTTCTTCTACAATATCCAACCTTCCTTGAGGTTTGGAAAATGGCAAGAATAGTGGATTCTGATAGTAAGTTTTCATTTTTTTTCGATGTTTAGTTGTTTTTTTTCAATGTTTAGTTTTTATTTTTTTCGATGTTTAGTTTTTCTTTTTTCTTTATTTTGGTGTTAAGTTTTTGTTTATTGATGTTAAGTTTGATTTTTAATTCACGAGTATTTAAAATGATCCAGTTAAACCCAAATTTCACATTCACAGGTTAAATTTATGTTTTTTCCATCATTTTTCAATTACTTGTATTGAGTTCCTTTATTATTTATTTTAGGTTCCAGTACGAAGGTAATCGCACAAGAAGAAAATCCGATCAAGATTTTACAACTGAAGATACCCTCCTCTGTATGTGTTGCCAATATCTGTAGTTTGGAATTATTTCAAAGCATAATTCAAGAAGTTGTAAGATAGTCTGAGTGTAAAACTGGCTTAAAAAGTGTAAAACTTGTGTAAAAAGTGTAAAACTTAAGTAAAAAGTGTACAACTTGTGTAAAAAGTGTAAAACTCTTGTAAAAAGTGTAAAACTCGTGTAAAAAGTGTAAAACTTGTGTAAAAAGTGTAAAACTTGTGTAAAAAGTGTAAAACTTGTGTAAAAAGCGTAAAAAAACAAAAAAAGGATTTTTTTTAAGTGATTACTTTCATTGAAAAAATGGCTAGAAGATGGGAAATATCCTGATCTATACTAATATGACAATAACAAACCGCCTCACATACAGGAAAACTATCATAACCTGATTTCCAAACTTGAAATTTTCGAATCATTCAGTTCCCAGAGACAATGCGTTCATATTACAGAGCGAAGAGCACATCAAATGTTCCAATATATCTCCATGTGGGAGGTGGATCGTATATTCCACTCTATCCACCTGTAGGCTCTATCAGCTGCAGTACAATACAGAGGAGGGAAGTATCAAAATGCAAAAGGTGATGAAATTGTTTAGATTCAGGGTAAAAGTGAAAATACATCGATCGTCAAAATATTGGGGATAGCTCCAAATAGCAGTGTGTTGTCCATGCCAGAGCCAAAATTCGATCAAATCTCATGCAAGTAAGATTTCACTTGTGTGTGGAAGCTCACATGAGTATTACAAGTAAACCTTTAACGCAAGTAATGGGAGTAAATCTCTTGACCAAAATAAAATTAACTCTTTCCGTCCCAACTCGCCATATATGGCGAGTTGGTGGGAAAACATGGTATCCCGTCTGTCCATAAATGGATACAAATCTAAAAAACGATTTCTCCGCAATGCGTAATGGTAGAGACCTCAGCTATGGCTCATTCGATCAAGGAAACCCTATATTTTATTCTCTGTGATTATCGTGGAGAAATATTAAAAATGCGAGGAGTGATAGCCTTTCTTTTTCAAGGCTTCGCCTCTTATTTCGATCGATTTTACACGAATTTACACGTGACTAACTCAGCCAATAGGAGTCGTGTTAACTTGCGGAGAAGCTCTTTTTGTCAAGCAAGTCTTTCTTTACATTCTCTGTAAATTTCGTGCCGTTGAGATAAAAAGGAGAGCGTTGGTGACGTTTTCGCCACGGGCGGTACGCCGCGTGTTCACCAAAGCATGAACCCAGCTGTGCCTGCTGAGAGCGTCCTGCTGAGAGCTCGATAAAGAAAAAAGGCGACGAGACTAGTTCCCTGTGCACAAGCTGGCGGTTAGAGCAAAGGCAGACGCTGTTTTTTTAATACTTTTCACTGTTTTAGTTTTAAAAAACTCTAAAAACTTCAATGCGTTTTGGTTCATTTTTTCATAATATAGCCAGAAAAAAGGGAAATTTCAATTACAAATAGTAAAAAAACTACTGAAGATAGAAATACAGTTCGAATTTTCCTGAGTACAAAAACTATTAGACAATCTACATTCCAATTTTCATATCATTTGGGCATTCCAATAATAAGTGAGTATTTCGTTTGTCAGTGCACCTCAAATTTTTCAAAGTCGAGCAGAATTTTCTTTGCATAAAAAGTGGTGTTCACTAAAGTTTACATAATATATTCTTTATTAGAGGTAGATTTTAGATGTGCAGCTTGTTTAAAAGAGGGATAAATTATCTTTCCAACCATACTAAATATTAAATCATAGCATAAACTTTAGAAAAACTGTGCTAATTTGAAAATGACTAAAAATTGTAAAAAACACTGCGGGACAGCATGTTTGAATTAATGCATTTGGCCGGGAGTGAAAGAGTTAAAAATGTTAAAATAAAATTGTGTTATAAAATAAAAACAATGTGTTTAATAACACTTGGATTTGTTTTTTATTTCCCTGTACGCCTGTTTAATAGAAAACGGTTGCGGTAAATGTTTAATAGTTTGTTTATTTCCAAGAGTAAATTCTTACTCGCACAGCGTTTTTAAGTGTCGAAGTAGTATCTAGATTCTGTATACATCATTTAATAAAAAAATCTTAAAAATGTCTAAATTGTTAAAAGTCTCAGTTTTTTGCCTTATTTGCAGCATAGTTAGGTGTTATACAGCTATTGTCCGTTACTTTATGGACATTTTTTGGCAAAAATGTCTTTATTTAACTGTAGGTGGCAACATTTAATTGCAACATCCAGCTATTCCTTTGCTTAAGCACATGTATACCATTAACAAGTGACTTAAATGTAGATATCATATCCATATAGTTGTGAGACCATGCATAATGCTTATTAATGAAACTTTAAACTATATTTTCATTGCAGCAGTAGACAGAATATAATAATGTATGTGACTTAAAATTTGAAAATTTTATTTTATCATCATATCAATATGTTCCTGAAAATAGTTGGTTATTTAGTTATGTACATAGGGCATGATGCCCCCTTGCAGTCCATCAAACTACATCTTCTCGCCATTTGCTTCTATATTCATGTTCCTGAAATTAAAAAAATGAATAAAAAATAAATAAGACAAAGTGTAACGTATGTGACTTAAAAACTTGAAATTAACTGTATTTTATTATCCTATCAATATATTCCTGAAAATAGTTTCTGAACAAAAATCTCCAGATTCGCTGTAGTGGTTTGTCCCCTTCGAATGTGATTCAGTTTTCATGTGATTCCACTTATATGATCAGCGCCACCACTGGTCACAAACTGATCATCACGAAACTCGATGCACAAGCTTACACAGCTACCCTGGTGCACAGTCATTCAGTTAAATGTAAGTCGTCGTAATTGTTTAAGCTTTTATTTGGTGGACTAGACACTCTTTATTTCTGAGGATTGGAAAACGCAAGGGGCATAAACAGAGCAATCGTCAAATCACCACTAATACAAACATGGGATAGAATAGGATATTCATCTTTATCCCTGTGAATGGGAAAACCAAGGGAGATAACACATAGGCAATCGTCAGATCACCTCGCGCTCACCGTCGGGTTACCGGAGCTATTGCAGTATGTTGTGTATGATTGAGATTTCTAGCATCTTAGATCAACTATTATCCTACTGAGTTCAGCTGACCTCTTATTGCGGCTTAAAATTGCAAAAAACGCAATAAGCAATAACCTTATTAAAATAACCTTATTACAATAACTTTACAATAATCTGGGGTTTATTCCCACCACAACCCCAGCTCACACCACACCTATCCATCTGATCGCCACCTCCCGCGACACCAAGTACATGGCGACGGCTAACTTGGATAGCAACGTTGATATCTTCAGCATAAAGGATATGAAGGTAACATAGTATGCAGTGTTGTATTGACAATATCCTTGGAATCTTGTATGGGTGGATAGCTTTAAAGGGTTACAGCAGGCATGGGCAACACGCAGGCTTTTGGTGTAAACTCACAAGAAATGTAGAAAGTGGGTGGATCCACAACCGTAATTTACACAAATTAAAACTATAGTAGACTTATCAATGGATATGGTCAGCACTCAGCATACTAATTATATGTAAGCAACAAATGTTCAGGTCGTACTTGCAATTGTCAGTGTGTAAAGCAGGCATGGGCAACATGCAGCCTGTGGGTCATGTCCGACCAGTTATCAATTAATGTGGACAACATACTAAGTATATCTAAGCAACAAATGTTTAGGTCGCAGGTCGTACTAGATTGTTATTATGTTAATCAGGGATGTGCAACATACGGTCTGTGGGCCATGTCCGACCTGTAAGGGATTTTGACCGGCCCGCAGACTGTATCTAACCATACACTGTAATTAAGATATTGAGTACTATTCATGTAATAATCCGGCCCACCAAGAACTTCATTTTCCCACATCTGGCCCGCCGACTAGAGAAGTTGCCCACCCCTGGGTAAAGAGTGATGGCGATATACAGGCATCTGTAAGCTTGCAAGATTGAGACTAATAGGCTTGTTGGCGTAACACTATCTTATCAGCTGGTGGTATATTTTGATCCTGCAACCATCTGGTTTGTTGGCAAAACAAAACACCAAACCTTCCAACTCACACAAACATTGAACAGGGTAGAATAGGATATTCATGTTTATCATGGAAAAACTAAGGGCGTTAAGACACATACAATTTTTAGATTACGCCAACTATTAGGTTACCGGAGCTATTGTAGTGTGTTGTGTATGATTTACATGTTCCTTACATTTAGTAAAACTCAATTAAACACTAGGTCTACATTTGTAGAAACGTGTTGTATAATTGAAACATTACATTTAGTAGAACCCATAAATCTGCTGGGTTCAGGCAATGTCCGTAAAGTGCTTGGCTCAAGATCACAACTAGCTATTGACCAGTTTCGAACCCACAACCCTTTGGTTAAAAAAACCACCAGACTAATCAGTCATACTAATTACAGCACGTAGGTTCCCTTCCCCGTTACCCAAGGATCCCAACTGCTTTGTCATTCCATCCCGAAACCAATGACGTCAATGTGGTCTACGATGATTTAAAGGTGAAAATTGTTTTATTAATCCGTCTGGATATGATCGTATATCCCAAAATTACCTCTACCCAGAAAATTCTATTTGTGTAGGCTTGTATAAAAGAAAAACTTTATTATTTATTTATTATTTTTTATTTGGAAATTAAGTAATCTTAGTAAAACAAATTTAAGTTGCATTTGTATTTTGATTCAAAATTAAAAAATGTGATAGAATTTTTTTTAGTTGTGGTGATCAATATAAAATTACAATTATTTTATCAAGCATGCCTATGTCGTATTATTTTTCTAAATCAAATTAGCACAAAAATATGAAAAATGTTTTTTGCTTGTTGGACTATTTTAGAGCGGTTTAGAATAGGATATTCATGTGTATCCGTGTAAATAGAAAAACCAAGGGTGTTAATACCCGGGCCAACGTCAGATCACTTCACGCCCACCGTCGGGTTACCGGAGCTATCGCAGTGTGATGTGTATGATTCACATGTTCCTTGAATTTGGTAGAACCTATTAATCCGCAGGTTTCAGGTGATCTGCTAAGTACCTTGCCTAAGGACACAACCGACTAGCTAGTGACCTGTTTCATACTTGCAACCCTTAGTTTGAAAAAAAAGTTTGCAAATACGAAACAGGGCACTAAACCACCAAACTAATCAGTAAGATACAAAATTATTGATTTTGCAATTCAATGTATTTCAAATATGCACTTCACCAACCCACCCCACCATCCCCCAGATATTCGAGTTCAGCATTAAAGAGATGTCGTACACCCCGTTTACTCGTGGAGTGCTTTCGTCGGGCGGAAACTTCTTGCACGACCTGCGCAACGATGCGTCCAAGAAGCACAGCAACGTCGCGATTGTAACCAACATTCTACATATTTGCAACCAGGATAAAGATGTTGTATTGTGCGTGTCAAGAGAAGGACTGTTTATTATAGAAAAGGTATTGGTGATAGGATATTTACGTTTTATTTTCAGAGTATTGTAAAATGAGGGGGCGTTATCACACCGCGATTGTTAGATAACCTCGCGCTGACCATCGGGTATTGAAGCTATTAATTAATGATAGAATATTCCTGTTTTGTTTGACAGGAATTGTAAAATAATAGGACGTTATCACTTGGCTATGGTCAGATCACCAATCAATTTAATGTGTGCAGGCTATGTTCGCTGAGCATATAATGAAAACTATGTAATAGCAGCTAAAAACCAGACTGCATATGTGTTTTCCAACTTTTAATCACAAATCTGATTACCCTATCCTAAAATATTAAATTTTTGTTTCAATTTATTCATTAGTTTTGTTCCCTTATAACACAATAAATGAAGGAATACACATTTAAAAAAGCAAAAAAATTGTGAAAAACAGCAATACGACTGCTATTTTACAATGTTGGCATTAAATTTAAAACAATAAAAAGCATTGCTGATTAATATGTTAAATTTTGTTTGACCAGTACAAGGTTGGCACTTATATTGGTTTCGTCCTTTATGATGGGTTGAAGACTGTATTAAGAGTTTGGTATATCTATTGGTTGATTAAACCGTTTGACCACAAGACCCTTTAAATCCTATTAATGATAAGTATTTTATATTTTAACCTTTTTTATATTATTTTCGCAGCCTTGTGGGAAGAAAACAGAAGTGTCTGCGAGATTTTGTCGTCAGTTCATGGTAAGTTTGCTTTGTCTGAATCAAGGTGAATTTAAATATTATACACAATGCAATAGCAATTAAATGTGGGAATGAGGTATTCTGAAGACTATGTATTATAAATACTGAGGTGCCTCTAATTACTACAGGATCGCTTGGAACCCTAACCCTCCAAGCAATCCTGTAGCTTAAGAGGTATCGTAAATACTGTAGTGAAGTCACCTATCTATGCTAAATGGATGACTTTCAGGTTAAAATAATTCCGCACCTCACTGGAAATCCTGCAATTTCATTTTTTTACTAGACTTTCGAAGATATTATGGTCTTGTTCCTAATACCGTTTTTATATCTAGCTTTTAACCATTCCACCACACAAGCTGTATATGTATCGACCGCAGTAACCATTCCACCACACGATCGTACTGAAACTTGGTTCTGTATAAAATTCATGGAATTTTATTTTACGCGACTGTGTTTAATAATGTCTATTATTTCAGCCACTACTCCATTGTGATGTCATAGACACCTCGACACTGATTGCTGTAGAGCGCCCTCTACAGGATATTTGGCAACAACTGCCAGCCACTTTGTACCAGAAGAAGTTTGGAACTTAAATAAATTCGATTTTACAATTTTATTCTTGGTGTAATGCGAGATCAGTCTAGGCCAGAATTGGCAACTCGTCTTTGCCCACTTGGTACTCAACTGTTGTTAAAGACATTCCTTTCTGAATTAAGATGGCACCTCGCCTTAAATGTTGCTAAAGACACCACAGGCCTACTACTAACTATACAGAGATACTTTATCATGTGTATGGGAACTCCAGTGCACTATTGTCCCAACAATACGGAAGGCTTGGTTATTTACACCAAATCATGAATAAAAATTCTGCTTACTTTAAACATAGGAAAGGATGTTTATCTCAGTAAATGCAAAAACCAAGAGTAGTTTTAAATAGGTAATCAAGAAATTACTTTGCACCCATTGTCGGACACGGGTTAACACAATCGTCAGATCACTTTGTGTGCACCATTGGGTTATGTAATCTATTGCAATGTGTTGTAAATAATAGACACGTTCCTTCAATTCGGTAGAACCCATTAATCCGCTGGGTTCATGCAATGTCCGCGAAGTGCCTTGCTAAAGAGCACAACCGACTAGCTAACGACCAGTTCAGAACTTGCAACCTTTCGGTTGAATGGCGACACTAAGTGTCTTGCCCAAGAGCACAGTGAAACATGGGAACATGCATGTTTAAGCAATGGTACAGATACTACTGCTTGAAAGTCAATACTGACACTTTTATCTTTATTATTTAAATACCAAATTCGTTTTCATTTGATACGAATCCACGTAAACTCAGTAAAATGTGGATTAGAGGAACATAGCTATCTTCATTCGCAAAAACGCATAGAATCTAAAAATCATAAAATAAAGTTGACTAGCACTATTTAGTTAGTTGTACACTTTAGTGGTAAATATAGGAGGACACGTCATCTTGGATTGTACACAGAAAATGCAGAATTCTTCGGTTTCACCTTTATCTTGGGTGTGGCTTGTATGGGCACGAAGTGCTGGGAAAATGAGTTGGTTAAAAGTTACAATGGTTGCCTTTCATCTGAACGATTGCAGGTTCCTAACTGGTCGCTAGCTAGTAGGTTGTGTCCTTGGGCAAGGTACTTAACAGTCATTGCCCTAATCAGGAGATTAATTGGTTCTATTAACTTAAAGGAATGTCTAAATCATACACAACACACTGCAATAGCTCCGGTAACCCGACGGTGGACGCGAGGTGATCTGACGATAGCCTGTGTGTTAACCCCCTTGGTTTTCCAATTCACGGGAATAAACATCAATATTCTATCCTATAAGGCAGCGGTTCCCAAACTGGGCGCCGCGGCGCCCTGGGGAGCCGCGAGACTTTGCCAGGGGCGCCGCGAAAGCATGCGGAAGTTGCTGCATTTATTATATTGTTTTCTCACAAAAAAATTACAGTACATGTGTTAGTCGGAGATGTATGAGCCTGGTATGCAACCCCATACAGTATTCGTTTTACTTGATAAAAATCCATTGTTCGGTGTTAACTGCCACTATTTGCTAACTAACGTTGCATTGTTTTCGAATAATGGTTTGTCAAATACCTGCTTTGCATTGATTGACTGTTCGTCACTTCAGTGAATAGTTTTGAAGAATTTGAATGGTTATCAAAGTGCTTACTAGTCTTGATATACAATATACATTACTTGCAGTTTGAAATTTTTGGCTTTATGAGGGAGTCGCAAGGTTTAATAAGTTTACAAAAGGCGCCGCCAACAAAAAAGTTTGGGAACCGCTGCTATAAGGCATAGTTTAAGGCTGAATCCATTATTTAAAAGTTTGCGGAATTAATACCAGCAGCTAGTGTGTTTGAACTGCACGTCATAGTGACGTGGATTAGAAGGTCTTCTTTTCACTCAAAAGGTTATAGGATAGAAACTGTTGAGCCTTGGCCCCTTGGGCAAGGTGCCTAATGAAATTTGTGCATTAGTGGGTTAAACAAAAAGCAGCAATGTGTAAATTTAATTCCCTGATATTAAAAAAATAACATTCAACCATCCTAACTTACCTGGGAATCCCCCACACTTAGTGAACTTGCTACAGGGTTGGTGAGTTTGGTCGCTAGAGGTGGACTGTAGGGAAAGGGTTAAGAATTAATTGGTAAATTATATGGATTTGTTTTGTGTATAACTTGAAACTGGGCATAGGATATTCATCTTTATCGCCGTGAATGGGAAAACCAAGGAGGTTAACACACAGACACAGGCAATCGTCAGATCACCTCACGCCCACTGTCAGGTTACCGGAACTGTTGCAGCGTGTTGTGTATGAGAATTCACCTCAAGTTTCTTTAGATTACTTCAAAAATAACAAGTTGTGTCTATGTAAAAGAACTTAGTGAACGTAAACTTAAAAGGGCCACCGACAGTATGCACTAAAAGAGTCATTTTAAGAAATATTCCACAAAATAGAAATCACTGAATGCAGCAAAACTAATAATATTTGCAATAAAAGGAAAACAACACTGTGTGAGATAAAGACACAAGTGTTTTTCTGTTTGTTTCATTTATGCATGGGTATTAAACTTATTAAGCGCTTGCTGCAGTAGCAATAAAATTAATAAGAGTCGCATCCTGGCCTGGAGGATTAATAATTTGTATAAAAATTGAAACAACGTTACCATTAAATTTTTAACACTATAAAATTGCTCCAGTAACCGTACAAAGGCTTAAGGTATTCTGACGATAAGTGATAAAGCTTTTACTGCTTTCGATTGAGAAAAACTTGGCTAATTAAAGCAAAACAATGGTGGTTGGTAGATTCCAAGACTTTATTCACTTTTTTGGTGAAAATGGTTCAGACATTAGACCCTTAAACGCCCATTATGCCCCAAGATGCCCATTATACCTGATATGCTAAGTACTTCCAAGTTCAATTCTATTGAATTTACTGACAACTCGAGATTAAAGTCTCTATCTGATTATTCTTAAACTTACTTGCGCTGTTTTAGTGATGCATAATAAATGGGGAGAAATTGAAGACTTACCGAACCACTCTGCAAGTGAAGAGAGATACCTCTTCATCCAGAAGAGCATGAGCAAACTGGCTCTTCATCTTGCTCCTAGGACTCTCTCGAAAAATACCATCTCTGCGGAAGTGCAAAGGCAGTTTTGGGTTTTATTTGTGACAAAATTTTAGGCATTGCAAAATATTGTCCGTTAAGGCAGCAAAATAACGAATTTCACAAAAAAAATAATGAAAGTATTTTTCTCTACTGTAGGCTTGAAATAATACAGGGATAGGGTGACAGTGTGATATTCATATTCAACTCTATGTTTAACTTTGTAAAGCAAGTGAATTACGATTGTGTTTGAAAACTAAATAGAAATAAAAGGTGTGCAACACTGTAGCTGTCAATTGAAAAAAACAATTAGAACCAAAACTCCTGTTTTTTTAATTTTGGTAAGTTTTAAAACTGCGATGAGTATATTACTACTAACGTTGTCATATATAGAGAATTCAGAACGCGAATCGTTTGCGTGAAACTCACCTCAGACTACTTTGGTACGCATTCCGCAGCTCCCTGATAGCAAATGGGGTTTGGGGCTCAAACGGCAGGATTGGCTTTGGGTTCAACACCTTAGGGATGGATGGTGCGAACTCTGTGGGGATATTGAAGTATGTAATGACCGGAAATAAGGGAAATTATTATTTGTTATGGAAAGTAATTGAACACAAACGCCCGGAAATAAGGGAGTTAATTATGGAGCGTGCTTAAAACAAAGACAGTAGTACACATGCACAATGTCAGTCTGCAATGCGGACATTTAAAATTACAAAGATATTTATAATTGCTTGTTTTTACACGATGGTAGAATTACAGATTTTCCAAGTGAGCTTTTTACAGTTCCTGTTTTTATATGGCAAACACACACATCTGTCAATCGTATCTTTTAAGAGGTTAACTGGCAACAAATATGATAACTAGCATGACCTGGTTCTATCAATATATCACGCTTACCTTGGTAATTGTTGTTGTGGGTTATGTTTTCCTTATCTTCATTTCTGTTCTTGAAAATAAATCCATTTTGTGAATTTTTACTGTTCAGTGGTTGGAATAATACTTCAGTGTTTCCAGTTTGGTTTACAGAAGACAGTGTTTGCTCAGTGGTGTCTGCGGTGGTCGCAAATGTCGGCAACACTGAAAGAGTTTCAGGTGTATTTTCAAAGATTTGAGAATTTTTATTTACAGGTTCAGCTGTCCGAGATATCCTTGTCTTTACAACGGAAATATCATTAGTTGATTGTTCTGTGTCTGATTTAACATTGTTTTTTGAGTTTAGTTTCACGCTTTCAGGTGTCGAGGGAATATTGGTTTCCCCACCACCTATTTCCTTGTGATTAGAACTCAGAATCTCTTTTCGAAATTTGTCAAAAAGCTCGGAAAAGTGGTTTCCGGTGTTCGTCACTGTGTATGGGGAGGAATTTTTCGATCCTTTGGTTTCAGGAGTGGAAATACATGTAGGTTTGGTTGTACTAACTTCGGTGCTGGTGAGTGATGGACTATCATGCTGGGCACCATGCACCAACGGTGTGCCTGTGCGCACTGGCGAGATAAAATCGTTCAACGTTTGCGACAGAGGTCGACTGCAGTGCTCCATTATTAGTCGAGGACTTAACGATG
>CH003398.1:747521-765043 GCA_000149265.1 Ciona savignyi
TTCAGCGTATCGTTTCAGCAAGCGTGCGACTGTGGATAACAATGATAAGAAACTTTTGGTGAAACGTCATTGAAGTAAATTCGTAATCTCAAAATTGTAAAATGGCTTCCTTATTCGTATGTAATACCCGTAATGCGTTTCTCCTTACCGAAATTGCATCTATCGTGCGAAAGCGTCCGAACATTTTCTAAAGCGGTAGCTCGGAATTACAACTTGCATCAAAGCACAACCACATTATCTTATCAGTTGTCCCATACACTTGCATCGTGGACAGACGCGTTTACAACGAACGCACGCACAAAGAAAGTAGGTCACGTTCGCCAGGCTGTAATCACGTGGTTTATAGGCACCTTTAAATATGACGCAATTATTCCAAAGGCGGAAGAGTTATTTTCAGACTAAACACGTTAGTATTTGCAATATATATTTCACTTAAACAACTATGTTTTCAATTAACACAATGAATGATATCCTATGTGTTCAATTAGGCTATTTAGTTAGGTGATTTTGCAGTGAGTAATTTATTATACTTTTACCTAGGTATAACTGTGTTAAATAGTAAATTAATGTTTAATTGTGCAAGGGCATTAATAGCTAGTCTTAATACCAAACTGGGGAAATAAAAATTGTCTGGTGTGTTGGGAGCATTTTTCTCAGCCATTCATTTCAACAACAACCTACTAGACTATTATCCTCCCTCATGACAGATAGTGTTTAGAGATGTTACATATTATGATTAAAAAAAATATGTAATGGTAAAATATTGTTTGACTGCGTAAATTGCTCTTATCACAGTTTAAAAGCATATGGCTAATTCACTTGTGCATAGCAAATTTAAATACATGGTAAAACATTCTAGAATAGGATTCGAAATTCTAGATTCGAAATATATTATTCTAGAATATTCTAGAATACCTAACTATCCTATATTGTGCATCCCTATTAGCAACTCGATACAAACTCGGGGTCTCTACCTTTACTCGTCCCATCACTAATAGTAGGCCCACTGAAAGTCAACCGCGCGGTCTTTAAAAAAGAACAACCACCCCATAACGTGTATTGTTATCATGCGCTGTTGTATGCGTAAAAAACGAACACAGTCGGTTAACCATTTATTAATTTCATTGACAGTTAACTGTGACGCCCACGTCGATTAACCGCTTAACCGTTAACTTCGCACAGCCCAAACTCGAACAAAAATAAACGAACATTTTTTTTTGCTAAGACTTAAACAAGGAATTGCATAGACAGTATATTTACAACGATCATCAATTCCCGTTTTAATAATTACGGACAGATGCGTAATTATGTAATTTTGATTTGACTTACGTAACGTAATTCCGACGTCCGTAATTACGTAACTGAACGTAATTTCGTAATTACGCCCAGCTCTAGTTTTAGTGCATTGTACAAATACTTTAGCATATTGGGTTAATACTAAAAGACTGTGAGAAAAACTTCCCACTAAAACTATGGTTCTAACACTCCCCTAAACACTAATCTCAGCCCCAGAAAGAACTCTAACTTACACCTACTTAAATTTAACCCTAATGCCCTAATATTTGTCTTTGTGCGCAGTTTTGCGCTTTAGTAATTTGGGGGACAGCATGGTAGGATGAACGGGGGTGACAATTTTTGCAGAACGACCTGAAAACACACTATTCTGTGGGACAGTGGGAAGAGGGGTGAGTGGGTTTTAGTAATTAACACAAGCAGAATGGGGTAAGGGGCATCGCTAAAAGGAGGGAAAGAGGGAAGAAGGGAAACTGCTCACAAAAATTACGAAAACTAATTTAAACCCTCCCCTAAACACTAATCTCAACCCCAGAACTAACCCCAATTCCAACCCCACAGTTTTCCCTGGGTAAGGGTATATCATGAAAGGGATGGATTATATCATGATATACCCTTACCCTGTGTTGTTTATGTTAGTGATAAAAATATATCTCATGATACTCCCAGTCCACCTCAGGTTATATAACCTATCCCACTCAAGTAAATGACAAAATAACCTGTCTCGCCCATGATAAAGTGTGTTGTCCCGTCCCGCTGTTCTGCAGATTCCCTCATTTACTTTTCCGCATCATATAGTAAATTTCAAAATCCTAATGTCAAAGTATAAAAGTCACAAATCTTACTTAGGGATCCCACTTTTTCGAACGCCATGATCAGTTGTTCCATGATGTAGCTTGCCATGAGGAATCTTCATGGTTGATATCAATCTATGAACCAGGTAGGCTTACCAGGCTGTATACAACACTAAAACTATAAACCTTACACTCTCTAATGTCTAACTAAAATAACAAGGATTTTAAAATTAAGTAAACCTTATTATATAGGCTATTCCGTCGTTTTGGGCAGTTTATTTTCTTGATAAATTATAACAAACTTCTGTATCGTATAGCATTACGACAACTTATAAAAATGTCAGAAATTGAAAATATAAAGAAAACTGAAGCTATAAAAAATAATTTCACACCATACATGATTTAGCCTGTGTTATATACCTTATTTTCTGTTGAAATCAGAAAAAAAAACTTTCGGTGTTTAAACTCAGAATTCAAAACAAACGCGGTCACGGATGGTCACGTACGGTTACGCTTTGCCAGTCTCCTTTTATTAATTTCTATGGCACTTTTGTAATTTCAATTTTTTGGGTTTTTGTGGGAACTAATTGTTTATAATTATTTCATTTTATCGCACCTTTAAATACCTTATTTTTTAATCTTAGCATTAAGAAACAAAACCCAATTTGTTATGAGTTGACTTCGAAAACAGTTGTGAGAATCCCACAAGTTTATAATTATCTTTCTGCATATTTTAACAACTTGGTCGTTATGCCATGTGTCCATATTTTGTGCATGGAAAGTCACGATTAATTTTCTGTTTTCGACACCTTAGTCGATGGATTGTTTCCCGCAAGTTCTGTTTAACGCCTTCCAAGCCTCGTATACAAACATGTGTTTCCTGTTTGAGTCTTATACAAATTTGTATATTTCTATAATTTCAGAGAGATTTCTCGGTGGGCCTCGCTTGGCTAAGCCGTTCTCTTAACCTTACCCTATATCTACCTAAGCTATGCCCCTGTGTGTACAATGCTTTAACTGGCTGCACCCTGCTACGAATACCTATAATAAATATCTCACCTATGTTTACCCCCTTGTCTTACCCTGCTCAAAACCTGTCTAACGTTAGAGCGCTGCTACAGAGTTAAGTTGACTTCGAAACCAACTAATTTTTTCTCCGTGTTTTGCGCACCTTCGAGAAAGGTTGTCACGGAGTGTAGGCCTATTTAATATTTTTAAGGAATTTCTTGAAGTCTTTTTAAACTATCCCTTTTTAGTTTATTTTATTTATCAACAACTTTCATTACCAGTTAATGCAATAATTCCTATACCGCTCCAGAAATATACCTAGTCAAGAAATAAAATTCCATTTACATTCTTATATTCTTTGATCTGAGAGAAAAAATTTCTGAAGGAATTTACACATAACTTGCCATTGCATATTAGCTAATACCCCAAAGATTCAATTCGAGTGGAGATTACGATGTTGGTTTTTTAATATTATTAGACAAAGATTTTCACAGTTACAGTAAAGAGTTCTTCATTAACGGGTTGAATTGAAGCAATAGCAACGGCACTTGACGGCAAGGTAACTAAAGATCACCCGTATGATACCCTATATGTTTATGGTTTCTCATTCTCGGAGATAAAACCTAAAATAATAATAACATTGAAAGCAAACGTAGAATAAAATATATATATATCACAGTTGCAAGAGTAAATATCATAGATTAATTAAATGTCACAGCTAAATTTGTGCGTCGCTTTACACAACAGTGCTTTCTGAACAGTGACAAACTAAATGTGAGTGGCGGCTATTCACTTGGCCGCTAGTCTAAGAATGAAATAGTTTTGGACCCTCATTTTAAAAATTGTTTCTATCTCTGGTTTAGTGGAAACTATTCTTTCAAAACGGATGACTGTTCTCCATTCTTTCAAAACGGATGACTGTTCTTAGGAATTTGCGCCATCGAGATTGCTCCAAACGGAAGGTTTCAAAGAAGGACCTGCATTAAAAATCAAATACAGTTTTGTAGCAAACTTTTTTTAACATAACTCGACAATTGAACAAGATTATTCACCGCCATACGACTGGTCAAATGAAGTGTAGCGTCGCACAGTACTATTCGGGATAAAAAAATCGAAACCAGCCACAAGTAAGGCATTATTTATTTAACCATTTAACCTATAAATTGGTTTTAATACACAAAAAAATGTAGCAATGTTACTATCGCAAATAAATAACTGTAATGCCTGCGGTACCGGTAAACCAACAAGATATTCTGTGAATTAGTGGTGTTAGAGGCTTCTATAAGCTGTCGCCTGCATATAAGCGAGTTGTGAACCAAACAATTTGGAGGCCCCCGCTATAGTTCAAAACCCCAGCATGGGATATTTATCTTTTATCTTCGTAAATAGAAAGACGCGAGCGCAAGTACCACACTGCCAAGCTTCTTCGCTCCCACAGTCCGGTTATTGAAGATACTGGTGCTGGTATGATCACGCTTTAAAAAGTTTCTGTCACGCCCTCTGCCCTTAACCACCACATGATATAATCAAAACTTGACTCTAGTCTCTTTTGCTTCATCGCTTACCATTTGGCCTTAGAGTTTGGTTTGGTAAGTTTCCATTTTTCTTTTCCAAAGTATTACTCTTTGGAATTGAATGCGTCACAGCCATTTGGGGCAGTTGTTCTGGTTTATAAAAGCACTGCACCGAATCTCTTTTAGGAATCTATTTCATAAAAGTGTTAAATGGAATATAATAAAACACCAAGCAAGGCAATCGACCGACAGATTAGTCAGATGTTTTAGAGCGTTGCCTTTCAATGGAAGGGTTGAGATTTGAAATTGGTCGCTAGCAAGTCGGCACTTTACGGCCATTGTTTGAACCCAGCGGATTAATGGGTCAAATAAGAGTGTCAATCATACACAAAACTCTGTAATAGCTTCGGTAACTTGGTGAGCGCAAGGTAATTTGACGATTGCCCGGGTGTTAAGCCCCTTGTTTTTTTTAACAGTCGGCTATGCAGAGATGGTTTCGAATCCTTCACCTTCCGACTGTTGGTCATACGCGTTACTACTCAGCCAAGCTAATGTTCAAATCCAAAACTCTTTGGTTAAAACCGTGGTAACTGCTGTAGCAGCGATAAAATTACTTAATATGCAACTGAAACATGTTTTACCTTAATCAAATTATTGAGAGCCTTGCAGCAGAAGATAAAGTGCGCGATGGTGAGACCGATCTCGACAGTTCCGAATGCAGCAAGTGACACGTGAACCGCAATTAGTACAGGTGCCTGTTAAAAGATCAACATAATGTTTTTTTGTGTTGTTTTACAGGGCTGAGTTTCGACACCGTGATGGGCTCGTCATCAAGATCGTTTTGCATTATTTGGTATATATATCGCGTTAACCATTCGGCCACACGACCTCAAATCAAAAACACTGTTTTTTTTTGTTTTTTTACCGAGCCAAGTTTCGAACCGATTGTGAGCTCGACATTAGGACCGTTTTTGCATTGGATGCAATATACGTATCTGTCTAACCGGCAACCGTTTGGCCACACGACCGTACTACCAAAATACTGTTATTACCTGTGTCCCATTAACGGTCGAAATGACACTGCTGGCGGCCACTTCGATACCAGTGATTGCAAGGGATGATATTAATGCCAGCAGACAGAATACAGTTCCAGCAATTGCCTTTAAAAGAAAGACGCTTACTCTTTAAGTAAGTTTCATAATTTTGTGAATATATGTATTACGAGGTATTTTGATGGTTTCTTTCCGTGACACACCGCCAGTGATCCGGATATCACCATCTAAAAGGTAAAAGTGTGATTACAAATGTGTGTATTACCTGGTATACGCAAAACGAGCATAATTAATGCGGTATATAAGCTATACGTGTGGCGGTGCGTGTAACATGCACGTTTATGGTGGGTGGACACAGTGGGTATTTATATAATGCGCATTTTACGGAATACATTCTAAAAGGAGGAGGATATTCATGTTTATCCCTGTTAATGGGAAAACCAAGGGGGTTAACATATTCGTAAGATTGCCTCGCGCCCACCGTTTCGCACCTGCAACCAGTTTCGCAACTGCAACCCTTCGGCTGAAAGGCGACGCACTAAACCACCAGACTAATCTGCCAGAACAAAGGTCAACTAACTGCTGACCGAATTTATTCACCTGATTAGTTCATCAAACAAGACTGAAATTTTCGTTTGTGTCGTACGAAAAAAATGAACATGTTTAATCCTGTTACGGTGAATTACGATATCCATGAGCCACTTCTCTCGACTTGCGTCTGTCTGGCTCTAGTGTGTGCAAGACCCGACACAAGGAGTCTTACGGCAGACGCGAGGTTTTGACGCGAAACGCTATATGCGTGGAGCCCTTTATGTAAACAGCTGGAAATCTGTCGATTTTTGCGTATGATTTGCATGAATACGGAGCGTGTGTTTTTGCCCAGGCACTTTAATACTTACAATGCCGCCGCCCCATATGCCATCTCCTATAAAATGCAAAGGAGTGTAGGAGTAAAATGCGGGCGCTGATAGTGGAAACGCCAATGCAACAACTCCCAGCAAAACGCACAGAACTCCGAAAACTATTTCGCTCACCTGTAAGATAAAATGGTGACCTTCTAATGACCTTTAATCGAAAATGTTTAATATGTCGCTTAAAATGATTTGCATTTAAAACTGCATGCTTTGTAAAAATAAGGCAAAATAATTTTCTTGTCTGACCGGTTGATCAATCGCTAGTGGGTTAGGATAGGATAGGATATTCATGTTTTCCAGTAGATGGGAAAAACCAGGGGGAGTTAAGGCATAGGCAATCGCCAGATCACCTCGCGCCCACCGTCGGGTTACCGAAGCTATTGCAGTTTGTTGTATACGATTCACACGTTGCTTCAATTTAGTAGAACCCATTAATCCACCAGGTTCATGCAATGTCCGTTAAGTGCTTTGCCCAAAGACACAACCGACTAGCTAGCGACCAGTTTCGAACCTACAACCCTTCGGCTGAAATGCGACGCACTTACCCACAAACATAATCGGTTGGACTGTTTTTTTCTAGTAATATTGTTATGCCACAGATCAATATATCTACGTAAAATCACATTCAAAATAAATCAAACTTATTTGTAAACTGTTTTAAACCTACCCCTATTCCTTTAAACTTCTTACGATAGATTTTTGTTGGGGTTCTAAAGTTTTCGGGAAGAATGGGTGACACATACGAGGAATTCATACTTTGTGAAGGTTGAAATTGATGTACTTCCTAAACTGCAGCGTTCTTATATAAACCGTTAGTCTATATTTAGCATATACACTTTATCAGCATTTACGAAAAACCTAAAAATATGTTATGAGATTTTTCTGCACGAACGAAGTCATAAAAGTACCTGAAATAAGTACCTTCCTGAACGTAAGAATATTGATTCACACCTAATTTTAAATCCAAACATACAATCCAACTTATTTTCTAACTCACTTGATATTTGTTAAAAATCCTTTTCGTTTTATCTGAAACCGTCTGTTATTATTCCACCTTTAAATCGCCTAGACATGAACCTGAGCCTAAAATCGTTAACATTTAACTCCGTGTTTGCGACAAGGAATTCGGCCTTGATTAGCAATAAACCCGTCCGCGCCATTAACACAGTAAATCATAATGTTCTCTGTTAAATTTAATTTTACCTAGAGTTTGCACTTATAATATAAACAAAAGGACAAACCGCAAAGTTAGGCGTTTCTCCAAATTTATAAATTAGCCTACTGGCGCCCCGAATATATAGGTCTACAACTTATTTTCATTTCAAATAAAGGCCAATCGTAATTATATTTATAGTTATTTAGAAAATGCCTTTTATGTGCTACAGAACTTATGTGGTGCTTTTATTGTAATTTTCATTTTTTAGCAGTGTTTTCAAGATAGAAATTCATTATATACTCTTGGTTTTTTATTTGTGTTTACTCGCAAAACAGGGAAGCGAAAAGAGCGTTAAAACACGAGAAATAAACATAAGATATTGATTTCCAGTTACATAAGAGATTTTGATATACAGGCCTACGGCCTCCACTGGATAAACCATTAGGCAAATATGCCACGTGCCGTTGGGCCTGCTATAAATTTAGACCAATTAAAAATATACTGTAATTTTTGTCAATTTTTTTTAATTTTACTTACTTTATTTGGAAGACCAAAGTCTGTTTTTATCCACATAATAATGCGTTTTTAAGGTAGAAGGTCCTTAACCTGACGCTGCCAAACCTGGTTGAACGATTCTGCCTGGTAAAAGCGGCGGACTTTGCCATCGTTCTGTGTATTTGATTAGCTTCCAAAATTATTTATTATATCGACCTCCACCTGACTTTGTGCACGTAGTATCAAATTAGTCCGTCCGGTTAGTCTGGCGGTTTAGACCGTCGCCACTCAATCGAAAGGTTGCAGGTTCGAAACTGGCCGCTAGATAGTCGGTTGTGTCCTTTGGCAAGGCACTTAAGGGACATTGCCCGAATCCGGTGGATTAATGGGTTCTACCAAATTGAACGAAGGTGTCTACCATATTCAACACACTGCAATAGCTCCAGTAACCCGACGGTGGGCGCGAGGTGATCTGCCGATTGTCTCTGTGTTAACCCCCTTAGATTTCCATTCACGGGGTAAACATTAATATCTATTCCATGCTATCCTTTTTGTTCGGACAATTTTATTATTAACATTCAGATTTGTTCTTTTTCATTTGGCATCACTATATATAAATTCAAAACGAATCATCATTATTTATAGCCACAATATAGCCTCTGAGGTTTTTAACACCCATGCATAAAAATCGGTACAATTTTTTTCGCTTATCCGCCTGGTACCCTGGTCGGTTTATTTCTAGAAAACCAACGGTCAGCGCGGGGTAATCTGAGGATTACCAGCGTAATAATGCTCCAATACACATTCACGACATAATATGACGATTGCAGGAAAACACACCTTGAGATTTCTCATTCATGGGAATAAACATGAATATCCTATCCTGTATTTTTAAACTTTATTTGACATTACTTAATACTGGCGCAAAAATGAATAAACGAAACTATCTATCCGACCGGTTATATCTGGCGGTTAAGTGCGAAGCCTTTTAACCGAAAGGTTGTAGGTTTTGAACTGGTCGCTAGCTAGTCGGTTGTGTCCCTGGAAAAGGCACTTAACGGAAATTGTCCAGCAGATAAATGGGTTCTACCAAATTAAAGGAACGTGTAAATCATACACAACACACTGCAATAGCTCCGGTAACCCGACGATGGGCGCGAGGTGATCTGACGATTGCCTGTGTGGTAACCCATTTGGTTATCCTATTCACGGCGATAAATATGAGTATTTTTTTTTTTTTTTTTTTTTTTTAAACAATTTTTATTGGCGCTATATGATTACCACAAAAAAAGTATATTGGAAAGCAAAACAATGAAATAAAGAATAGCAACAAAGAGATTAAATAGAGCTCCACTTTTTAAAATGGAGGTTTGTCTTATTGTTTTTTTTGGCTATTATAAATTCGGATATACGTACGTATTCAATGTCTCGTATAAATAAGTTTAGTAATGGTTTATCTTCTGTTATTCTGCATTTATAAATATAAAATCGGGCACACAAAAGCATACAATTTATAAGATCATGGTTGTCTACACCAAAAATAAATATGAGTAACTTATCCCATCCTATCCTATTTGTCTTACTTAACACCTTGCGGTGGTGTGACTAAAAGAACTATCACCGTTGGTTGGCGCTGTCGTGCGAAAGGAGTGTCGTTTTGTTTCTTGTTTCCACTTGACTGCGCTCGTCGTTTACAAGCGGAATGCTGCAAATGTAGTATGTAAACAAAGTACCGGCGTCGTCACTTATGGCATGGACTTCAGTTTCGACGGAGTTTCAGACGAAGAATATTCTTCAAAGGCCGAGGAGTAGGTAATTTTCAAAGTCGCTTTAAGATTATCCAAAAATTGGTTTATATAAAAGTTATATATAGGTGAGTAAAAGTGAATTTTACCCAGAATGTTAGATTTGTGGGGTATTTAGGCAAGGTAGTCAGCTATTATAGACCTAATCAAGTGGATTGATGGGTTCTATTAAATTAAAGGAGTGTCTCAGTCATAAACAACACACTGCAATAGCTTCGGTAACCCGGCATGGGCACCAGGTAATCTGACGATTACCCATAAAAAACGCTTCTCTATATAATTTGTCCGACTGATTAGCTTGGTAGGTTATCACAGTATTTTATTTTTTGTCAATTGTTGATTTTCAAATTGTTGGTGGTAAACGCTGCAGCGAAAGAAACAAAATAAAAAAAAATTGTAGGTTAGTGCTTCGCCTTTTAGCCGAAGGGTTGCACATTCGAAACTGGTTCCTAGCAAGTCGGTTGTGTCCTCGAGCAAGGCACATAGCGGACACTGCCTGGACCTAGTGGATTTATAGGTTCTACCAAATAGAAGGAACATCCCAATCATACACAGCATACTGCATAAGCTCCAGTAAGGGTGATCTGATGGTTACCTGTGTGTTAATGCTCCTTTTTTTCCATTCACAGGGATAACATAAATATCCCATCCTATATTAATCACAGGATTACCCAAGCTGTAATCTTATATATGTTTGGAAATTAAGTTACCAGGAAAATTAAGTTGCCTACCATTAAACTCAATAAATGTGCCCCTTCAATGTTATTTTCCCTGTTCTTTTCAGATTATGATCTTTCCCACCATCGCATTCATAACCATCGCCGCCCAATGTCTTTCTGTGAATAGCGAAGCCGTAGTACAAGACTTGGGAGGGTCCCAATGGAGTGCAAGTGGGACCAAGTCACCCACAGGAGTCATTGTCAAATTGGATCCTGCAACTGTGCCAGGGTGTGTTCACACCGATTGGTTCCAGGGGAAGTCCCATACGGATGTAAGGATAAGGTTTAACTTTATATTGCCAATAGGATAGAATATTCATGTTTATCCCTGTGAATGGGAAAACCAAGGGGGATAACACACGGGCAATCGTCACCTCGCGCCCACCGTCTGGTTACCAGAGCTTTTGCACTGTGTTGATTATAAAAGACATGTTCCTTCAATTTTGTAAAACCCATTAATCCGCTGGGTTCAGGCAATGTTGGTTAAGTGCCTTGCCCAAGGACACAACCGACTAGCAAGCTACCAGTTTCGAACCTGCAACATTTCGATTGAAAGGCGACGCACTTAACCGCCAGACTAACCGTTTAATTTTATATTTAAAAAAACATAGATATCAAGTTTAGATAGGTAACTCAAGAATCAATAATTTAAACTCTCCGTAAAAAATATCTTTGCCAATGAAACCAGTGGATTAATGGGTTAAACTAACGCAGTAGAAATGTATCAGAAATAGTAGAAATGTCTCAATTATATAGAAAACGCTGGAACAGCTGCGGTAATTAGTGGTAAGAATAAGGGATAAGTTCCATGAAAAAATTTCAATTAGTTTAATGTTAACAAAGCCATGTCACCCTTGACCAAGTCACATAGTTATTATTTTAATGCCTTTCAGCTAAAGTGCTACTGGTTCCAAATTTGATGCTAGATTGTCAGTTGTGTTATTAAAAACACAGTCAGCAGAAATTTTTGCCTGAACCTTCTGAATTTAATGGTTTCTATCGAAATTAAGGTAAACGTCACAATCATATACAACACACTGCAATAGATCCGGTAACCCGACGATGAGCATAAGGTAATCATATGGTTACCCATGTCCAAACACTCCCTTACATAAATATGCTCACTTAAAGAGGTAATCTTATCATTGCCTGTGTAATTATGCCCCTTGTGTTTCCCATTCAAGGATATAAACATAAATATCCTACCCTATCCTAACCCCTGATTTGCGCTTACACATAAACATGTATATATCTCTTTCTGCATCCAGGATCCGTACTATCGATTCAACGACGACAATTTAAAATGGATCGCTGAATCGAATTGGAGTTATACTCGAACTTTTCAAGTTGACAATGAAGTAATGGCTCAGAGAGAGCAATGGCTGGTTATGGAAGGAATTGACACATTCGCTGACGTAATATTGAATGGGAAAACTATTGGAAGGACAATCAACATGTTTTTAACCTACGTAAGGATTTCTTGGTGTTTGGTTATAATTTTAGAATGAAGTGTTAGGTGGTTAGTGCATAGATCATGTTGACCCTTTGGGTACCATTAAACTTACCGTATTTACTCGCCTATAGGTCGCATTTTTTCGCTATACTTTTTAAAAAAACATGTGTTAGCGACCAATACGCTCGACATAAGTGCAAATTGCCACCAAGTCGGAACAAAATGTAAAGTTTCCGGCTATTGCAAGGTGTTCATGAAAATCGTATGGTCTGCGCTTGCATACATGCACTTATTATCGCTTACAGTCACAGGTGTCGTTAAACATATTTTGATTATATTAAGCCCTACAAAAAAAACAAATTATGAAGTTGTCTATGCAAAAAAACTAGGAAAAGGGCCTTTCAGTTAGATTTTCAGTGCAACCTATAGTCGAGTATATATGGTACATCTTCTCCTCATTTACTTCTGTTTCTCGACCTTGGTTAGCCATCGTAGGGTGCTGCAATGAAATGTATAATATTTTATATTACATTTATGTTGATTTTGTTATAATATTTTATATTACATTTATGTTGATTTTGTTGACATTTTTTACATCAAAATTAGTAAGTAATTTTACACATCATGAAATACAAACAAGTGGTTTATTTGCTAGTTGTTTCTTTTGGTGTATGGAGGGGTTTTATCTCTGGTTAAAGTTTCAAATTAAAAGTTAGAACAAACCTCATATAAAAGTGTATATTATGTCAAAATGGTTCCTATTTGGTTTACATGCAAATGATATGCTATCATGCTCATGAATTAATCATTTTTACGGAACTAATATAGTTAAATCGGAATCAGAAATTACAGTCTCTACTAATTATATAGAGAACCTAAAAATAATTCATTTATTATTAAGAGATGCTATATCTATAACCAACTATTAAGAGATGCTATATCTATAAAAAGTAAACTCTTATCATTGTTAAATGCAATGCTTAGGAAGTTATGTATGGTGAAACTTGATTAAATTAACTGTATTTCTTATTATTTTATTAGTTGGAGCCGTGACTCATGTAATGCACATTTGTGTGTACATTACATTACATTAACATGGGCGGGTCCACAGTAGCTACCGGGACCAGTAATTTAGGCCATTTAAGGCCCATTTGTGGGTAGTTGTGTACGTAATACAATTTGTTTACAAAATGTATGCAATACGATACCACATTTACTTGTATTTGCTCATGTAATGTACTTTTGTGTGTGGTAACATGTGTGTGTTACCACATTTACATGTATTTGCAATGCCATTTGTTTATTTGCAACTCATATAATATGCATTTATAGTAACATGTCTATAAAATACCATTAATTTACAGAGGTTTAATGTTACTGAGATCTTGCAAAAGCATTTTAACATGCTGGTGGTTGGGTTTACCTCTGCGGTTAGCAAGTCCAAGCAATGCTACTCTGACCTGCCGTACACTGTTCCTCCAATCTGCCCCCCAGACGTACAACATGGCTTCTGTCATATAAATGTCATCAGGTATGCTTTCAATCATTATTTAGTGCGGCGATTAAAGTGTGTTTTTATTATTGATTGTATAGAATAGTATATTTATGTTTATCTGTGAAAAAAGGAAAACCCAGGGGTTTAACACACGGGCAATCGTCAGATTACCTCGCGCCCACTGTTAACGGAGCTATTGCAGTGCGTTGTGTATAATTCTGACGTTCCTTCAATTCGATAGAACCCATTAATCTGCTGGGTTCAGGCAATGTCTATTAAGTGCCTTGTCCAAGGACACAACCGACTAGCTAGCAACCAGCTACCGGAAACCTTTCTGTTAAAAAGCAAAGCACTAACCCACCAGACTAATTGGTCTGACAAATGACATAGTTCTTCCGATGCTATAGTACAGCGGTTCTCAAACTGGGGTCCGCGGTCTTTTAGGGTCCGCGAGACAATTTTCTGGGACCGCGAAGCACCTTCAAAAAAATAAAGCGACGTTCCTGAAGAAAAAAAATGTGTAAAATTAAGTTTTCACGCAACTTTTCGTTTGACTTCCCTATTTTTCGAGGGGACCGTAAGTCATTTAAAAAATTGCTAGGGGAGCGTTGCGTAATTTTTTAAAAAATGTTTGAGAACCGCTGCTATAGAATCATGTCTAATTGGCATAATAATTTTAAACTATTATACAGGAACTACCGGGACTAAAACCCGGTAGTTCCTGTATAAAGTGTGAAAATCCATAATTTATCCCTATCTCATTAGCATGATATTTTCACACTTTTTTCATAAATTTTCACAATTTTGCGTTGAGTTTTAAAACTAGAAAAAAGTTTTCAGAATTAATCACTTAATCTCATAATGGAATTGATGTTTTTAAAGGATTTAACAAGCATTTAGGGATGTTCTGAAATCAGTTTAGATTCTATAATTATTCTAAAATCAATAATTTCAAATACACATTTTAGAACTTCTATGAAATATACCTGAAAAGCAAGTAAACATTTGTTCTTACTTTAAAAAAAATAATATTACATTTTTACATACCGGTACCAACATAGGACAGGTATATTGGATGAAAAGTTTTTAATTAAAATTATTAGCGGAAATATCATAGCTACTACATAAAATAACTATTAACTTAACCATAACTATTTCCTGAAAAAAGCAAGTTTTATCACTTTTTGTAATTTTGAATTAAAAATATATAAATAATTTAAACTCATTTTTTTAACTATGAACACTTAATTTCAAATTCCAAAAATAAAGAAATGTTTTGTAATTTCATATTTAAACTAGATTCTGTAGTCGACATCCCTAATTGAATTTGTAGTTCCCTGTTTTTGTCCATTGCCATTACCCAATTCATACACAAGGTTTTGTGCAATATCTAAAGTTTAAATTATTAACACCATGTTTTGTGAAATCCTCACTTACCCATACCATGCATATGTAGCGAGCATGGGGCTTGTTTGTTGTGTTTTGTTTTATACACCTTTAACTTTTTGTACACCGTTTTATACATTTTTACATTCACTTTTATTTCGCATTTAGTTTATACCCTCTGCACCTTTTAAGTATTTGGTCTTTACATTTCTGTTTTCACACACACGTTTGGTTTATCTTTCGGGGAATTTAAGTTATTAACGTTTAAATATATGGAATACTGATTTTAGTGTTGCGTAATTTAGGTCATAAAATTCAGTTCTCTCCTGTTATTATTACTAGTAAGACTAATTTTCATTAAAAATATTTTAAGTCAGTTTTATGTATGTAAATAGTCATAATTATATAAAGCTAAAACGTATCAAGTCCTTAGTAATTATTCCGATGGTAGGCTGTTAAAACAGCGCCCTGAAAAATGACTAGGGAACAATTACCTTATCCTTTTTAAGGATTATCTCAGTTAACTATAAATCATCTGGATATAATATGACGATTTTATTTTGTATCAGCACACTATATTTTTAGTACCAGTATTCCATTTGTGATGTATATTTTGCACACAGAAAAGAACAATGCTCTTTTAGTTGGGACTGGGGTCCTGGTTTTGCAACTCAAGGGATTTGGAAGCCAATTTACCTCTCAGCATTCAACACATCTACCTTAATAGGAGCTTCTGCATTATACAATTGGGGTAATAATGGGGTGCAACTGTTTTGCTTTTTTTCATATGGTTTTTTTATCAAACTTTATTTTGTATTGTAACTTTTATCAAACTTTATTTTGTACATAACTTTTATCAAACTTTATTTTGTTTTGTAACTTTTATCAAACTTTATTTTGTATTGTTCAATTTGTATTATAACAGCCACTTTATCCCAATCTTATAGTTAAAAAACCTGGCAATTTAACATAATATAATGCAAGATATTTAAAAAAAATTGTTACAATTTTAGTATTTGGACAATGTTGTCGAAATTGGTCTATCATAAGTGAACTTGTAATACCTTAGTCTGATAATTGGCTATGTCAATATGCTTATCATTCTGTCCTGACATCTTTAATTTTCTGACCTTTGTCATGTAAACATGATAATCTATGCAGAACAGATTATTTCTTTTCATAAGCAAAAATTGAAGTCTACATTGAATACTGTACAACTAAGTAAGCCATGTGTACTGGGTGTGCATCGTGCTGAAACAAAAAGATCTGCTTTCATTCGCACAATTCGTTAATAATTCCTAATAAAAAGGTCTTCAATTGTGGAAGTCCCACACTTGACAAGTATTTTTAAAATTTATTGCTTTTTTTTATCATACAATTAGCTCTTACATGCCATTTTGGTCATTTTATGAATGTTTTTGGAAACACGCAATTAAAAAGATCGTATTTAGTCATTTTATTTTTATTTTATTTTTCGGGTATAAGTGTCGGCATTTGACTAAAAATGTCTTCTTCCAGCACTTCGCCTGCCCTACTAAAACTAAATTTCTTTATTTGAACCATCACAGATATATATTTTTTTGACAATTTTTTATCTATTATTTTTTATGCATTATTTTTTATCTATTACAGAGACCAGTCAGATGCAGTTCGATTTAAAACTGCAGACCTCGATAACTTCTGGTTTATTGAGCGGCAACTTTTCAATTGAGATCAAAGGACTTGAAATTCACAAAATTTTTACGAACATCACCTTCCCCAAAACGCAAGATGGTATTTCAAGTTTAAAACTATCAATTGACCTAAAAAGTGTAAGTTTATTTCACTTTTTATCAGATGTTTAGACGCTTGCACTCTAAATACTCTAAAGAAGGCACTAATATTATTATTACAATATACATTTAACGGCCTAAAATCCGTGTGAGTAACACTAGAGTGACACACGCTGTGCAAGTAAGAATTTACTCAAACAATAAAAATCTAATTAACATTTACCCCAATCGTTTTATTCTAAGAAAACATGGCGCATTCATTTGATTGTTTATTGTCTGGTTAATAGGTTTCTTGTAGTACGCCATGGTTCACATATATACAATACTGTGCTAAAGAACAGCATTTCACAGTAAACTAATGTAAAATAAAGACAAATCTGTCAAACTCTTAGCAGGAATTAATGATTACAATATTGTAAAATGAATAAACGCTCAATTGTTTGTTGCAATTTATTTATTAAGATAATGGGAATTAAAACATGACCGAATAAAAGCCAATTGCAAGTACTTAATATATAAAGACGACTAAATAGTGAATTAAATACAGTTCAAAAATAAATAGTAGACATTGATTTAAGGCAAAACCCTTGCACCATGTAGTCCTAACTTGTGCTTATTGTTTGGTTAGATGTGACCTATAATTTTTTAAAACTGTTTTTATTTAAT
>CH003398.1:765149-786095 GCA_000149265.1 Ciona savignyi
TAAAGTCAATTTGGGTATTGCAATTAAATAGTTTTATTAAAATATATGTGCAGTTACCTGTTCCACCCTTTGCCAAAGCAATTGTTAAAAATGTCTATTGGCTTTGTTCTGTCAGCAAATTTGAGTCGTTAATATATAAAGCAAATATTGTCATTGCACTTGTGCCTAGTCATTAACTTAACTGTTCTCTACTTTGTCCTTTAACAAGAAACTAATGCTTATTTCCTGAAAAAAGTGAAATTTATAATCTATTATCATTCCTAGGATATCCTTATGCTTTACAACTCAACAAAATTCGACATTTAAAGTCAGGCCAAAAATCCATTAAATATCAGCCAAGTAAGAATTCACTCGCATGTGGAAGCTCACGCGAGTAACGGCAGTAAATCTTTGGTATTATAGACTATACTATTCGAAAGCCCCTTTTAATAATAAAAAGTCGCAATGAATAGCGTTTGTTTTTTATTCTCCTATACGCCAGTTGAATAGAAACAGTCGAAGTAAACATTAATTAGTTTATTATTTGCAAGAATAAATTCTTACTCGCACAGTGTGCGTCACACGAGTAAACATGCGAGTGTTACTTGCATTTTCGTGCAAATTTTTGGCCCTAAATGTCTTCCATACAAGGTTTGATAATTAGCTTCATTGGTATTTTTAAACCATACTAACAGCCATTTAAGTATGTGATTTTGTGAATCATTTTACCAGTTATTGAGTGCCCTTTCAGCGATGTTTAATTTACTTTTTTCTTTATAGACTGATTTCAAAAGGTGGTGGCCTAATGGATATGGCCCACAAACTTTATACAATGTATCAATCCACCATAATTCATCGACATTCGAAACCAGTAGTAGAAACTTCAGGTAAATAGGACAGTCATGTTTATTTTTTGTGGGTGAAAAATCATTGATAAGTTATAACATGTTGTAGTCAAACCTTGTTAGTATACCAACCATCGGGTCCAAGGTAAAGTGGTATAGTGATAAGAGTGGCATAGTAATTAAGGTTTGTAAAAAAACTACAATATACTGTAAAGCGGTATAGTAGTATTTAGCAAGGTGGCATAGTTATGTGGATATTTAAAACAGCTACTGTATACGGTACGTACTGTACAAGTGGTTTAGTAGCTAGAATGGACTTAGTAGCTAGAGTAGCATAGTAGCCTAATGAGATTTGACTGTATTTTATCAAAATACCACATTACTGGTGTCAAGCAATACATGGTCAGTGACTTCCACAAGGATAAAAGTAACATTCTTATTGCTGGTTTTGATCCTGCAACTTTTTTGATAATTTAGGTGGAAAATTATTTAAAACCAAATAAGAAGTCAACTTTGCTGAAAGTTTATTTTTTTGGCTTTAAATGTTTTTGGCTACAAGCTGAATTTTATCATATTTATTATTCACCATACCGAAACTATTTTTTTGGGTAACGCAATTTTTTTTAAATGTTTACCAAGCGTATATAATTTTTTTCTCCAGTTTTAAACACCTCTTTCCTCCTTGCAGTGTATATGTATTCTCTTTGTGCTATTTCCGAAAAAAAGAGTTTTATTATTTTTTTGTATTTTTTTCCTCTCAGATTTGGCTTCCGAAAGGTAGAACTTGTACAAGAGCCTATACCGGGTTCGACCGGCTTGAGTTTTTATTTCCGAATTAATGACGTCCCAGTATTCGCCAAAGGAGCCAACTGGATACCAGCTGATTCGTTTAAAAGCAGGATCACCACTGAAAGGTTGGGTAAATGCTTTAAAATATTGTTTAAGAACAAGTGTTTTTATAGCTAGTCGGTTGTGTCCTTGGGCAAGGCACTTAACGGAAATTACCTGAACCCAGCGGAATAATGGGTTCTACCAAATTGAAGAAACGTGTCTATCATATACAACACACTGCAATAGCTCCGGTTACACTACGGTGGGCGCGAGGTAATCTGACGATTGCCCGTGTGTTAACCCGCTTGGTTTTCCCATTTATTAGGATAAACATGAATATCCTATTCCTTTCCCTATACAGGTTGAATACTTTAAACACTGATACTAAAACTAGTTAGGCCTTTTACCATCCATCTTAGTAATAACCTTCAATGTGAGTTCAATTTGAGAATTATTTTGAGAAAATTTATTAATATGAAAAATAAACTTCAATTTGAGAAATAATTCTTTCAATTTGACCTCAATTTCACCAGGTTTGAGAATTTGCTTGGATCGGCGCGCGACGCGCACATGAACATGCTGAGGGTGTGGGGGGTGGGGTGGGGTGTACGAGAGACAACCAGGTTGTACGAAGATCGCAGATGAATACGGCATCATGCTTTGGCAGGACTTCATGTTCGCATGCGCGATGTATCCAGCTAACAAGGATTTCCTGGCAAATGTTACCCAGGTGAGCAAGATTGTCTCTACTTTTGTGTTGTCGTTGGGTCAAATTTTATGGTTAATGCCTTTTCCACTTTCATGCAAAATATCAGTTACTTAATAATCATTTTTATCTCTATCTAACAAAATTTATTTCTTTACATTATTTTAAAAAACTAGAATTTTTATTTTAAAAAACTAGAATTTAGAATTTAAAATGTTTCTTTAAAAAGCATGGCAAACTGTACAGCTTTCTTGCTGTTTGTTTTTTCTTGTTTATGGCATCATTTAATGTTGTCATCTCTACCAAGGTTTTGAATGCCATCTATTGCTTACTTTTCTCACTCATTTGTTTGTGCAATGTACACTTAACTTAGCTGACTTGCTGTTACAACGGTCAACAATTACACAAGCTTTTAATTGGATGTTCAAATATAATATGATAATATCAAATAATGCAACAGGTATTGCAACCTGTACCCTCTGCATATTTCTAATTGTCTTGTTCTTTTTTTCTGTCAATTTCTTCTGCACTCAGAAATTCATTATTTTATTTTTAATATCTCGTCAGGTTTTTATCTGTTGTTTTTACTTAACCACTAAAGTATTAAGAATCAGCCACCAATTTGTGTTAAAACAAAACAAAGAATCATGTAGTTACTTTTATAAGCTGATGGAAATTATAATTGCACATTTGTACATTGCTTACTGTCACTATGCAAAAGAAAGCAGCTTTCAATTGTACCCCCAATAAAATTAATTATGATTTCAATGGATCATGTTTTTTGAAATGATGAAATAAATCCTTAAAAATGGTTAACCAATTAACCGGTTTATTTTTCTTATTAATTAGCGTTATCAGAACCTAGTTCCATGCATGGCCTATAAGTCATTTTTTCGGGTTGAAAAATCCCTTCAACCAATCATAGTTTTTATGTCCAGGAGGTTGAAACACAGGTGGAACGATTGAAACACCATCCATCTATTGTTATATGGGCCGGGAACAATGAAAATGAGGCAGCTCTAGCTACCAATTGGTACAACACTAGCTCTCATTTTGCAAGATACAAAACAGACTATGTTGCACTATATGCAGGTGTGTGTTTTTATTATTAAGTTTTATTGGGTTAAGTTTAGATTTCTAATAGGTTTGTTCACAATTTTGGAAAAACTGTTTTTAATCACTTCCTTTTTTAATGCGAATTTTTACATGCGGTTCTTAGGTATGTTACAGACATTATTTTTACACAAAAATTTTAAACAGATTTTTAAGTTTTTGCTTTTGGAATGATGTTCGACTGATTGGTATGGTGGTTAGTGTGTTGCCTTTTAGTAAAAAGGTTGCAGGTGTGAAACTGGTTGCTAGCAAGTCGGTTGTGTCCTTGAGCAAGGCACTTTAAGGACATTGCCTGAACCCAGTGAATTAATGGGTTCTACTAAATTAAAGGAACATGTCTAATTGTCTATCATATACAACACACTGCAATAGCTTCGGTAACCCGACGATGTGCGCGAGGTGATCTGAAGATTGCCCGTGTGTTAACCCCCTTAGTTCACCCATTCACGGGGATAAACATGAACATCCACAACAAACATTCACAGCAACGCCAATAACCATGCATCTATCCCAGACACAATCATGCCAATTGTTCAAAAACTTGACCCCTCGCGACCTTTCCTGACCTCGAGTCCAACCAATGGAGTTGAGAGTACAAAGGAAGGCTACGTGGCGAAGAATCCATACAGCAACTACTACGGAGATGTTCATTATTACAACTACAACGACGATTGCTTAGATTGGACCAAGTTCCCTAAAACAAGGTCAGTTTTACAAATATTGCACCAAAGCAGTAGCCAAAACGTATACAAAATCCTCTATTATTCAAAATCTTTTTATTTAATAATTTCCGACAAAGATAACGACAGCCTGATGTCTGAAGAAAGATACGAAACGCAATTTTTCTTCACTATTTATACATGAACATTTTTCTTATATTTGTTGACGCTTTTTTAAATTGTTAAGTATAGGTTTCCTAGAGTTACAATACATTAGTATGGGTGGGTCCATGATAGCACTGGGACCAGAATTGTAGGTCATACATTACATTAGTATGGGTGGGTCCACGGTAGCACTGGGGCCAGGAATGTAGGCCATGATACATGTACATTGAGTCATGGGTGGGTGCATGGTAGCACTGGGACCAGGAATGTAAGGCCATGATACATTACATTAGTATGGGTGGGTCCGCGGTAGCACTGGGGCCAGGAATGTAGGCCATGATACATTACATTAGTATGGGCAGGTCCAAGGTAGTCCCAGGACCAGGAATGTAGAACATGATACATTACATTAATATGGGTGGGTCCATGGTAGCCCCAGGACCAGGAATGTAGGCCATGATACATTACATTAGTATGGGCAGGTCCAAGGTAGTCCCAGGACCAGGAATGTAGGACATGATACATTACATTAGTATGGGTGGGTACATGGTAGCACTGGGACCAGGAATGTAGGCCATGATACATTACATTAGTATGGGCGGGTCCATGGTAGCACTGGGACCAGGAATGTAGGCCATGATACATTACATTAGTATGGGTGGGTCCATGGTAGCACTGGGACCAGGAATGTAGGCCATGATACATTACATTAGTATGGATGGGTCCATGGTAGCCCCAGGACCAGGAATGTAGGCCATGATACATTACATTAGTATGGGTGGGTCCATGGTAGCACTGGGGCCAGAAATGTAGACCATGATACATTACATTAGTATGGATGGGTCCATGGTAGCCCCAGGACCAGGAATGTAGGCCATGATACATTACATTAGTATGGGTGGGTCCATGGTAGCACTGGGACCAGGAATGTAGGCCATGATACATTACATTAGTATGGATGGGTCCATGGTAGCCCTAGGACCAGGAATGTAGGCCATGATACATTACATTAGTATGGATGGGTCCATGGTAGCCCTAGGACCAGGAATGTAGGCCATGATACATTACATTAGTATGGGTGGGTACATGGCAGCACTGGGACCAGGAATTTAGGCCATAAAAGGCCATGTCACTTCCCTAAAGTTGATTGATTTCGTTTATTTGCAGATTTGCCTCCGAGTACGGTTTCCAGTCGTGGCCGTCGTTCGAAGCGATTCAACAGGTCTCGGAACCTCAGGATTGGACGATCACTTCTAATTGGTCGGAACACCGGAATCACCATGGGAGCGGCAACCAGGAAATGCTGAGTCAGATCTCCATGCATTTCCAAATACCTGACTCGTCAAATTGTACAGAGGATTTTATCAACACAATATATTTAACTCAGGTTGTTGTTTTAAAGTGGTGTTCTGACTTTTCTTTCATCTTTAAAGCCAATTTTTTTTCTGAAATATATCACAGTGAAATCCACATTTAATCTTTTTTTAAATTGTTAAAATTAAAAAATCATTTTTAATTTTGTTAAAATCATTTTGTCCCACAGTTATCACTTAAGTTTGAATCGCCAGAATCAAAATTAATTTCACATCATTTTCTATTTGAATCAGTTTCGAATCTTGGTCCTGAAATGAGCATTTCTAAACAACCCATAAATAACCAACATTGAAACTACATTTAAAAGTCAGGAACAAAATAACAAAACTTATGGTGTATTGTGTATGATATATGCTTTCCGTCAGATTATTAGAACCCATTAATCTGCCGTGTTCAGGCAATGTTCCCTAAGTGCCTTGGTCAAGGGCGCTTTTGAACGTTTAAAATCAAAAAAATAATAATATTCCGAATTTCATATTTGAATCTTGATTCTGAAATAAGCATTCTTAAACCAAACCCATAAATAACCCAACATCAGCACATTTACAAGTCAGAAACAAAATATCCCCAATTAAAACAACATTACAAGTCAAGTACTAAATAACCCCCATGAAAACAAAATTTACAAGTCAGGAACAAAATAACAAAACTCGCATTCTTGCCCCAGGTTATGCAAGGTTTATGTTACAAAGCGCAAACCGAGTTCTACAGACGAGCACGGAATCACCTGTTCAAGGGAGCCGGCCACACAATGGGGGCATTGTACTGGCAGCTCAACGACATATGGGAGGCTCCTACCTGGTCCTCTACTGGTGCGTTGCAAAGAATATATATATTCAAAATTTTCGTTAGGGTCGCTTGGATCACTTAGAGGGTTGTGGTTAGGGTTAGATTTAAGGTTAGGTTTCCAAGTGCTTGCTCTTACCACGGTTTGTTGCAAAGAAAGAAAATATATTTCAAATTTTTTGATATATTTAACCTGGTGCCTCTAATTACTCCAAGATGTGGGGTAGCTATTAAAAATTGCTCTAAGCACTCTAACACTACTGGTGTGTTGTAGAGAAACCATATATATGTCAAAATTTTCGATATTTTAAACTGGTGTCTGTAATTATTTCAGGATTGCTTGGATCGCTTTTAAGATTAGGGTTAGGGTCCCAAGCGCTCCAAACTCTAGTGGTGTGTTGCAATAAAGAAATATATTTTCCAAAGTTTGCGATATTTTTAAACCAGTATCGTTAAATACTACAGGATCGCTTCGATCACTTGAATTTTAGGTTTCAAGCGCTTGCTCTAAGCGCACTACTGGTAGGTTGCAGAGAAACAACATATATTACAAATTTTTTGAAATTTTTAACCCGGTGCCACTAATTACTTCAAGACTTGGGATCGCTGTTAGGGTTAGGGTTCCAAGTGGTCGCTCTAAGTGCTCTAACACTACTGGTGTGTTACGTAGAAACCATATAAATTACAAAATTTTCGATAACCTAATTACTACAGGTTGGATCCACTGGAGGGTAAGAGTTAGGGTTCCAATCTCACATACTTAGCGCTTTATGCGATCCTGTAGTAACTAGAGGCACCATTTTTAAGCTATTTTTGATTTAAAAATCAAGTAGATTTTTTCACACTTAGTTATGTCTGACTTTTACCCTATATGGTTGGTCAATGGTCTCATTTTCAGTTTAACAGAATAAAACCACAACACATACCATTCATACAAAGCAACAATTTATCTGACAGAGTACGGTGGAAAATGGAAGGCTGTGCATTACTTTGCTTCAGAATTTTTTGCTCCTGTAGCACTAAGTGCGTTCGACAATGATACAGTCCTTGAAGTTTATTCCGTGTCAGACATGGGTGGGGTTATAAACGATACCGTGATAGTTACCATTCGCACATGGTCGGGGTTTACTCCTGTAGGTGCCTTCTCACAACCAGTCTCAATTCCGGTTCATTCTGCCTCAAACCTGTTCCAGGAGAGCATTGGAAGTCTGCTGCATTATGGAAACTGCCCATATAAGGTCAGTAGGGAAGCTTTTTTACCAAACTTGAATGTGAAATTTGAAAACTTGTGGTTTTCAAAGGTGACTTTTTTCATTGGTGGGTCATGTGGGGTATTAGTCAAAATTCAAGGGAATGGTTAAGGCTACCGATAAATATACCAGTGATTCCTATACAAAACAGTTCTAGTGACGAGCCCATCATGGGTTCAAAACTTAGCTCATTAAAAAAAATAAGTTGCTACTCTGAACTGGTCAATCCTTTTTATAACTAGAGAGTGTCAACCACGTGTTTAACCATCACTATTTGTAAAACACATGTTGTATGCCCTATATTTATGCTACAGGGTCCCTAACCATAATTTGTATTTTATACACCGAGTATGTAGTTTTTGTTTCTGCAAGCATAAACGCATCGGTCCCATAGTTAACATACCAAACATATTTTCAATATTTAGTTAAATAAAGAATAAACCTCCTAAATTTACGAACATTTCACCACAAATGTTTTAAATTATAGCTTCTTTTCAAGCGCTGTAGTGAAATAAAGCTAAATTCCCAAATAGTCCGATTTAGTTTTTCATTGTTTCAGGGAATTCCCCTGGGTTTAATAGATAAGTTTTTGTTTTTTCATAAGTGAGTCCTGTTATGTAGCAATTCTTAAAGTTTTAATTTGATTTGTCGACTTCTTGTTGGAGATGTCAGTGCGATATGGCATGCCTGTCACAATCATAATTCAGGAACATATCTTCGTTTTCATGGGAATTAACCTCAGTAAATGTTTTCTTTATTTAATTGGCACAGAATGTCTAATGTTTTAACATTTTACCAAATTTTAATAAAATTAGAGCAGCCGTTCAAGCGCTATGGCCACAAAATCGAATTTATTAGAAAAAAAATGTTTTGGTTTTTTAACGTCTGAGGGTAATTCTCCTAGATTCATTACCCAACTTTTTGGTTTCTGCATATTTAGACCATGTTGACTTACAAATGTCCAATTTTCATTGCGATTTCATTACTCCTTTTGGTAGATGTCAGGGCGACATGGAATGCTTGTCACAATCATGATTTGAGACCATATCCTATTTTTTGGGGTATTTCCCTAGGTCATTTCATTATTTCTTCTAAGTGTTAAATCAGTGACTAATGCACTTACATTCCGACAAATCTGATTCAAATTGTAACACCCGTTTAAGCGCTATGTCCAAAAAAGGCAAATTTTTTTTAAAAAAAATAGCGTTTTGGTTTTTAACGCCCCAGGGGAATTCCCCTGAATTTATCACCCAAAATTTTGGTTTCTGCATATCTAGACCATGTACTCTAACAAATTACAAAGTTTAATTGCGATTTAATTACCCCTTCTGATGAATGTCGTAGCCACAAGCCACGCCTGTCACAATCATGATTGAGAACAAAATCTTGTTTTTTAGGGTATTTCCCTAGATAATTTTTGTATTTCTTTTAAGTGTTATATCAGTTGCTAATGTTCTTACATTATACCAAATCTAACTAAAATTGAAGTAGACGTTCAATCCCTATGCTCAAAAAAGCTATTTTTTTTGATAAAAATACCATTTTGGTTTTTCACCTCCCAGGGGAATTCCCCTGGCTAAATTACCCAAAATTGTGGTTTCTGCATATGTAGACCATGTGCGCTAACAAATGTTTAAATTTCATTGCAATTCCATTACCCCTTTTGGTAGATGTCGGAGCCACAAGCCATGCCTGTCAAACCTTTGACAAAAAAAAAACGGACAAAAACAATATGTGTCCCATTTTTTCAGATGCGACCCATAATAAGTCAGGGTTGAGTACTGGTCAAATCCTATATGCAAGCCGGATTCTAACATAGCTGCTGGTATATGATGTATACTATATTGACATTGCTCTAGATTTTCTTTAGCTCATTTATCCTTTAGGTTAAGCCTAATCAGTCTTGACCAAGCAGACAAGCGACCAGTGTGTTTCGATCGCACAACCTTTCAACTGACAATTCAACGTGCTAACCATTAAGCTACCCAGTTATCCATTTACATAAGACTTCATTCTTATCCAAAGGCAATACAGGTCAGCAAACCTTATATTCCCATATCCTCCAGGAGTTATGTTACTTATCCATCAGCCTCCAGAACACACCACAAGTTCCCGTCACACATTTCTTTCCTGTTCCTTTCAAAACCATCGACGGCTTAGCTGACCCAAATATTAAGGTAAACTACAAAATCCTAGAAGCTTTATGCGGTTTAAAAAGTTTGGTATATTTCTATACAATACATTAATACTACATTGAAACTGGTCGCTAGCTAGTCAGTTCCGGTAACCTGACGATGAGCAGGCATTGGAAGGCTTGTGGGTTTAAAAACCTACGGAATTTTTGGCTCTGTCTGTGAGTAAATCACTTAGAAGACATTTGTCTGAACCCAGTGGATTAATTGTAACATTAACGACAGACAAGGTTATCTGACTAAGGTTTGATTTCCAGGTGAAATCAGTTGTTAGAGTGAGTGAGAACGAGTTCTTGCTGAGCTTGAATGCCGATTCGCCTGCGTTGTTTGTTTGGCTGGAAGCTTCTGGAATAAAAGGTAATTCAGAAGGGGTACATTTCCGATTTACGATATATATCTGTAGTAGCGCATTGGGCAAGCCTTTACTGTTGATAAAACTTACTGAATTAACAAATATATAGTATAAGTTTATTTCTTTAGAAATGGTAATAAAAATCCTTTTAATTATATAGATTTTAATCCTTTTTTTCACATTTCAAATTTTCAGGTCGTTTTTCCGAAAATGCGTTTGTGATGTATCGTCCCGATTTCAACATTACCTTCTTTTCCTGGACGAACGATTTGACTCCAGAAAGATTAATGGCCGCCTTAACAGTTCGGTCATATAACGACATACACCAATCTGACAAAGGTAAGATCTAGGATATTTATTATTTTCCTGTAAATGCGAAAACCAACAGGGTTAACACACGGGCAACCATCATTTTTTATTATATCAGAAATGCAAGCAGTGTAAAACACGCCATCTTAAATGAAATGTATAAAATATCGTAAAAATAGTCTTTACTTCAGTTATTGTGATTTTACTTCAATTTTGTGTCCAATTTTAATTTTCTTAAGCAACGCCCTGAATTGGTAATCAATTTTTAGACCATTTTTGGTATGACTGTCATTTTTGAGTCTTACTGGCGATCTTAGTCAATCAGAGCGTGAGCTGTCATCCGAAAGGTGCTTGGATTGAAACCAACCACTGGGCATTCGGTTGTTTTTTGACAATGCACTTAGCTGATGTAGGCTCATTAAATTAATGAGTTGTACCATTACTGTCACATCGTTCTAAAAAAACACGATGCAATAGCTCTATTAACCCATGGTAGATGCTACTTATTTCTATCCTTGCCTGTGTGGTAACCCCCTTTACATTTCCCATCCACTGGGCTAAAACATGAAGTCTTTTTTTAAATACATGCGGCTTAATTGCCAAGATCTACAAAATGCTTCTTATAGATACCAAGGCCAGAGTTTTACGCGACCAGCTATTTATATTGGTAAGAATGTACATTTCTTATTTGAAACTGCCGAGACTCTGGTCTTGGAATATTTTTTGCGTAAACTAGGATAACGCTGGCTGTTATACAAACACATTTCGGACATCATTTCGATTTGGGCTTTTTTACCAAAGAAAGAAAACGCCTTTTTATCCCTGTAAAGGAGAAAATGCAAGGGACCTTATCTAGCCAGCAATTGTAAGATTACCTCGCGATTACTTAAGGGAGCGTTCTCATATGGGTAATCGTTACCAAGTTACTAAATTTTTATTGTGTGTTGCATACGATTGAAACGTTTCTTTAGGTTTGGTTCGACCCATTAATCCACTGGGTTCAGACAATGTCCGTTAAGTGGCTTGCCCAAGGACAAAAACTGACAAGTACAACTTCATGTTCGGTCGTGTGGCCGAGAGGTTACGCGACCGATACATATACCGAATTATATACAAAAACGGCAACAAGCCCATCATGGGTTCGAAACTGAGTCCAAGCTAGCGACCAGTTTCGAATCTACAACCCATCGGCCAAAAAGCGACGGGTTAACCCACCAAGCTATTCGGTCGAACGAGAAGAAAATTAATTTTTCAGTCGATCTTCAATTAATTGAGGTGACTGATATAGTAAGCTACACGTGGCTGGACAACGACACCGCCAAACTTGCCTTCGCCGTCGTTGGGTTGCTATTCATAGTGCTTGCTGCTGTACAAGTCACCTGTCTAGTTATGCGGTAAGCCTACATACGTCATATCGTATCAAATTAGAAATTTTATTTTTATTCTGACGGGGCAGCACTAAAAGAAAGAAAAGCGGGAAGAAGGGAAGGACGAAAAAAGGGAAATTGCTTACTTGAATTATGGAAACTAATGCTAACCCTGCTCTAAACACTAAATATCAAGCCTAGAACTTACCCTAACTCTAACCCCATGTTTAAAACTGACTCTAATTCCCTAATGTTTATCTTAGTGTTCAGTTTTTCTCCTTCCCGCTTTCCTTCCTTTTAGTTTCCCCCTACTGACGTAATTTAAAGACTGTGGTTTGCCCTCATTATCTGTTTCCTTAACATTATATAATAAATGCGCATCTTTTAGGCATATACGAAGAAACAAAGCAATAATTCAAATAATTAACCACTAAAAAATTATTTTTACTCGTGCGTTATTCACAGCAATGCTTTGCGAAATTACCTTAATTAAATTTTGGGCCGAAATTGACATTTGAAAATCGGTCTAAAAAAATTTTTGTTGAGCCTTTCACATAGCACTGCTGGAAAAAAACGCAAGTATTAAGCCGTTTTTAGGGAATGTTGGTATGAGACGTGGCGTGTTGACGGCCTATCCACCATTATTTCAAACCAACACCATATTCCCGCATTTTTTTTTAACCGAACCAAGTTTCGAACCCATGATGGATTAGGCACAAGAACCGATTTTGGTATAAAAGTCGATATATGTATCGGCCGCGCTAATCAGTCCGGCCCGGTGGTCTAGCGGTTAAGTGCGTCGCCTTTCAATCAAAAGGTTGCAGGTGCGAAACTGATCGCTAGCTAGTCAGTTGTGTCCTTGGGCAAGGCACTTTACGGACATTGCCTGAACCCAGCGGAATAATGGGTTCTACCAAATTGAAGGAACGTGTCTATCATATACAACACACTGCAATAGCTCCGTTAACCCGACGATGGGCGTGAGGTGATCTGACGATTGCCCGTGTGATAACCCCCTAGGTTTTCCCATTCACGGGGATAAACATGAACATCTTATCCTATCATTCGGCCACACGACCATATTACCGCAGGTTAAACGCCCCGAACAAACACCGACCCATTCGTCGCCTCACCAAGACCAGCAGTGACATCAGCACCACGAGTCGCTGTCCAAGCTCCGATTCGTGGCCTTCGCCCAACGTCGAGGACGAAAACGAAGCGATGGCGTTTTTAATCCAATCGAAGCGGGGCTACGGCCATGAGGCGAAGCGAACTGAGATACGTTTTTACGTCATATAGACGTAATAAAGACTTGTCTACGTCATATAGACTTGTCTACGTCATATAGACTTGTCTACGTCATATAGACTTGTCTACGTCATATAGACGTTTCCACGTCATATAGACACTGTTACGTCATATAGAATTGTTTGCGTAATTTTGACGACGTTTCTACATAAAAAAGCCGTTTCTATTTTAAATAGACGTTTCTACGTCATTTAGACGTGACTACGTCATATAGACTTATCTACTTCGTATAAATTGCTTTTATCTCGAAGATCAACCTATTTCTATCCTTCAAAATGTGATTCCCTTGCAATAAGCGACACGGTCGCATGTCCTGCTATGTTTCCTTTGCTAGGTAATTATCCATGCGAGTTGTCAGATATAATGCAATGATGCAAAAGTAATCAGTGTTCTGTGCCTTTTGTTTTATGTGACTTCATTCCATTCTGCTTTCGCTTTCCCTTCAAAGGGCTGTTTTCATTGCGCGTGCACGGTACGTTATTTATTGATTTAACATTTATATCGTGGTCTCTTGAAAAAAAACAATATTTAATTCGTTTTAGCGTACAATTGGAATGTTATCTCGTTCCAGTAGAATTGTTATATCGAATAAAATGAAAGATATATTAAATATTAAAAACACTGCACTTAATGGTTGCTTGATTAATAGGTGTTTGTTCGCCGTAATCCGTTGCGTTCAAGCAATGTGTGTGAAGTGCCTTGCCAAGGACACAGCCGACTAGCAAGCGACAAGTTTCGAATCTGCAACAGTTCGGCTGAAAAGCTCAGGTAACCCAACACTAACCCCCTAGACTTACCTGTCGGACTTTTTTTTAACCATCGGTTCAATTTTTCGGTACAGCTGTTTGCCTATAATGTAGGCCTATGCACGTGTTTATCGCCGTGAATGGAAAGCACAAGAACGTTTTCACACCAGCAATCATTAGGTCACCTCGCGCCCACCGTCGGGTTACCGGAGCTATTGCAGTGGGTTGTGTATGATTCATAAGTTCCCTTAATTTGGTAAAATCCATTAATCCGCTGGGACAGTTGTGGTCAAAACCTTTATATTTTACTTCTCAAAATAGTTCATAATATAGGCCTATATTTTTTTTGATCTCTTATTTAAATGTCTGTAGCCTATATGTATCGGTGGCGTTAAGAATTCGGCCACACGACCGTATCAAATCAGGTTATATACTTGGAAGTTACACCGGAGATATATAAACAAGAGACTCTTGTTTATATATCTCCGGTTCCATTGCTAAAGTGGAATCACACCAAGTGACGATTTATTCTTTCGGTGAAATCCCCTACCTTAACACAATTTAACGTTACTTAATTACATTGATTAGTGCACTTATAACAAAAAAATGTTGATTTACATTTCGTTACACTTGTTTCAAAATTTCAATCATAAATCGATTATTATTTAAAATTTATTGTACAGTTAGTTAGTTAAAATTATAAGCTACTGTCTGTCAGATTAAATTTTTTTTATCAACAGTTATTGGCATGGTTTAAATTTAACATTTCTGCATAGCGTTTCTTAATAAGCATCATTAAGTTCCTAATTTTTAACCTTACTTTGTTTACTAAAAACCGCAATTTTTCTAAAATATATTTCTTTGATTATGGCGGACAAGATAGAATATCCTGCAAATTTGGACGGAATGTTAAAACAAGAATTTTCAAGACTAAACGGTAAGAATAGTTGCTTTTGATCTGATTTTACCCAATCGCCCTCAATTTATTATGATTTTGTGGGTAATTACTAAAATAGAGACTAGGAAGTTAGGGTTAGGGCTGGGTTAGTTCTGCGGTTGAGATTAGTGCTGAATGCTGGGACAGAGTTAGAATTAATTTACATAATTTGGGGGAAACTGGTAACCAGGCGGTAAGCGCGAGGTAATCTGCAGATTGCCCGCGTGTTAAGCCGCTCGGTTTTTTCATTCACGTGGATAAACATGAATATCCTACCCTATCCTATAACTAAAATAAAGCAAACTGCACACTTAAGTGAAGATTATGATGTTATGGTTAGTGTAACGGCTGGGGTTAAATTCATAGTTATTTCTACAGTGGAGATTGGTATTTAAGTTATAATTAGTTTCCACAATTTTATGTGTTGTCTTGTAATACGGTAAACATTTTCATATCTCTCTTTTCTTTGTGCATAAATTGGGGAAAAAACTAAAAGGAGGAAAAGCGGGAAGGCGGGAAGGAGTGAAACTGCATGCTAAAATGAAGATTATCCCATAAGGGTTAGTTTTCAACATGGGGTTAGAGTTAGGGTTAGTCTTGGGGTTAAGATTAGTGTTTAGGGAAGGGTTAAAATTAGTTTTCGTAATTTTAGTGAGCAGTTTCCCTTCTTTCCGCTTTCCCTCCTTTTAGCGTTGTCCATATATTAGTGTTTAAAAATTGAATTAAATTTCCAGGTTCAATCTACCTTGACCATACTGGTTCTACTTTGTATGCAAAAAGTCAAATCGATGCTTATACTGCAGACCTGCAAAGCCATTTATATGGCAACCCCCATAGTGGTAACCCAAGTAGTGAGCACATGGCTGACATTGTGCATCAGGTATATAGTTCACTCGTAAAGTGCCATTGACCGGTACCTCTAACTACTACAGCATTGCTTGCAGCGTTTGGAGCAAGCGCTTGGAACCCTAACAGGCCTAACCCTTCACTAACTTTAACCAAAGCGATTTAAGTGATCCTGTAGTATTTTTACTTTTTTTTATATTTTTTTAGTAATTTTTTAATTTTTCAGTATTTATTTTAATTAGAGGTATCTCTGTTGGCAATACATCAAAGATACTTTTTAAAATTATGTGTTCAAGATATATGATTAATATTCATGTTTTATCCCCATGGATGGAAGACTGTTGGGAAGTTATTACATCGGCAATTGTCATATTACCTTGCAAATAAATAAGGGAGTGTTCTTACACTGTTTATCTTTTAGATTACCTAGGGCCTACTATCGGGTTATTAAAGCTATTGTGATATGTTGTATTATTAAGACCTTGCTACAGTTTTAATACAACCCATTAATCCATTGGGTAAGCGTTGTTTGGCGTCTGCGGAATGTTTTGTCCAAAGAGCAAAGACACAACCATTTAGCCAGTGGCTGGTTTCTTGTGACCCTTTAGGTTATTATAAAGTGCCAGTTATTTCCACTAAAAAAATTGCATCCATGAAATCCCTGTAAAAAATTGCATGTACTTTAGAATTTCTTTAAGGGATTTCTTACAACCTGTGCAGATTGGCTTAATTTTTCACCCCCTTTTTTACCAAATGTAATGTTGTGGATTGGTTCAAATAAAAGTAGATATTGCACAGATGGTACCATAGGCTGAAGTTTCATATAAATGATAAGAACGAACAGTTTGTCTTTTTCATTCTGCCTAAAACAGAAATAAAATTAAATTAATAAGCTTGCGGAAAATCAACAAAACTCGACATTGCTTATTACATTGCTGCTACAGTGGCAATAAAAAAATTAGTTAAATTTATAATGTTTTGTTTGCAAACGTGTTCATAAGTGTTTCGTAATAAAAATTTAAAAGTTCTAACTTTTTAAAATACATTCCTCTTAAAGGTGAGAGGCACGGTACTTAATCATTTTAATGTGACAAATGATCAGTATGATTGCGTTTTCACTTCTGGAGCAACCGGTGCTTTGAGAGTACTTGCTGAAAATTTTGAGTGGACCAAAGGTAGGCCATTTGAAACATAATGTAGCTAAAATTTGAAATTTAAGTGTATTTTATCCTGACAACATACATTTTTAAGATTGGATATTAAACTGAAAAATAAATTATCTTGGCGCTGTAAAGAATTAAAAAATATAAGTAATTTAGTAACTGACATAGAAACATTTACTGTAGAAAATACAAAGTAGAGGCAACTATAAACTAAATTTAGACTGGTTATAATCAAACAATCAATGAAAATCAAGCACCAGATTGATAAAGTTATGATCATAATTAAAGAAACGTTTAATAAAGACATAAAATACCATTTCAGATTTCACAGACACTACTAATTCTATGTTGCCTTTATATTATGTATTTTAATGGAGTCAGTTTAGTTTACTTTTTGTTTCCACGATGAAAACACGGATCAGCATCTTCGATAAAAATTCGGAAAACGGAAAAAAAAGTCTTAACCAGTCAAAATTGCAGTGAAGCAATAAAAAGCACCCAGTGTGCTGAAATACAACATAATTGTAAGATTGTAATATTTTGACGGTTTCCCGTTACATAAAGGAGGGAAAGCGGGAAGGAGGAAAACTGCTCACTAAAATTACGGAAACTAATTTTAACCCATCCCTAAACACTAATCTCAACCCCAAGACTAACCCAACTCTAGCCCCATGTTTAACTCTTTCCGTCCCAACTAGCCATATATCGCGAGTTGGTGGTAAAACATGGTATCCCGCGTTGCACATAAATGGGTGCAAATCTAAAAAACGATTTCTCCGCAATGTGTAATGGCAGAGACCTCAGCTATGGCTCATTCGATCAAGGAAACCCTCTGCTTTATTCTCTGTAATTTTCGTGGAGAAATATTAAAAATGCGAGGAGTGATAGCCTTTCTTTTTCAAGGCTTCGCCTCTTATTTCTATCGATTTTACACGAATTTACAAGTGACTAACTCAGCCAATAGGAGTCGCGTTAACTTGCGGAGAAGCTCTTTTTGTCAAGCAAGTCTTTCTTAACATTCTCTGTGAATTTCGTGCCGTTGAGATAAAAAGGAGAGCATTGGTGTCGTTTTCGCAGCAGGCGGTAAGCGTCGTGTTCACCAAAGCATGAATCCAGCTGGGCCTGCTGAGCGCACGATAAAGAAAAAGGCTATGAGACTAGCTAGTTCGGTGTGCCCTGCTTTGAAGAATATCATACAATTCGAGAATATTGGATATAGTATTTGTGTTTGTTTGCTTTTGTATGCACTTTTTACACTTCCTTCACTGTTCCTTTTTATACTTTTTACTATTTTAGTTTTACAAAACTAAAAACTTCAATGCGTTTTGGTTCAATTTTTCATAATATAGTTAGAATAAAGGGAAATTTCAATTAGAAATAGTAAAAAAACTACTGAAGATACAAATACAGTTCAAATTTTCCTGAGTACAAAAACTATTAGACAATCTACATTCCAATTTTCATATCATTTGGGCATACCAATAATTAGTGAGTATTTCGTTTGTCAGTGCACCTCAAAATTTTCAAAGTCGAGCAGAGTTTTCTTTACATAAAAAGTGGTGTTCACTAAAGTTTACATAATATATTCTTTATTGGAGGTAGATTCTAGGTGTGCGGTTTGTTTAAAAGAGGAATAAATTATCTTTTCAACCATACTAAATATTAAATCATAGAATAAACTTGTGAAAAACTATGCTAATTTGAAAATGACCAAAAATTGTAAAAAACACTGCGGGACAGCATGTTTAAATTAATGCATTTGGCCGGGAGTGAAAAAGCTAAAACTAACCGTAATATCATAATCTTCATTTTAGTGTGCAGTTTCCCTCCTTCCCGCCTTCCCTCCTTTTAGTTTTCCCCCATAAAGGATAGTCATTTATATTCGATGATAATTATGTACCTGTGATTATCTGCAGGGAAATCAAAGTTTGTATACTTGGAAGACAACCATACATCGGTGGTTGGAATTAGAGAACCAGTTGAAACTCAAAACTGTGAAGCATGGTGTTTGTCACTAAAAAAGTAAGTTATTTGGCAAAATTTTTGATAAATTTATTAATGAACTCATATTAAAACATTACCTTTTTTAATACAATCTATATCAGTGGTTTTATAAACTATAATTAATACTATAAAATTAGTGGTCAACATTCTGTTCTGGATCTTTCAGTGGAAAAGTATTTGCCGTTTCATACTATAAAATCAGTGGTTTTTAGATTTTTTATTAATGCACCCCTTGACGTTTGTCATTCATACTCACGCCTCACCTACCCTTAAAAATCAAACTCAAGAAAGATGGAAGAATAAATTATTTGCTTTTTTTTGGGAAACCAGTGATTTAATTTAAGGCCTTGTAAAAGACAACGCACATCTAAGATCTGCTGCATTTGTTAGACCAACCTCTTACTGTCATGCCCCCTTGTAAAGCTTTCATGCGCCCAAGGGGGTTCCCCCAGTTTAAGAATCCTTGGTCTATATACTTTATCTGTGGTAAATTTACTGCCACTTTATGGCAAAAGACATTAATTAAAAAATTAAGTCAATATTTTTTTAACCAATCTTAATTAAAAATATCTACAATTAAAAACAATTTCTATAGTTCCTTTTTATCCATTCTATGTATCTAGGGGAGCCAAATCTCCATTTCACTTACAAAACTATGATGCTGTGAAAGTGAAAGAACAGAAGTTGAATTCTACGGAAAATCTTTCGCAAAAAGATAAAAGGTGATAGATGTACCGGTAATCATTTTGCTACTTTTAATGGGTATAAGAAGTTGTGCTGGAAATGGACAACAATAACACCTATGTCCAAAGCAACATTTACAAAAAAGTGATTTTAGGTTCCGTATTTCCAAAAAAATGTCACTAAACTCGGGAAAGTGGTTAAAACACAACGTTAAGTCAGTTAAAACTTTGATTTGTGGGACTTTAGCTACAATACCTTAATATCTGAGTACAAATGGACTAATCCAGGCATGGGTAACATAGGGCTCGCGGGCCGGGTCTGGCCTGAAAGGGATTTTAACCGGCCAGTAGACTGTATCTAACCATACCCTCTAATTAAGATATTGAATGCTATTCATGTAATAATCCTGCCCATCAAAAACTTCATTTTCCACATCTGGCCCGCCCACTAGAGAAGTTGCCCTCCCAAAATCTCCAACACCAGGATTTCCCTTAAGACCAGTGCTCCGCAACCAGTGTTAATATAACATTTGAAACGAGATAACATGCTGTATACATGTTAGTAGTAAATACCACCTGCATCATCGGCGTGAAGGGCTTTCTTCGAAAGTTTGCGCTTACATCTGTGTATACGTGTCTATCTAAACCAGTGCTTCGCAACCAGTGTGCCACTACACACTACTGTGCCGCAAGACATTGCTAGGTGTGCCGCAGGAAAATAATAACACAGTTTTTATTTTACGGCTCTCAGACACTTCACTAATATATTATCAAATGTATATAGTTTGAAGACGTACCGTTGTACAACTTTTACTGCAATGTGCTCTTAAATTTAGTACGTTTCTAAATGTGCCTCGAGTAAAAAACATTGCAGATCCCTTTTCAAAGGATATTCAATAAGCATGTATAACCCCTAATGTAGGTTTCCCCACATTTTTATAAATAACCAGGATATTCATGTTGCACCATTAAAACTGAATGAAATTTATTTTAGAGTCGGAAACATATTTGCTTATCCTGCACAAAGCAATTTCTCTGGCACCAAGTATCCTCTGTCCTGGATCTCAGAAGTCAAGGAAGGCAAAGCGTTCAACTTAAGTAAACAGATGTTTGTTTATTTTATCTATACATCTTACTTTGCATAGGTTCTGGCATTAAGTAATAGTTACCAGTACAGGGCCAAAAATCCATTAAATTTCTTGCGAGTAAGAATTCTCTTATATGTGGAAGTTCACGCGAGTATTGGGAGTAACTATATATTCCTAGTATTCGGACGTGCCATATGTATAAAAAAAACGGTCGCAATGATGAGGATTTGTATTTTATTCCCC
>CH003398.1:789054-800326 GCA_000149265.1 Ciona savignyi
ACCACAATGGCGCTAAGGTTGTTAAAATATACAGCCACACCGATTACCATGACAGTCAAACACAGGGAGCCATTATTACCTTCAATGTAAATAGAGCGGACGGCAGGTAAGTGTATGTCTTTTATCCCATTGTATTTTTGGTCATAAAAATTGTAATAAACTCCAAGTGGTTTATTATGCTAAAATTTACTCTGCATAAAATGCTGAATATTTTTTTTATTAGAACCATCACTTAGTTGGAAATATTTTTTTGTTCGCATTAAATGATAAATAAATAATTGTGTGTATAGTAAGGAAAAGCTTCAAAATTTTTTTTTCTACAATGTCCATAGGATGGGATATTCATGTTTATGATTTTTTGTATATGGGATAATGCAATGGGCGTTCATACATAAGCAATCATCATATACCTCGCGCCCACTATCAGGTTACTGGAGGTATTGCAGTGTGGTGCATAGTATTCACCTGTTCCTTTAATTTGGTAAAACCCATCAATCCATTGGGTTAAGGCAATGTCTGTAAAGTGCCTTGCCCAAGGACACGACATACCGACTAGTTTCGAACCTGCAACTCTTTAGCTGATAGGAGACCACTAAACCACCAAGCTAATCGGTCGGACAAATGTATATTAAGTAGTTTTGTAGATTTTTTTCTTCTGCAATTGTTATCACCAACGTACAACAGAAATGTTTCACTTGTTATTTTTAATTCACATGTTACCTATAGAATAAAAAACAATCCATCATATTCATCTTGTCACACTTACTGTCAATTTTGCAATAATACCTGTTTATGACTTTATATTTTGTTTCACTCTAACGTGTTCACTGTAAATTACCATAAAATGATAAGTTTTCTAAAGGTTTCGGCCTGTGCAGCATTGTATTTTTTTTATTATTTATTTATATAACTAAACACAAAGGGTGCAGCTGACTCTGTGACTTTTTGGTCTTTCGCTGCATCCTTTGCTGTACATTACTGTGCATTACTGTATATATTGTTGTCGTTCGTAAAATTGTGATTTAACATTAATTTAAAAAATAAACTAAACTAATAACTGTCCGATATTTTTTTTTTCGATTTATTCTGAATTTCTGCAGGCCTAAACAAAATCTGATAGTGAATTAAATTATAGCTGCATCGGATTCAATCACGTTCTTCAATTGGCCGCATCTAAAAACATCCACTTGAGGTCAGGATGCTTCTGCAACGTAGGGGCCTGCGTGTCTATGTTGAATTTAACCCCAGAAAATATGAAAATAATTTTTCAGGTAATTTCTACACTTTAAATTATCAACCGTTTATTGAAAAAATTGAAAAATTAACGAAACATAATTAAAAATGGAGCATACTGAATGGTCTGATATATTTGAAAACATACGAATCTGGTGTAAGTTTTAAAATTGATATACTATGTGAAGCTGTTCAACTGATTATTCTCCCTATCTCTCCAATGCAAACTAACATTTACAAAAATGGCTGTCACTCAAAATTATGCCACAGAAAGTCTAAGATTTTTTTGAACTTTTTAAACTGGGATTTGCAATCTAAATTTAAGCCCTAAACATATTTTTTGTGAAATTTTGAGCTGATACCCCTCCGTATATCGGAAACTTTCTTTCCAAAAAACAGTTAAAATGCACAATCAACACCTTTGTTGTACAAAGCACTGCTCCACTATTACAAACTTCAAGGTGAAACAAGAAACACCAACGCGCAGCCTAGCACATGCTTTCAACCATACAAACATTGAGTATTCACCACCATTGTTACTCAGCCAAACACTCATTTAAATACCATGACTAAGACAGTACCCCATACAGAACCGGCCACACACACAGATCAGCTTAATCCATTGTCCACAATCTATAACAAGATCGTCTGTATTCGCAGAGTGGTCATTCGTGTGGGGACCATATAGACATTGTGGATGGAAAGCCAGTTGGAGCCATTCGTGCGTCTCTTGGGTATATGTCGTCTGCAAGAGATGTGGACTCCCTCGTACAGTTTATCAAAGAATGCTTTTTGCAGGTAACATATGGTTAATGTAAGGTTTAACGGTAACGTCATTTTTTTTCTCCAATATACCGTGTCTATTCACTGACTTGTTTTAACTACTGTTTTAACTAATCCTTTGGGTTCAGGTAATGTCCGTTAAGAGTCTTGCCCAAGGACACAACCGACTCGCTAGCGACCAGTTTCGAACCTGCAACCTTTCGGCTGAAATGCGACACACTAAACCACCAAGCTTAGCGGTCAGACAACTTATGGGTCTAGGAGATGTTCTTTACACATGTTTTAATTACCATATCATTATGAAGTTGTCGTAAATAAGTTCTATATCGACAGGAAAATAATTTGTCGGCGGAAGTAAATGATGAAGTGTATTATGATGCCCGATCTTCAGTAAGCGACTCATCAAAAGCTTTAACCTTGGAGAAGATATTCCTGTACCCTGTTAAATCATGCAGGGCGATTGAGGTGAGCTTCCGATTTGTCCGACCGATTAGCTTGGTGGATTTGTTTGTGACGCACGCTGTGCGAGTAAGAATTTACTCTTGCAAATAATAAACTAATTAACTTCTTACTACAACTGTTTACTATTCAAGGCGTATATGGGAATAAAATACAAATCCTCATCATTGCGACCGTTTTTCTTATGCATATGGTGCGTCCGAATACTAGGAATGTAATTACTCACATGAGCTTCCACACCCGAATTCCTAAGTCTTTTTTTACTCGCCATAAATTTGATGGATTTTTGGCCCTGCTTTATTACATACATTGCACTGTGTATAGATCTGGTAACCTAACAGTGCGTGCATGGGTTTCTGCTATGATATTACGCCCCAAATTTTCCACCACCAGGATAACAAGGGAAATACGATACATTAATTTGGCCGTCTATGCACCAGGAAAATACCATTTCCTGAACTAGAAAATTATCCCAATCTAAACTAAAGTTTACCTTAAAGTAGGAAAATACCAGACTAATAAATTACAGCCATTTTTTTCTCTAATTAGACTTTTTTAATAAATTAGGTGAAACAGTGGACATTGTGCGAAACTGGGCTCACTCACGATAGAATGTGGATGATTGTGAACGATTATGGGGTTTGTTTGACACAAAAGCGCGAAAACTTACTCGCGTTAATCCAGCCAAGCATAGACCTAGAAGCTGGCACTTTAACCCTGGAGTAAGTGGTTGTTTTGTTTATATGTCGGAGTTGAATGTGTTGTTTGTATCTTGGAGGTTGGAAAAATCCACATAGAATAGGATATTTAGTTTATCCCCGTGAATGGGAAAACCAAGGGGGTTAACACACGGGTAATCGTCATATTAGCTCGCACCCACTGTCGGGTTACCGGAGCTATTGCAGTGTGCTGTGTATGATTCACACAATCTTTCAATTTGGTAGAACCCCCTAATCCACTGGGTTCTGGCAATTTCCGTTATATCCTATCATATCTAAAGTGTCTTTTTTTGTTTTATTACATGGGTAAGTTGGTATTCTATTCACTAACAATTCAACAACAGTTTCTGCTTTCTGAAGGGTGACATGTTTTAAATTCCATTCTCTTTGTTACTAGGATATGTTATCTCCTTTACACCTGAAAAGCAGTGAATCCATCATACCTTTGTGTTTTAACACCTATTCATGTCCAGATCTGAATCATATGGAAGCGTTGAGGTCCCTTTGAACGCAGATGATCGAATGGATGCCTCGGTAGACATCAATGTGTGTGAAAGTAAAGTCTGTGGTGACAGGTTTGTACTCTGAATCGCTGGGTTGCAGATTCTAAACTGGTCGCTATTTAGTTGCTTGTGTCCTTTAGAAGGACACTTAGCAAATTTGCCGGACACTTAGCAAATTTGCCAAATTAAAGGATCCTGTGTATTATACACAACACACTGCAATAGCTCCGGTAACCCGACGATGGGCGCAAGGTGATCAGACGATTGCCCGTGTGTTAACCCCCTTGGTTTTCCCATTCACGGAGTTAAGCATGAATATCCTATCCTATCCTATCCTACTGGGATATATTCTATTCATTATAAATTAGTGTTGTATAAATTTAATATAAATTAATTCTTTCTCACAAACGGATAAAGGTATTTCGATTGGATCTAGATAAAATGCATGTTTTTTTTCATTCTACATACTCATTTTTAACCAAAATTTTTGCTTTCAAAAATAACCAAACGGTTATGAGTTTTAAACGGATTTGAAACTATTTGTAGGAAAATAACGGATTATTTCATTGCAGCTTACTTGATAAATATCGGTTTTTAATCTATTATCTTTATGGCCCGACTGGTTAGCCGATTTGTAGTCACCAGTCATAAGTTTAATAATCAGAACCGTCGGATAGTTAGTCAGCCATTTCCTTAAACAAGGCTGTTGTATAAGGTATCGTGATAACCCGACAGTGGTCCGTATTCTGATTGATATTTTACATGGTTAACACGAGATGCATGTCCTTATAATTAACAACTCTGCAGTAAAGATACCGTTTTGACCCAAAATTTGAGAATTGCTCATGGCATAATAGTCCCTGCGTGTTTCCATTAACGGGAATAAAACCTGAATGTTTTGGTCTTAAAGCATAACAGGCTTGCTAAACACAATATAACATTATTTATTGTTATTTGATCGTTTTATTTTTCCAGGGTGTCTGGTTATGACTGTGGGGAAAAGGTAAGCAAATGGCTTTCGGAATTTCTTGGATACAAATGCTATCTCATTAGGAAGAACAACGAAACTAGATTTGCGAAGAAAAGGAAGGAAATTGAGAATTGCAGCAACCAAACCCTGGCACTGACTAACGGAGCACAATATCTCATGTTAACAAGTAGCTCTGTAAAGTTCCTGCAAGAGAAAATTAATTCTCAGCTCAGTGAAGATGGCTCTAAGCTTGGATTTGATGAAATTGTTGACCGATTTCGCTGTAATTTTTTAGTTTCTGGGTGCAAAGCCTTTGAAGAGGAATCCTGGTCGAAAATCTTTATTCGAAACCAAGCGAATGTGGTCAAATTTATGTGTTCTGGACTCAGCAACAGGTGCAGTATGATATGCGTCGATAAAACCGGACAAAAAGGTTTGGAACCTTTGCGAACACTAGGAACGCTGCCACCTTCACCCTATCTTCATAAAAAGCAGAATCGCAGAAACCATTTTGGTGTTTACCTCAATTCTGACAGTTCAAACCTCACAATCAAAGTTGGCGATTCTGTATCTGTATTTTAAGTTTTTGCTTTTTAAATTTTAATGCAATTTTCTTCAACTTGTTTATGCATATAATTTTGTCTAAACGCAGTGTTATTTTGAAATTTAATTTATTGACAATCATATGCAATTTGCTACGGGGACAAATGTCATTTTGCATTGTGCTAAAGTTGAATCAAAATTTATTACTTTGTATGTAATGTGTGAGAAAAGGTAATGGTGGTATTTATACAAGTCTATCACGTAACTCTTGCCCACTGTCAAAATATATGTAGTGCATTATTGGATCAACATCTAAATTCTAAAGGGTTTTGGGATAACATCCGTGATAAGCTAATCGATTGTATTCTTGCTTGTTCCTTATTAAGTTAGCATGTAAAAAATCTTGCAGACTACACACTACAATTCATTTCATAACCAGACTGTGGGCAGGTTATGTCATAGACTCGAAACTGGTCGTTAGCGAGTCGATTGTGTCCTTGGGCAAGCCACTTAAGAACCTAGTGGAAAGATGGGTTCCACTAAATTAAGAAACGTCTGAATCCTACACAACACATTGCAAAAGCTCGGGTACTAACCCGACAGTGGGCATGAGGTGATCTAACGATTGCCTGTGATTAAACCCCATTTACAGATAAAACTTGCATATTACCTGTGTAGTAATCCCACCCTTAACTAAATTACTATTAAATTTGCCTCAACTTTCTAATATAGTTAGTAATTTTGATTGATCAACCCCGTTTTAAATTGTTTTAATTGATTCTAGCTACAACTCCATTAACTCTGGTATCATGATCGTTCAAATATACTCTGTGTGTGGTATCTTCTAACGATAAATATTCTTCAAATTTTTCGACCCTTTTAACCACACTAAACGAAATAAATAATCAGGAAACATTTTGGATTCATTTTTTATTAAAGTCTATGTACAATCAGCACTTCTCTGCTTATTAAGAAAGTTATTTACAGTAATTCCTACAAATCCTATCCAGTTCTCCTTTCCAGATTCGAATTTCCTGATAAAAGACAATTTATCCGTAAAATCCTGTCCTTAAAGTCTATCCGTTATATCCTGTCAGTTTATGTTCACGTTATCTCCATATCCAAAGTAATCTACGGTAAAAATGCATAAAACTGTTAGAATTGGCATAATCAATCATACTGGTAACAAAGCTATAAAAGCAGACATTGCTATTGATAAAATGCAATTTTCAACTCCAAATTATTACCATATACATGATGCAAACAGTTTGGAAACCGATAATTTTTGTCCATATAATAGTTCGGTTACAAAATTTATAGTTACAAAATTGTGTAGAAATTAACAATATTTATTATGTAACGCTAACCTATTTTCCATATCCAAAAGGGGTCCAATGGTAAAATCCAGTTATTCCTCGATTTTAAGGCAATTTGATGGTGCAAATTAAACCAGGTTCTTTTCTTTAATCCTAGTCCAAGATACTGTGTTTAAAGAGGAAAATTACTTCAATTATATTCAGTTGGTAGCAGTCTAAAAGAATGATTTATAGGAATTTAGAGCCCTACCGCCAAATAAGGGCCTATAGTAAATGCAGATTTGGATTTCGGCAAAACCATGGAAGATATTTTACTGCTTTTACAAAATTTAAAATGTTTTTTTTTGGAGAGGGAATTTCACCACATTATAATAGTTGGAAGATGGAAATCTTTAACGAGAGCGTGATCGCCTTGGTGAATTTGAGTACGACCGGCGCTTGGGGGAGTTAGACCGCGACCGAGATCGATATCGTGGGGAGTAAGATGGGGAACGGCGTCGATCTCTGCTCCTTGAACGTGATCTTCGTGGAGATTGGGAGCCTTCGATCTTCACCCTGACGTAAGCTGTTTCGCCCTGGATACATAGGGATCAGGGATGTAAGAATAGCTTTTTTTGCGGGGGGAAAAGCAAAAGTCAAAATAGTGTTCCAACAAAACCTGTACATTAGTTACGACACACTTTTTGGAGAATCAAACTATATTTCCACTTATTTAAAGGGGAACTGAAGTCAATTTTAAGAATATCTTAATAAATGGAAAAAACTACGCTGATTTCAAAAATCAAATCGGTTTCTTCCAATATTTTTTTGTTAAAGAGTTATGAGCAAAAATGCATTTCATTTTATGTTAGGGGATCTCCCGTATTACGTCATTGACGTTGTTGAGATTTCGTGCCTATATGCATTGTATACAATCATGTGCCAGTTTAGAGGTGAATTAGTAACAAACAGCGCCTGCAGGAGCGTTGTATTTTCGTTTTTTTTATGGAGACTTAGCATAACACTTGTCATATAGCCTTACTGAACCAATGTACATGGTGACAGCTTACTTTAAGCGCGGTCATTAAGGCCTGCACGGTCCTGGACCTAAGCTGAATGCTGAGGTATACAGGTCTCGTATTTAAATGACTTTAGAATAATAAGTCTTAGCAATTTATATCATAAATCATAAAAGTGAAGACAGAACAAGAAAACTTTAACAGAATGCATTAAACTGTAACTGCCAGCAATTTATATAAATAAACCAGCCATCAATCAAAGATTAGACTATGCGGTGGGAAAAGCCTATTTCTTTCATGGTTTACATTGGCTGTTTGTATAATGTTTTGCTGTTGTGTATGTGGTGCATTTAATGTCTGCTGTTATTGAAACTGAGCATTAGCCTACTGGTTGAGAATACCACTTATTGCATAAACCAGTTAATCCACAGTTGAGTAGCCAATGTGTAGTATGACAATAAGTACCCAGCAAGCACTCAGATAAGTGAAGAATATATATAATAGATCTGTACTTAACTACCCAAATAAGTTAATAAGAATATACCACTTTTCCAATTTAGTTCTTTTAATTAGATATTGTAAAATGCCTAAAGTTAAGCCACTGAGAAGGAAGGAAGAGTGATTGGAGCATATTGTTTTGCTCCGGGATGTACAAATTCCTATTACAGCACACGAAATTCCAATCCACCTGTGCTCTTCCATCGATTTCCTCACAACGACAAAAAACAGATGAAGCAATGGATACAACAATGCAAGCGTTCTAAACTACCTGGAAAAAGAACCACAGTGTGTAGTGCACATATTTGTGACAAGGATTATCATAGTAAAATTGTATTTGACTCCAATGGAGTGGCCAAGATGATGAAAACAAACCACTTGGTGAAAAATACAGTTCCAACAGTTTTTAATTTTTCTGATTATGATTTTAAACATAGTGATCAACCCAGTACATCAAGTGCAACTTCAAGAACTTCTTTATCCAAGTAGATAATTGAAAAATAAGGGCTTTTAGTAGTGCAAGTCCAGTGTGGTGTTATTTTGTGTACAAATGCATGTACATTCGTGCAGCATAAACATTCTTGCGGTGTGTCCATAAGAATACAGTTTTTGCAACGGCACCAAGTCATGTCAATAGGTAATGTTGCTAAATAAACATTTTCTTCTATAGGGCTTGCATTTTCAATGATACTTTCAGACGTTTTCCTTGGTTTAAACGCATATGACTGAATTTGTGTTATTTTATTGTGTACAATACAATTTCTTTCATCCATGCCAGAATGCTGAAAACTGTCATCCATTTTAGTGTTACAACATTAACTTAAATTTACTCTAGAAATGAAGAAAACAAAAGAAATTAGTTACAACTTCTATGCATATGTATACCAAATCCCTCACACTTCTCAGTTTGTAGCCTAGGGGTTGATAATAACATTGCTAGTCTATATTGCAGATTATAGCTATATATTGAAAAGCAACAATCATGAAAGAAATAGGCTGTTCCCACCGCATAGTCTGATCTTTGATTGATGGCTGGTTTATTTCTATAAATTGCTGGCAGTTACAGTTTACTGCCTCCTGTTCTAGTTTTCTTGTTCTGTCTTCACTTCTATGATTTATGATATAAATTGCTAAGACTTATTATTCTAAAGTCATTTAAATACGAGACCTGTATACCTCAGCATTCAGCTTAGGTCCAGGATCGTGCAGGCCTGAATGAGCGCGCTTTAGGTAAGCTGTCACGCGCGTACATTGGTTCAGTTAGGCTATATGACAAGTGTTATGCTAAGTCTCCATAAAAAAACAAAAATACAACGCTCCTGCAGGCGCTTCTGTTACTAATTCACCTCTAAACTGGCACATGATTGTGTACAATGCATATAGGCACGAAATCTCAACAACGTCAATGACGTAATACGGGAAATCCCCTAACATAAAATGAAATGCATTTTTGCTCATAACTCTTTAACAAAAAAATATTGGAAGAAACTGATTTGATTTTTGAAATCAGCGTAGTTTTTTCCATTTATTAAGATATTCTTAAAATTGACTTCAGTTCCCCTTTAATGGTCTTCAAATGGATTCATTCTCCTCTGCCTTAACGTGTTCCTTACAGCAAGTGTATCATTTATATAAACAGATTTGGGGAACGACTACCAGTAATAAGTATCTTTTTTAGAGGGGGTTATTTGATCAAACTGATAGAAAACTTGTCTAACATACGACTTGCACACATTTCTTTAATGCCCAAATGCTACAGAAAACCACAATATAAGACAATAACTGCAAGGTAAGTACCAGTACCAAGTGGGTGAAAACAACCAAGTCAATTATGTGAGTTAAATCAAAATCGTTTTCAGCACACTGCAAAAAATCTGGTAACCCGCCTCTTGGGAAAGAGATAACTATTTTATTTTAGATTCCATACCTTATCATGTCTAATTAAGTTTGCCTTACCTCGTGTGACCGAAACTTTGTGTCGTCCAAGTGTTTTACTGCAAACTTCATGTCATCTCGGTTGACAAACTCGACGACGCCGGTCCCATCCCTGTACACATCAGCATAGCAGACATCGCCAGCTTCTCGCATGTGATCCTTGAGGTCCTGCCAGCTGCCCGTTGCAGGAAGACCTTGAGGAGTTTAGTGAAGGATTGATAAGAATATACCCCGAGATATTGAAAGAAGACAGAAAAAATGCACTTAAACAACTAAGGTTGGTTTTGTCTTGACCGGGGATTATGACTAGGGATTGCTGGAGTATACAGCATCATAATATAAGATTGTTATACTACCAGATTTAAACAGTTGTTACGTCATACAAACTACAGTGCGCGCTATGTGTACTCTCGTTTCTCGCGCTACTTGCATGCGCTTCCACAGGCAATTTAATTCTTACTCGACCCAAATTTAATGGATTTTTGGCCCTGGGAGTGTATTGCTACAAATACAAGCGCACACTTTTGCGAGTGAGACTTAAACTGGCAGTTGGTTTAACTGTCTAGATGGGAGCCAAAGGTTGGATTAAGCATGCATGAGCAGGACTTGAAAAATGTTCTTTAACCCGGCTAGGTTCTAAATGTCCAAATTGGAGCCAAGGACTCGGATACTGGTATACGAAAGGAAGCCTTATCACACAGGAAATCATCAGATTACTTCAACCATCATGTTAGGGGTAGGATAGGATATTCATGTTTATCCCCGTATATGGAAAAACCAAGGGACGTTAACACATAGGCAATCGTCATGTCGCGCCCACCGTCGGGTTACCGGAGCTATTGCTGTGTGTTGTATATGATAGACATGTTCCTTTAATTTAGTAAAATCCATTATTTCGCTGGGTTCAGGCAATGTCCTTAAAGTGCCCTTCCCAAGGACACAACCGTCTAGCTAGCGACCAGTTTCGCACCTGCAACCTTTCCATTAAAAGGCGGTGCACTTAACCGCTAGACCGTACCGACCATGTTCTTAACCAGATTCCTCTATTTTTCAATTAGTATGCGACAAACTTTAAAGAAAGATACAAGGTAAGATGACAAGTATAATTGAATTCAAACATTGATATCAATAGATGGTTTCAAGTTACCGGACACCATGACCCGGAAATCCGTTCTTCTAGAAGGGGGACCCCCTCTTGGCCTGAAACTTGACATCCCATAGGAAGGTCGCTGGAAAGGTCCATTTCCCCTTGGATGCTCCACCCTCAACTTGTAACCATCAAAGTTATATCCGTTTCTTCCTCTGACTGCATCTT
>CH003398.1:800426-815527 GCA_000149265.1 Ciona savignyi
CTGTGTAATAATGTTGTCATTTATTGTCAAAGTTTCGGCTAAAAATTGTTGAGATTGAGACCATCGGCTTGCTACTTGCTTGTGTTCTTAAGATAGGAAGTTGACCTTCGTTTAAATGTCAAAGTGTCAGCTATACGTTTTTGAGACTGAAACCATCGGTTTGCTATTTACTTTGTGTTCTTAAGCTAGTCAGTTGAAAAATGTTGCTTAAATCGACTGGATTACTTGCATAAACGAGAATAAGAGCTATTTAGTATGGTTAAAGACATTAAAATATATCTAAATACCTCCAATTGACGAGTAATCATTTAATTCATATCAATGCTGCTTGCATTAAACGTAAATTACAGTTTGTAGTACGGTATGCAGAGTTTATGCATTACCGGTAAGTGTTTATTTTAGCAACCAAAAGAAATACCAACATAGAAAGTAAGTTAGGCTGCTGGATACATTCACCATTATGGTAGTTATATTTGACCTGTTTTTACAAAAATGGGATAGAAAAAAAACAAGTGCGTTATATGAGCAAATAACATTCCAACAAACCACTAAACACCAGTTACAAAAGCATCACTAATTGTAACAAAGCATGCATTTCAAAAGGCAAAAATTGTAAATTAATATTTTTGGTGTAAAGAAACAAAAAGGAGTCGTTTTAGGAAAAATTGCGTTGTCCACTAAATAGTTTTTTTTACATTCCATTGTCATACTGAGACTGAAAAACCAGCATATAGTAGGGAAAATCCAAAAGGAGACAGTAAGTACGGAAACTGCACACCAAAATAAAAATCATTAAATTAAGTTTAGTTTAAGGGCTGGGCATATTAGCGTTCTTGGGCGCCTCTAAATACTACAGGATCGCTTGGAACTCTAACCCTCCAACTGATCCTGTAGTAATTAGAGGTACCGATCGTTCTGGGGTAAAGAGAAGTGTTTGGGGCAAGTGTACAATAAGATTCCATTGTTTTAGCAAGCAGTTTTTCTACTTCTCCTTTACAAGTGTTACCTTTTTTAGTGTAAACCTTTAAAATGATTGCCGTCTTACCGGGAAAAACTAAAAGCAGGGAAACTGCACACTTAAATGAATATTAAGGCATTAGAGATAGTTTTAAACATGGTGTTAAAGTTAGGGTTAGTTCTGGGGTTGAGATTAGTGTTTAGGGAAGGGTTAAAATTACTTTCCATAGTTTTGGTAAGCATTTTCCCTCATTTTTGTATTGCCCATATAATTGGGGCAACGCTAAAAGGAGGGAAAGCTGGAAGATGGGAAGGAGGGAAACTGCTCACTAAATTTACGGAAACGAATTTTAACAGATGCGACTAGGGACGGAACGGTAGTCTGATTTTTCTCTGCTGGGTGGCGCTATTTATTTTTTTGGAATTATCTGGGGAGTAACTATTTTCGATATTAATGTTAGGGTTGGGGTTAAAGTTAGTTCTGGGGTTGAGATTAGTGTTTGGGACAGGGTTAGAATTACTTTCTATAGCAATCTAAGTGATCTAAGCGGTCCTGTAGTATTTAGAGGCACTCGCGACTGAGTGGTCTTATACTAGTTTTCGCTCTTACTAATCGTATTCCTCGTTAGTGTAGTGGTAAGCGTCGCCGCCTGTCACGCGGGAGACTGTGGTTCGATTCCCCTACGGGTAGGTTTTTTTCCGTTTTTTTAACTCTTTTGTTTCTTAGTTATAAACAAACTCATCATAACCCCGCATTCAGCTTATTTGAGCATTTTTGGAATTTTTCCAAGCATTGGCTAAAGTAATCGATCTCTTTGCAGTTTTTTGATTGTAAACACTATTTACTTAAAATGCGTAAATGGTGTAATAAACATGGGGCTAGAGTTAGTGTTAGTCTTGCGGTTGAGTTTAGTGTTCAGGAATGGGTTAAAATTAGTGTCCATAATTTTAGTGAGTAGTTTCCCTCCTCCCCGCGTTAGTACAGCTGATAAATAGCGCCATCCAGCAGAGAAAAATCAGACTACCGTTCTGTCTCTAGACGCATGTAATTTTAACCCATCCCTAAACGCTAATCTTAACCCCAAGACTAACCCTAACTATAGCACCGTGTTTAAAACCAACCCTAATGTCATAATCTTCATTTTAGCGTGCAGTTTCCCTTCTTCCCGCTTTCCCTCCTTTTAGTATTTCCCAAATAATTGCGGTCTCACCTCCGGTCATCGAACTCCAGGAAAGCAAACGGCGGACCTCTTCGATTTTTCAAGTTGATGTGACGAATGGAGCCGTACTTGTAGAACAAATCCTCGACGTCTTTGTCCCTCACATCTGGCGGAAGGTTGCCCACGTATACCCTACAATCAATGTCGTCATACGAACTCATTATTAGCGTTTACACGAACTGCTAAAAGGGTCAATTTCGTTTTTTGATCCTGCAGTGGATTAAAAAAGAATGGCATAATTAATTAATGTCAAGAGTATAGGATAAAATAGCAAAACTGCAGTAGTTAAAACATGGTCAGTGAATAGTCACGGTAAAATGGATAAAAAATGACGTGGCCGTTAAACCTTACACTAATAAAAAGATAACTCAGCTTAGGCTATAATAAACTAAATGTAAATGAACGCTGTAATATATTTTGTACTGTTAGCCCAAAGATACTGTATGTTGGTATCAAATAAAAAGTTATTAAGCCTGGCAAACACAATTTTGCAATTTGTAATGTAAAAGCACGCAAACACGATATCAGCAAAAAAGCGGATGCCTGTGGAAAAACAACACCACCTCGTGTACTAAGCAACATCAAACTGGAATGGGGATAAAACAACAACCGAAATCTGGTTAAACCAAAAGAACGCATTTTGTTTCCACTATTTTTTTATTGTTGGCAGTGTAGTTGTTTTCACATATTTATTCAATAAAACAATTACAAAAAATATATTTTGACACCGATTTTTTGTGATTTCAACTGAAAATATCCAATTTTGTCATCAGCATCCGATTTCGCAATACTGTTTATGATATCACAATAGCAGTTGTTAAATAATAAAGTTGTGGAATTAAACTGTTTTAAAAATCAACAATACTTTGTTTACCTCTGTCGGTGTTACTTTCAAGCCAACTTTTTCAGATTAATTTTAAACTTAGCTAAATATTAGTTCTTAATTGGAGTTAAATTCTTCAGGGTAGTTTGCGGCAAGGTATGTTTTACTTGAGTTTTGTTAGCATAACTCCAAAAAATAGCATTAGTCATGTGGGAGCTCGGCTTTTTCTTTTAGTTAGGGGGTTGGGTTAGGTGTTATATCTCGCCTTAACCTTGGGTTTGAGCCGAACCAGCGCAATAGACAGACTTATCCTTTGCTGTCTAAAGTTCGCCTGCCAATACCGGGCAGCCACTTAACTGTATAACAAAACTGTCCTCTTGATTTGGTACAGAATATACCGTTTAGACTTCTAAAGATAAATTTATTCTCCAGTAGTAAAACGATCAGCAAATCAGTACTTTGTTAAGTTTGTTAGTTTAGGTAGTCTGACAAGCAGCAATTCGGTAATTTGGTTAGTTATTGTAAGTTATTTCTTGGAGTGAAAATGTTGGGGTATATATAGCATTCCAAATAAATGCACGAAAAAGGGCAAACTGCAACGTTGCGATAACAGTACACAATAGATTCGTACTGGCGTCAGTTAATTACTGTTTAGTACATAGATAATTACTCACGGCGGTACAAACAGAGGCACGACAGCTTTCTAAAATAATTATACACGTAACAGATTGCAGCTGGCAAACGTATACGTCGATTAAATAAACGATAAAATATACAAGGCAGTCGAATATGCGACATACATCCTTTCTTCCATGTGTTTTTAACTTTTAAATAAATAGAATCAAACACATGTTGTCGAATATCGACTGCCTTGCTGCAGGAATAAAAAACGTTCACGGCTCCACAGGTCAGAGAATTCCGTCCGTTGCATCTGCAAAACTAAAACAGGACACTTGGGCGCAAAAACAGACACAACAATCAAGCAGAATATTCGGTTATCATTCTGTCTGTGGGTGCGTGATGGTGTGTATGTCTGTTATGTAATAGTGAATGAGACGGCTGTCGCCTCTCAGTGCCTGGGTCTGTGATGCTACGATCACGAACCGAATCCGGGTCACCCGGAACACAACGACCACCGACCAAACCTTTTAACGCAGGTCCGATTTGCCTTATTGCCTGTATGGTCCAAAAATACCCCAGAACATAGGCATACACAGGGAGAAACATAACAGGGATAACTATCTCTAGGCATTATCAGACCGCCAGTACAGTTTAAAACTGTAGCTGCCACTTCCCCCTTTCATATCTTTATTTTGAAACCACAAACGCCTCATTTTAATGATGTGTCACATAACTCCTTTTTATAAGTGAGTTTCATAAATGGACAGTCGAGCTGGTCTGCGTATTACTCTGCCAAAACGGGTTCGTCTGGCAGGTTGTTCAATGTCCTGTTCTTCCGGTACGTTTGAGAGCGTTTGCTGAACAGAAGCATCTGCATCAACGGCTATTCTGGTGATGTCATTCTCACCAGCTACCGAAATATCGCCAGGTGAAAATGCTGGCGAAACCGTTATATCTAAAAGTGCGTTGGCTGGCTTAAGGCGATCTATGGAAACCGTGGTTTGTCTGTTACCAAAATCTACGGTAAAAAACTTGCGCTCTCGATCCAACACGCGAAAGGGACCCTGATAAGGACGCTGTAAGGAACGCTTAACAGCATCAACACGGACAAAAACGTGCGAACATGTCCACAGACTAGGGTCAATATGCTCGTTTGCGTTACTCGGGCGTCTGGGTAATGTTGGCCGCAAAGAAGACATATGCTTATTCAGACCTTGTAAAAACGCACTATGGTCAGTCGAAATTTCTGGTTCCTCGAAAAATTGGCCAGGTAACCTTAGTGTGCTACCATAGACAAGCTCTGCGCTAGAGCACTTTAGGTCCTGCTTATGTGCAGCCCGTAAACCGAGTAAAATCCATGGTAGATTATCCAACCAACCATGTCCGTTGTCCTTAGCCATGATAGACGCCTTAAACGTCCTGAAAAATCGTTCCGCAATTCCATTCGATTGAGGATGGTAGGCCGTCGTGTGGATCAACTTACAACCTAAAAACTTAGCCATATCAGTCCACAAAGAGGAGCAAAACTGGGTACCGCGGTCACTAGTCAACTGCGACGGACAACCAAAGTTCGCGACGTAATGTAGACAAAAAGCGTTCACAACGGTTTCAGCATCTATATTAGTCAATGGCACAACTACAGGGTACCGAGTAAATCTGTCAATTGCGAGGAGGACATATCTATAACCCCCACATGAAGGCATTGGGCCCGCGATATCCACGTGTACCGAATGGAAACGCACAGACGGAACTGGGATAGTCTCTATTTTCGAAAACGTGTGGCGTCCTACTTTAGACTGCTGACACGACAAACAGGCCTTAGTAAAATCACGGATATCAGCATTCATTGCCTTCCATACAAAACGTTCCCCAATAAGTTTCTGTGACCCTCTTATACCAGGGTGCGCAAGAGAATGAAAATGCCTGAAAACAGTGCGCGTAAGACTTTCTGGGACAAATGGGCGGAAATTTCCTAATGAAACGTCACCCCACAACGAAACTCCAAACTCTGGGACAAAACGGGATTCGAAAATCAAATCTGTGTCGGGCGAGTCACGAAGTAAACGAAGGGATTCATCTACATCCTGTTCTACAGCCATAGCCACGTAATCAATATCCGGGGTGTCTATAAATACAGCATTAACATGAGGTCGCGATAAAAAGTCAGCCACCGCGTTTTCTGAACCACTTAAATGTTCAATCCTGCAATTGAACTCAGACACAAAACTCAAGTGGCGACTTTGCCTGGGCGTTGCTAACTCAAGGCGTTTAGACAGGGCAGAGACCAACGGTTTGTGATCCGTAAAAATTGTAAAAGTCCGAGATTCAAGGTAATACCTAAAATGTTTCAAGGAACTATAGACTGCCAACAGTTCCAAGTCGAAAGCGCTGTACTTACACTCAGGCGGAGATAATTTTCTAGAAAAGAATGACAACGGTGCCCACTTATCGTCAACCTTTTGTTCAAGTACGCCTGCAACCGCTATGGTGCTAGCGTCGGTTACCAATCTAATTTCGGCGTCGGCTATCGGGAAAGCAAGTGTCACGTCATGAGCTATAGCAAGCTTAACTTTATTAAACGCGGCGACGGCGTCGTTGTTCCAAACTAGCGGGGCGCGCTTACCGAGCTTAGGCGAAATCATTGCGTTCAATGGAGCCATCGTCGTAGCGTAATGCTTTACGAATTTCGAGTAGAAATTGCAAGCTCCGATGAAACCTCTTAGACCACGCACATCAACAGGAAGCGGGAAATCGGCAATGGCGGCGACTTTGGACGCAGGAGTCTTAATACCGTCCTTGTTAACAGTATGACCAAGGAAATCTAACTTGTCAACACCGAAAACCACACTTCTCCTTATTTAAAATTAGGCCAAACTTTTCCACGCGCTCAAATACCGCCAATAGATGCTCAATATGTTGTTCCCTACTTGTACTGTGAACAATTAGATCATCTATATATACGAAAAGAAAAGGAAGGTCGGAAAACACTTTATCCATTAGCATTTGGAAAGTTGCACCACTATTTCGCAGACCTAAACTTAATCGCGTGAACTCGTACAATCCGAATTGGGTAATGACCGCTGTCTTATGGATATCAGACGGTCTTACAGGGACTTGAAAGTAACCAGACTTTAAGTCTAATTTACTGAAAATTGTGGCACCATTTAAATTGGACGTCAAATCAGCCAAAAGTGGGATAGGATATCTGGATGGGACTGTAACCAGATTCAGCATCCTGTAGTCAACAGTCACACGAAAACCATCACCTTTCTTAACTAGGTGGAGTGGACTGGCATAGGCGGAGTTAGACCGGCGCAAAATACCCTTTGAAACGAGCTTAGCGATCTCTTCTTTCGCTGCCTTTAATTTAACAGGGTCAAGTCGCCGAACACGAGAACGAACAGGATAACTAGTGGTTTCTAATTCATGAACCACGTCGTGCTTAACTGGTTCACGTATCCTATCTTCGTCAAAGGCGGCGGGAAACAAATCAAAAATTTGGGAAAACTCCTTTACGTCAGAAACCATAACTTTAGGGCGAACAGGCTCGCTTATTTTTACAGACTGAGGCACAACAACGGGTGCGGGGGCGGAACAAATAGACTTAGGACGCGGAGTGACAGACTGGGGAGGCTTAGGGTGGCGGTACTGATTATGACCGCGAAAATTCCGCTTATCATTGGCATAAAAACGGCCATGCCTGGCGCGGACGTAACTACTATTCCTGAAACGGTCAGACGGGGGCAGACGAGAGAGACGGCGATTACGCACGTCTATGACACAGCCAAAATGGGCAAGAAAGTCATTACCTAGAATGGGATATCTTACATTGGCTACTTGGAACCTCCAGCGAAAGGAACCTACTCCACGAAATGAAACATTCAATTGCCTAACACCAAACGTCTCGATATTAGTCCCATTTAATGCACAAAGCTTAGAGCCATATCTTTGATAAAATCTGTCGCTTGCAAGAGGCGGAATAATAGATACCTCTGAGCCCAGTATCGACAACAAACGGACAAGCCCATTAATACTGTCACGCACAAAGAATAACCCCGAATTCTTCCTGAAAATTATCAAAACATGAATAAGCCGCAAAACGCGCTCGTTTATGATTCGCTGGTATCCGAAACGAGCGCGAAATTAGTTTTTTGGCATATTCGAGTCAGAACTTATCCAATCACAAGGTTGAACGCATCTATCGGCATTCCTACCAAAACGGACATGGTAATGGCACAATCTACACTGGTCCCGAGAGAAGTTACGAGGGCCTGGGCGACGATTATTACGAAAACTACCACGACGTTGTAATTGCGAGGGCGGCAAGGCTTGGGGGTGATAACCTGAACGACGACTATCATAATTGTCGGGCGGTCCATCATAGACCGGACGCTGCGCATTGTGCGTTAAAGTTTGCAGCGACTTTGTGATGCTTTCTAAACGCCTCTCTAAAGAAACGTTTATAAGCTCCTGCTTTCTTAAGTGTAAGGCAGCTTCTAAATGCTCCGACCTACGTCCAGACAACATCGTGTCTGCTCTCGCGGCTAAATCATCAAGACTAAGATGACATAATGCTTTTAACACAATGGCAACATCTGGCGGCAAACATTTTAACAACCGGTTACGCATAAATCTAACCCACGACTCATGATCTCGGTTTGATCCAAGCAGTGACTTCATTTTAATTACAAAATCACTGGGCGAATCCTCACCGATGTCAGTCGTTTCCAATAACATCTCTAATTTCTGTTCTTCGCTACGACCGTATCGCTTTAGTAGCGCAGACTTAAGGGACTCATACGGGTTAGACGACAAAGCATCAGTGCAATCGACAACGCGAGTGTATTGTGACTCGTTTAACGCCATCAATACAGACTCGAATTTGCCAGCCTCTGATAGGACGGTATTATTTAAAAAAATTAACTCTGAACGAGTAAACCAGTGCTCTGGACTCGATTCCCAAAAACGCGGTCAGTTCTACCGTTTTAGCCTTAGCCCTAACATAATTTCCAGACGGGGCAATAGCTAAAGTTTGGTCAAAGTCACAGGTCTGGGGAAAATCAGGACTCATTGCAGTATCCTCGTTAAAAGGATTTCGGCTAGAAGCCTCGTTAAAATGGGTGGTGGGTGTAACGTTCGTTTGCGGATATGCAGGGCAGATTCGGGAGCACGATCAAAGACATCACTAACCTGGCCGCGTTGAGGAACAGCTGACTCGGGTAGTATTGGCGTCGAGAAAGGTGCTTCACTGAAACGCCTCTGTGATGTGTTTTTCGGCCTGGGGAAAGACAAACCGAATTTATGCATGGTTGCTAATGTCTGGTTCTTACGCACAAACAACCTGAATCAGTCCGCAAAAGACAAAAGTTAAAATTCTCAGACCTGATAACGTGAAGCTGGGTTACACTCACGAAAGGTCTTCGTTAAAATAAAACAGATATTTATATAAAAAAATAAAATAGTTACAAAATTACGATACTCTTGTAGAAAAACGATGTCTTCTTCTGGCTCTTTATCGACGTCTCGACGCTGATCCGTTGAAAAAAATTGTGTATTCGTGGTTTCTACAAAACGTTCTCGAAATCTTGGCGTAGACAACTTCTTTCTTGATTTAAAATTTAAAATGTTCTGATCTTCCTCGACTCTTCTTGTAAAAGCAGACAAAGTTCAAATGTACAGTTCTTCTTTCTTCTAAAACTTCAGGCTGAAGCTTGCGTTTTATTACTTTTTCTTCCGTTTAGGTTGCGTGTTCACTCACGATTCTTAAGGTCACCAATGTGGGAGCTCGGCTTTTTCTTTTAGTTAATTGGGGTTGGGTTAGGGGTTATATCTCGCCTTAACCTTGGGTTTGAGCCGAACCAGCGCAATAGACAGACTTATCCTTTGCTGTCTAAAGTTCGCCTGCCAAGACTAGGCAGCCACTCAACTGTATAACAAAACTGTCCTCTTGACTTGGTACAGAATATACAGTTTAGACTTCTAAAGATAGATTTATTCTCCAGTGGTAAAACGATCAGCAAATCAGTACTTTGTTAAGTTTGTTATTTCAGGTAGTCTGACAAGCAGCAATTCGGTAATTTGGTTAGTTATTGTAAGTTATATCTTGGAGTGAAAATGTTGGGGTATATATATAGCGATCCAAATGAATGCACGAAAAAGGGCAAACTGCAACGTTGCGATAACAATACACAATAGATTCGTACTGGCGTCAGTTAATTACTGTTTCGTACATAGATAATTACTCACGGCGGTACAAACAGAGGCACGACAGCTTTCTAAAATAATTATACACGTAACAGATTGCAGCTGGCAAACGTATACGTCGATTAAATAAACGATAAAATATACAAGGCAGTCGAATATGCGACAGTCAATATCTTCGAATAACGAGTGTAATTTAGAATTGTATATAGGATGTCGAGAAAAAACGCTGGTGCGTTACAACACTGGTATAACCTCGTATCAACAGCCGAATTACGATTAACCTAAGCCATTTCAAAGTGCGCTAAATATAATAGAGACATTTTATTTGTACTAATTCGCTTATTAATGTACTTGGTCTATTCACTGCCCGTTAAAGTGACTGGCCTAAAGACAACCGACCTACTAGCGACTGGTTTCCATCGAACCATCTTTTACGGTGACGGTAAGGTGCGTTACGATTAAGTGAGCGGCCGGACAAATCAATACATAATTGACTGTACAAAAATCAATGTAACAAATTACAGGCTTATTGTTTGAGTAATTGAGCAGTTGGCACAAGTGATTGTTACATAAAGTGTTGGAAGCCTACCCAAACTCTTAAAGGATATATCCATAGTTAACACCTGTTACTTGCATCCACGGTCCAGTTTCTGAAGCTATTGTTGTATGCAAGTAAAACATTGCTGCTAATTTTCGATCATGTAGAGTTAGTGTGTCGCCTTTTAACCGAAAGGTTTCAGGTTCGAAACTGGTCGCTATCTAGTAAGTTGTGTCCTTGGGCAAAGCACTTTACGGATTGCTTAAACCCTGCGGAGAGTTTTACCAAATTGTAGGAATATCTGAATCATGCACAAACAATACACTGAATTAGCTCAGGTAACCCGACGGTGGGCGCGAGGTGATCTGACGATTGTCCGTGTGTTAAGGGGATAAACATAAATATCCTTTCCTAACACAACCCATTAATCCACTGAGTCCAGGGAACGATACTGAGTGACTGCCACGAAAGAACCACCGACTAACTGGTGACCAATTTCAGATCCTAGCCGTTCGGGTAAAAGGCGACGCACTAATTCACTAAGATATTCGGCCTGATTTTTGTATTTTTTCTAAAAATAAATACTAGTATAGGAAATCTAATAACGCGCTTCTAAATTGCTGTACCATTAAATAACATTATTTGCGTGTTGCGTGCCGGTATCCAATTTTATTCCATAAAACTATTGCAGTGTAAAAATTCTACTAATCGGCACAAATATGACACGTAAAATCGCGAAGTGTTCTTTACCTGTCGTAAATACCTAAACAAAATAAAAAAATTAACTGCCGTAATTACCGAATTGCAAAAAGGGGAATCCCGGACTACATTTCCTGTAGCAATGTTTTTGTCTTCGTGTTCATGTGTTTTCTTGTCTTCATTTGACTTATTTTATAACATAATCAAAATATGGTTTTTTTAGTTTGTTTTGTCTCTTGGACTGGTTTGAAGCTTACTGTGCATATTTAACACACAAACAAAAAGAAAGTATTATTAACCCAAAAAGTAATTACAGCAGTGGTTTAAATCTCTTTTTGGGAGGTCAAAGAACTAGTATGTGTTATATATATGTATATTATAATATATATTATAATATATATATATAAAAAAAAATTTAGGGTTACATCCTAGACACCAAAAAGATTTTGGTCCATGGGTTTATAGGCACCAATTTCTTTATTTTCTACAGCATACACGATTACACCTCGGTTATAATCATTGTTTATTAGATTTTAACCAAATTTACCAACATTTGACACAGAGGTTGTAAAGAAAATTGTTTAGGGGCGTTTAATTAAATATGGCGAGTAGTCTTTTGTCCGCCTTTCCTGAAAATAATGCGAAGAGATCCCACAACTATTGCAAAGATACCAAGGGGGCAACACACATTAAGCTGCTTCAAAATGAAGCTGAGAAGATCAGGATCTGGAATTTACAAGGAGACATAAAAAGGCAGGAGATGGAGCGGGCTATTAAAAGCCTCAACATCACTGTGGAATCGCAGAGAAAGTCACTGCTTGAAGTACAGATGGAGAATGAGGCCATCAGCACAAAAATGCATGAAGAAATTGGAAAAAGAATGAGTTGTCTGCAAAAACTTGATGCTTCAAGAGAATTGTGTAACCTGCTAAAGACACAAGCCTATGAATTGAATGAGAGCATTAAGGTTTGCAAAAGCTACAGGGAAATGATTGGTTCTGAGAATGAGCAAAACAAAAGAACAATCGATGATTTAACAAATAATTTTAAAAATCTAGCCCATAGCTATGACAAAAGACACAATGTTCAAGAAAGAAAACTTCACCTGAACCAAGAAAATGCAAATAAAAAAACTGCAGTTCAGTTAAAAGAGATTCAGGATTTGCAGCTAAAGCTGAAACAAAGTGATGAATTGCAAAGTCGGTATAGTTTAGAAAGTTCTGTTCTTGCTGAAAAGCTTGCAGAGCAGGAGGCAGCTATGGTTGAGTTGAATGCAACCCATCAGAAACGCGTTTCAGAGTATGAGAATCAGCACAAGGAAACTTTAGTGCAGGTAGAAATGTTGGAAAGTGATTGCAGAAATAAAGAGAAACATATTGCAGATATGCAGGCAGAGTTAAAGTTGATTGCAGAATCGTTAGAGGCACAAAAGAAAAGATCATCTTTACTGGAAAAACAGTTGGAAGAAGAGAAAGATTGCTCAAAAAACTTGCAAAACTCTTACGATGAAAAAATTGCTGATCTCGACAGCAAACTTAGCAATAAATCTGAACAACTAAACTCACACGAGACTATCATCCAGGATCTGAGCACTAAATTGGCAACTCTTAAAAAAGAGAAAGAAGCATCTGAAAAAGACTTAAAAGCCAAGAACAAAGGATTGCAGCAGCAACACAAAACTGAGATGAAAGAGCTGAAAATGTTAAATAAGAAAGGAAGTGTGGAAGTTTTGGAACAACTCAGCAACAAGCAAGCTGAGATGGCCGATATGAAATCCACATTTGAGAAAAAGATTAAGGATGCACAGCAGCAGTTTAAATTAGAGATGAAAGATTTAAAGTCTGCTAATAAACAGGATGTTGCAAGCCTTACTGCACAGCTACAGTCTACAGTTGAAGAAGTAAAAAAAGGTAAAGATAAAACGGTGGAATTTAAAAGATTAGTAGAGGAGAAAGAATCAGAGTTGGAAAGTGCAAAACAAAAACTGGAACAGAATGAGAAATCTTTGGAGAAACTACAGGAAGAAAATAGCAGCCTATTATCTGCCAAGAATACCTTGCTTGAGGAAGGCGTTTTACTGAAAGAAGACAAGTCAGAATTAAGAAAGCAATATGATGCAGTAACCAAAGACTACGATGTGGCAATGTCAGAATGCAAGAAATTAAAAGAAGACATAGAAACACACCAAAAATCAATTTCTTCTCTTTCAACGGTTAAAAGTGAATTACAAAAACAGATTGATAGTATGAATAGCTCATCAACTGATGTAACCAATTTAGAAAATCAAATTTTGACTCTAACAAAGGAGATTGCTGCTTTAAAGGTGCATCAAGAAGGCTGTGAAAAGGATGCCGACCAATTAAAATTAGCATTAAAAGAAAAAGATAATGCCATCAGCAAACTAACTGAAGACTTAGCTTCCAAACAGGGTGAACTGACAATTACTAAAAAGACTTTATACACAACACAGTCTTATTATGAAGAAATGGTTCAGATTCGTAAAGAACAAAGTGAGGAGATGTCAAGACTTGAAGAACAAGTTGAAACTTTAAAGTCTTTGAAGTCAGAGCAGCCAAAAAGGAAAACATCCACCCCTGTCGGTAAAGCAAAATCATTTGTGCAGGAAAAGGAAGCCGTGTATAAAGCTGTCTCCAAGTCCATAAATAATGAAAAATCACACTCAGCAAAGAAGCAAAGAGTAGAGTATGAGGATGGTGAAAATTTCTTTCCCTCCCCTACTCAGTGTATCAAGGCCATTGAATTGAGCGATATACCAGAACCGACACAAAGCACACCAAAACGTCGATATGGACGCAGGGAAAGAGCATTGATGCAAATGAAAGTGTCCAAAACCTCAACACCCAGCTCTCAGAAGAGAAAGCCTCTATGGAAGGTAACGCCGAGAAAGAGCAGTGGAATCGCTAAAGAAAATAAGCAGATCGACAAATCGTTCAACACTTGGGTGGACACCGATGCTATTTATGGATTCTTTGGTTGACTTTCTTGAAATTGTCTGGCAGTTCTGAAATTTGCATTTTTTATTTAGTAAATTATTGTTCTTTTTGCTTGTTTGATTGTTATGAGATCTTTAAAGTATTTATTTTCTTTCTTTCAAAATAAATATATATATATACAGACCGTCAAACTGCCAAAATTCCATTTCCAAATAAAAAATACTGCCTTCTGTAATTGAATGTGAGATATCTCTTTTAATATGCAATCAAATGTTGTCAAATTAAATTTATATAATTAAACTAAACTTTCACAGTTTATTTTTTATATTTAAGAGTTTATCTAGAAATGAAATGTTTGTGTTATTTTTTTCAAGGTGTTATTTTGTTTAAGTTTGCATAGGAACACTTTTAATTATATTCCACGATGGCCCAGTATAAGGGTGCTGCTAGCGAGGGTAACAGAGCCATGCACATGCAGAAAAAAAGGGATAAAGCAAAGGAACAGCTGGAAGAATTAAAAGCAAAAATTGTCAATGTAGGTTTTTCTACTTTTATAATCACTGTATATTTTATACACATCATCATATACACGGACCGGACATGCGTAAACGACCTAAATCATATTATGAACCAAACTGTAGAGCTGTTTAGGGTTGCAGCTATAATAGAAACCAGGAACCAGACACTGTAGGCAATTCATACCCAACAACCATTGTAAATACATCACATATAAGATAATGTCAGCCAACCACAGTATTCTACCAGTATATCTATTAACAAATATTAGGTGTATGTTTTAAAGTGTATTTTAATATATCCAATATATATTTATTTGGTGGATACCTAATGTATATATTAATATATTTATATATATTTCAATTTCAAAATTTAATTAAAATATTGTAATACCTCTATTTATTTTAGGAAAATGCAATAAAATCGAACATTCACAACAAATTCTCGGCTCACTATGATGCTGTGGAAGCTGAACTCAAATCAAGTACAGTGGGTGAGTAGATAAATATGTCTCTTTTTGTACATCAAAATTGGATAAACTCATGTTTGCCCCCTTGGGTGAAAGGGTG
>CH003398.1:815627-874391 GCA_000149265.1 Ciona savignyi
GTTTGCCCCCTTGGGTGAAAGGTGTTTCAGTATGTGACTATTTAGGTTATTAAAGCCTTTGCAGTTTGTTTATTGAATGCAGACGTTAGACGTTATTACAGTTTTTTTATTATTCAATGTATCCATTCAGTTATGGTGAAGTTGACTGAGTGATTTGCCAAGGAACACAACAACCGTCTTCAGCTTGTGGCTAGTTTTAATCCAACAACCTTTCGACTAACATGTTTTCAAATAGCAACCAGGTGAACAAGTATAAAATAGGATATTCTTGTTTATCCACGTGAATGGGAAAACCAAGGGGGTTGACACACGGGCAATCGTCAGATCACCTCACGCCCACCGTCGGGTTACTGGAGCTATTACAGGGTGTTGTATATGATCCACAAGTTCTTTTAATTTGGTAGAAGCCATTAATCCTCTAGGTTCAGGCAATATCCGTTAAGTGCCTTGCCCAAGGACACAACCCACTAGCTAGTGACCCGTTTCGTACCTGCAACCCCTTGGCTGAAAGGCGACACACTAAATCACTAGACCAGCGTTTCTCAAACTATGGGAATCTTGGTGGGTCGTGAAAAGTTATAGAAAGCTCTGATTAACTATACTGGATATTTCCTATACAAAAATCAAGGGGAAATTATCATAATTGTGACATCACACAATCTTGAATTGTGGCGTGATCTTCACCTGACCTCAGGTCATTCAACCTTTCGTCTCTTACACATTTAAGTTACAACAACTATATATAAAGTTAAGTGGGTCGCCATAAATTGTGGTAATTAATAGTGTGTCCCAACTCTAAAAAGTTTGAGAACCACTGCACTAGACTAATCTCTCGGACCAACTATTCAACACCATTATAGGACTGGTCACGCTGAATGAGATGAGAGCTCGTCAGGAAACCTTGATCCAGGAGAGAGAGAAACAAATTGCGATGACTGATGAAGCTAAGTTGTAAGTTTTGTGTTTTGTTTGATATTGTGGCTGCATCAGCCTCCATAAAAGACATTATATAGATGTACTTCATAGGTTACACACTTTATACCCAGTTAAATAGCCCCAACACAGATACAAATCTATTCAAGAAAAACAAATATAAAAATGCAATCTGATTATTAGAATGTTAAATATATCCGTAGTAAAAGATAATTTTCTAGATTTATAATATTAGAATAGCTGATGTTTATACATAAACCATACTTTTTCTGTTTAAAATTAAACTTTTAAAGTAAGAAATGGATAAACACAACTTCCAAAAGTGTACAAGATATTGTCAAAAAAACAAGTCTTACCCAGTTTTAAGCAACTTTAAAAAATTACCAGAAAGTCGAAGAAGGACCAGGTGAAGAAAAAGGAGCGATCTCGTAAGATTGCGGCTCTCTCATTCCCAGTGGATGGGGAAGAAGATGATGATGAAATAGAAGAAGAGATCGGTGAGAAATGTTGTTTACCTTGATTCTTGCCTGTTTTAAACCTCTTATGCAGTGTTTCTCAACCCAGAACCCGCAGACTCATATGAGGTCCATGGAAGGGCCTGGATGAGTCCGCTTGCACAGTTGCGTTTGCTAAATGTTAGTTCATACTTTACAAATAAACAAAAATCACTCATAATTTACCATTTTTGTGTCAAATAAACAAGTAAATAATGATTATTTGGGTAAAAGTTATAAAAAACTCTTAATAGTTATTTTTCATACTCATGATTGAGTCCGGTATATTTGGGCACCTTCGAAATAGTCCATGGGTTAAAAAGGTTGAGAACCACTGCTTTAATGTGATGAACAAAACACTAAAATCTGTAACAAATCGCTAAAATCTTATGATAGAAAGTTGAATTTTTTAAAAGATTGTTTGCTCTACAGTGCAGATGTTAAAAACAAATTCGAATTATTTTCCATTGGAATGGAATTCAAATCCTTAGTTTGAAATAGACAATCTAACGATCCTAGTTTTTGTAATTTTTTTCGCTAATATCAATTAAGGCAACAATTCTTTCCACAGTTCTTCCAAAGAAAGCGAAGAAGAATCCAGATGTGGACACAAGCTTTCTACCCGACAGAGAAAGAGAGGTGCAACAGAGTTTGTGTAAAATTGCAACAGCGTGTTAAAAATGTTAAATTAGAATGATTATGTTTTGTAAGATAATTGTAAATATTTGGCAACGTAAATGGGGAAAACCAAAGGGGTTAACACACGAGCAATCAACAGATCGCCTCGCGTCCACCGTCGGTTTACCTGACCTATTGCAGTGTGTTGTGTATGATTCACATGTTCCTTCAATATAATAGAACCAATTAATCCGCTGGGTTTAGGCAATGTGTCTAGACCAAGAACACAACCAACTAACAAGCGACCAGTTTCAACTCTGTAACCCTTTGACCGAAAGGCGACACACTAATCCACCAGACTAATCTGTCGGACTTGTGCATTTAAGATTGCTAGCGCATGCTGCAGACAACAACACATATCATCATATACTAACCATGTACGATCATATACTAACAACCATGTACGAATGTACCTATCCACAGGCACAAGAAGAAGGAATGAAGGAACAGATAAGGAAAGAATGGGTTACCAAACAAGAAAATCTTAAAAGTTGGTTTTTGGATGAAACATATAATTTTATTGCCAATAACATTTAACTAACACAAGTTTTAAAAATTTTATACTTTAATTTTAACCCTCATTTTATACTTTAGTTTTAAAACCCGCATTTTATACATTAGTTTTAACCGCATTTTATACATTAGTTTTAACCCTCTTTTATTACTTAATTTTTAACACTCATTTTATACTTATTTGGTTAAAACCAGAATTAAACTATATTCCAAGTGCATATATTCATAAAAACCTAAAACCACAATCTATAGTGAAGATATTTTAAAACTGTTGTTGATTAATCAGGGTGTGGTTGATAATAAACCCGACTAAACTTTGTGGGTTGGTTTAACGCATGGTTTGTTTATTGAAATGAGTTGTTATGTAATAATTTAGTGGGTTTTTAACCTTCAATAATCCGTGAAAATACATGCACTGGTACTGACTGGTAAGGGCAAACGCACTTATGTGAACTATGTATTTAATCAGGGATCCGTTACAAGTTCAGTTACAGAACAAATTCCAACTGTGGCCTGTATGTATTACCTAACTCTGACAGCCAAAACAAATACTCAGAATTCTTTATGTGAAATTCAAATTGTTTCCTCTATTGCTTATTTTGACCTTGTCGCAGATGAAGAAATAGAAATCACATACAGCTACTGGGATGGTTCCGGGCACCGTCGTAAGGTCAAGGTACGAAACATTCTCGCCTAGTTAAGTTTACTTTTAGTTTATTGATTTTTAGCCTCAATATTAAATAATGACAATGAAGCAAAAACATAACTGAAACAGAAAAAACAACAAAACAAACAGTCGTAAAAACACTTCATTTGAAAGAAAATTAATATAACTAAGTTAATATAGCAGACGCGACTGTCAAAGCTCGGCAATAACAATACTGTTCCATATTTCCTAGTATTCTCGACAGTCATACTATTATGTGTTGGTGGCTTCTGTGGTTCTTCTCACTACAACTGTGTGGAGAGTAATGTGTTGATGTGTGTATGCGTTTCCCAACGTTAGCTTGATAGGTATAAAATGTACTTAACTAACTTCTCCTCAATTCAATTTTAATCTTAATGCAGCGCAAACACACAGTTGAGTGTCGTGCATCTAAAAAACCTTAAATTCTTGGATGTCTTGGATATTACAATACATTTAGGGGAAATGGAGAGGATTAAAATAAAACAAGCATTCATCAATAAAACAAAGTGTCAACTTTTTGTTTCACAGTTGAGACAGTTGAGTTGAGTGTTGTGATTCTAAGAAAACTTACATTTCTGGGATATCACAGTGTACATTCAGAAATACTGGATAGGATTAAAAATAAATAAAAGCATTTATCAAAATACCCAAGTGTCGACCCCTATGTTTCCACAGATGAAGAAAGGAAACAGCATCCAGCAATTCCTCATTAAATGTCTGGAACAGCTCAGACCTGATTACAGTGAATTACGAACTGCAGGTAAGTCAAACATTGTCACCCAAGCAAATTTAACAAAATTCAATGTGTAATTGTGCTCAAAAATATAAAAAAATGAAATTTTGCTCAAAAGTAATTAAAAAAATGAAATTTTCCTCAAAAATAAATTTGTTTCACAAAAACTCATAAAAGTTAAAGGTTAATTTGATTTTATATCCCAATAATTATGCTACGGAATTCAATTACTTTTTCAAGGTGTCGAGCACTTAATGTACGTGAAGGAGGATCTAATCATACCTCAACATTACACCTTCTACGACTTCATAATGACGAAAGCTCGCGGTAAAAGTGGAGCGCTCTTCCAATTCGACGTACACGATGATGTGAGGCTGATGGGGGACGCACGGGTTGAAAAGGATGAGGTCAGTATTAGGATATTCATGTTTATCCCCGTGAATGTGAAAACCATGGGGGTTAACACACGGGCAATCATCTGATCACCTTGCGTCCACCGTCGGGTTACTGGAGCTATTGCAGTGTGTTGTATATGATAGACATGTTCCTTCAATTTAGTAGAACCCATTAATCCACTGGGTTAAGGCAATGGTTAGATGGTCAACCATGTTTGTCCAGATAATTAGCTAAGTGGGTTTGTGCGTTACCTTTTAATCAAAGGGTTGCAGGTTTGATACTGGTCCCCAGCTAGTCGGTTGTGTCCTTGGGTAAGGCAGTTAGCGGACATTACATTAACCCAGTGGATTAATGGGTTTTACCTATTTAAAGAAATGTTATAATCATACACAACACTGCAGTAGCTCCGGTAACCGTCACGCGAGGTAAAATGACAGTTACTTTGTGATAATGTCCCTTTTGTTTACCCATTTACTAAAAAACATGAAAATCCGATCCTTTCAGAGCCACGCTGGTAAGGTTGTCCTACGTCACTGGTTTGAGAAGAACAAACACATTTTTCCTGCAAGTCGATGGGAGCCTTATGACCCTGAGAAGAAATTTGATAAGTACACGGTATGTACAATGTCATTTAATAAGATGGAATCCAGCTTTATAGCTCATTAGGTTAGTGTGTCCATCCATCGTTTTTATGGAAAGGTTGCAGGATCGAAACTTGTCGAAAGCTAGTTGGTTGTGTTCTTGGGCAATGCACATAGCAGATGGTATATTCGATCATTTAAAAATGTTACACTTTTAGACGGGTTTTCGATAACCTGTAGTCAGCAGCTCTCACCGGTAGGTATAAAATGCTTGTATTGGATAGGATAGGATAGGATATTTATGTTTATCCCCGTGAATGGGAAAACCTAGGGGGTTATCACACGGGCAATCGTCAGATCACCTCGCGCCCAAGCAAATAGGCGGTAAAGTCTAACGGTTTTTAGCGGGAAGTATAAAGATAAAGGCGACAGGTAATTACCAATCAACGCACGCACCAAAATCACGCATCAAGATAACATTGTAACAAAAACAATAGCAAAGTCTCAATAATGTACTACAATAACGAAACCGTTAACGCCCGTAACCATGAATAAAGCCCCCAAAGGGATATTCTCACATGCCAGGATACAACACGTTTATCCTAGTCCGACCGATTAGTCTGGTGAGTTAGTGCGACGCCTTCAACGGACATTGCCTAATTTCAGTGAATTAATGAGTTATACCAAATTAAAGAAACGTCTCAAAAGTAACCCGACAGTGGGCGCAAGGTGATCTGACGATTGCCCGTGTGTTAACTCCCTTGGTTTTCCCAATCACGGAGATAAACATGAATATCTTTCTCCTATTCTATCCTACTATCCCCGGCCCTGGTAAGGTACGTAGCGGACATTGCCTGAACCCAGTAAATCAATGGGTTTGATAATTAAATTGATCATACACAACACTACAATAGCTCTGCTAACCCAACGGTGGACGCGAGGTGATCTGACGACCGTCCGTGTGTTAAACGCCCGTGCGTTTTCCCCATTCACTGGGATAAATAATAGCTATTTTCAAAAAAACAGAGTTAGTTATCGGACTGTTTTTCCTAATCGCAAACTTATTTCCAGATAAAATGAGCAAGCTTGTTTCAACCGTAATCAATAGTAGAAGATTGAATTCAAATGTCAAATGTGGCGTGTGCACTTTCCCGTTTTACAATTGCAAGACTCACGTCCCTGAATAAACTACGCGTAGTGATCAAATCAAACCAATGTTTTGTGCTCAGTTTTTCTATTTGGCTCAAGTTAATAATACAAAAATGTGAGACGCACAGAGAAAATTCGCTCCGCGCAAATTCTAAACAAGACAAGGTTGGCGAATAGAAATATCTAGAAAGATTTGACACAAAAAGTAGATGATAGGGGCTCACTGCAGAGTGTGATCAAAAATGGCGACTCAAAATCAGTTTGGTCGTTTTGTGTTGGCAACCACGTCAAATATTGTGATTTGTAAACAGCGGAAAAGATTGTTGTAAAACGAAAAAATGTCGACATTGTTTTAAAAATAGGACAGAAATAAGTTAAAACGGTCGGATAGAACGGATGAAATAAGCACCGAAGCGTTGTACATGCCTAACACAGTGTCTTCTTCGGGTGTCGGAATGAATATGCTGATCAGTTCATATCGACGTTTTGCGCTCTCTACTCCCATCGCGCGGAAACTTGACACCCGGGCCGCTTGACGCGGTCTTGCCGACTGTTTTGAAGGAACTTTTCGGTCGTTTTCCACTTGGTTTCGTACGAAATAATTTACATAATGATGCAGTGTTTCTTCGACTGTCTTCTTCTGTGAAAAAAAAATTAAGTAAAACGTTGAACCATTGGGTTATCTATTCATATCGTCAAAGAAAATAAATTGCTGTTTGCGCGACTATTTACATACGCGCGAATGAGGTTTTATGGAATGGTTTTCGAATTTAAAACTTACACACTGTATTAAAGAATCTAGTTACCTGTATCGCATATGCGAAGTAGAAGAAAAATTCCGCGGCATTTGAGGCCGATAAAACCCCGGTAAAGCCGGCGGCAGAGGCCGTAATGGCTGGGTCTGGATTTCCTAGGAAAGGGTGGGCCGGTTGCCGCCGAGTGACGCTAACTCGGGTGCATACTGGGGCAGAACCACGTCTCATTGCGCTCTTGGGACTTCTTGTCGGGGAGGTTCTGCATATCAACATTCTATTTTAAGTTCGGAAAACAACAAGACATTGTAGCATGTCACATTTAAACAGTATCTACATAGCATGACACGAAGAGTACAGGCACAAACACTATTTTACTAAATTATAGAAATTTTTCCCATAATACCCCTAATTCTCAATTTACTCCTAGACTTCCCTAATGCACACATATATACTCCATAAAACCCTAAATTTTAATTTAACCTATAACACTCATACATCTCGAATTATACTTAGATACCCCTAAGTAACCCCTAAAACAAAGTCTTAATTTACCCAAAAGGATCAATTTACCCCATAATAACACTCTCAAAAAAAGTATTAATTTACCCCACAACACCCCTAAATCTTAATTTACCCCATGACACCCCTAAATCTCAATCAACCCCAAACAAAGTCTCAACTTACCCCATGACGTCCCAGCGTTCGTAATCGCTGTCATCGCTCGACGACGTGCACGTGGAGCACCAGCCGTCTTCCTCTTCATCTTCCACAAACTTCTTTCCTCTCCGGTTCTTCCGGGAGGAGGTGGGAGTGAGAGCGGATCGTTCGAACGCGAAATCGGTCGACCTGGTTCGTTTCAGCTTCTTGCTGCACCCGGATTTCCTGTTGAGGATTCTCGTTAAGATTCGGAGTTTACGAGAGGAGATTTTAAGAAGACAAAGGAAGAGGATTTTACTCCCTAGAGGAGGGTTAAGACCAGTGGTTCTCAATCTTTTTTACCTCGTGGCGTACCGAGACCAATTACAAACGCGAACGGGCGCACTTTGCATGGGAAGTCAAAACAATATGTTAAATACTCAAAACGTTATATTGGAAAAGAACGAACTACATACTAACCATTTAGTAGTTTATGATCTATGCACCTTTTGTCGTAAATTTACGAAATGCAAGTGTGGCGCACCTAGCTAACCCTTGTGGCACACCATTTAAGAAACACTGGTTTAAGTAGACAAAGGCAGAGGATTTAACTTTCAAAGAGGATTAAACTTGATAAGGGAGTAGTAGGATAGTGCTGTTTGGGGTTATTCTTGGTGTAGGGTAACGTAACCGGTGGATGGGTAAACGTAGGGGAACCACTGTCAGAATACCATTTAGTCCCGCTGTGCGTTACATATGACGGAAAAGTTTAAGCAACGCAAAAAAAGGTGGTGGAAGTAAAATAATTCATCAAATCATTTAAAGGCTTGACAGATTATCAATTAATTTTCACAGACTGATATTGCAAAAAGAACTTTTTACGCGATTTTATGTGTGGCAAATCAAATCAAGTGAGGAGTAATTTTGACTGGAACTAAATCATCAAAGCACTACGCATGCAAATTAAAGTCCTTACTGACCCCGATAGTTTACTGCAGGTCTTTCCTGGTTTCGAGGATCTCCGCTGTTGCGCGCAGTCGAGTTGATTGATATCGACAGCGCTATGGGTCCGACCGATCGACGAATTGTCTTTAAACCGAGTTCGGTGTTGCGATCTAGTGATTGGGGTGCAAGCATGCAAGGTGCGAATTAATCTCGGGTAAAAGTGCAAATTGAAGCTCAAATTAGAAAAAAATTAACATGCAATCACAATAGGGGAAGAACCTCTAGGCTTACCGTGGTCGCCCGCCTTGATTCTGAGTTCGGCTTTTTTCGGTGACGTCGTCAGGAAATCTGGCGCTGCTGTACAGGCGCTGACCGCGTTGAAAGCTCGAGAAGTCGCCTTGCGCGTCACCGAACCCGGCACCGTCTTCGTCGTCTGAAGCAAACATTTTGCTCTCGTTTTTACCTGCAAAGAATAAACTTGTCAAATTTCCTCACAGACAATGTTCTGGCATAGCAGTTTTAGTTAGTACGTTCCTTAGTTTTATTAGTTACCACAAATCGCAGGACTACTCATTATGACACACTTAATACGTGTGCCATTCATTTCCAACGTTTAATTTCTTGTCTTTAAGCCAAATATTTAACGATTATACTGTGTATAGTTTGCTTGCAATACAATACATGTAAGCTCGTATAGCTTGCCATTTAGAATTCAAAGTTCCAGCTAAATGGCTTGCATGCATTATATTGTATGACAGTCAAATGGTTGGCAGCACCAGTTAAGTTACAAAGACATTCCACTTACGGTGGCTGCTGTCGAAATCAAGGCGATCCAAAGAGTTTGAGATCGAACCTCGGTCCCGGTTGCGGAAGTGTTTGGAAGAACTTTTCTTCAGAATGCTCTTCAACTCTGGACTTGTTTTATCGCTCTCTGTCAGGAATACGTTCTCATCTGTTGAAAAAATCGTTAGTAATCTCATGATGAATATACAGTTTGATTGTCATGGTTCCTGGCTTTATTACCACCGCCTTATTGAGCCCAAGGTATTTACATACTATTTCTAATTTGTGTGGATTACTTGCGAATGTACATGTTCTGGTGTAGCAGGCCAGTATGGTTTTAACCAATGTTCTGTGCCATACGTTACCAATTAAGGTGAATAAATGCATAGCTTTGGTTCTTAGCACCAGGTAAATAAAGAAGGAGAACCCTATTCCACATAGCTATAATGGATAGATAACTATAAAGAAAACATAGCTGTAATGGATAATGGTGAGGTAATTTTACCTTTTCGTAACCGGTCGTCCGGTTTTGGAGGATCAGTTAAACTGATCGGTTCTCGACTTCGTCGTTTGTTGGCCATTCTCTCACTAATGGTGCGCTGTAGGGGACTCCCCTTGCTTTCCTGGGGGCTTGGGGCCGCAGAGGTGGGTGAGGCGGTGCTTCCCCGGTTTTCTGTGGGCGAGTCGTTCCTCAAGTGGCTCTTGTGCATCCACGGGCTCGTGAGTTCGGATGGGCCGTTGGTTGGGGGCGATGGGGTAATGGAAGGGGGGTACCGCGCTCGTGGGGCCGGGATGGGGACAGCTGACTTGGGTAACATAGATACCACATTGACAGGGGGAGATTTGTTATCGCTATCTGACGATTTTGAAAGCGAATCAATTGTCTTTTTTATCTCAGGGGCCACTTTGCGTCCTCCTATTATGGTGGGGGGTGAGGTGCGGGACTGCGCTGGATGGAACTGGGTGAATTCCGAGGTTAGTACACTCCCATCTGCATCCTGAGACCTTTTGTTCGGGGACTGAGTTTGCTTTGGTTTGAGGCTGTAGTTGTAGTTGGAAGCCATGGCGGCTTTAATGGCGGCGTTTTGTTGGTGCTCTATCGCGTCCAATGTACTGCTGCTGTTGTAGCCACTGCTGTCGGTGCTGTTGTATGTATTCTGCGGGAACTGGACACCGTTTTTCGAAGTCGCTCTTGATGATACGGTGCTTGTGGGTGAGGTGACCGGGTCAGAAGCTGATTTCCGCGGTGGCGCGACCGTTTCAAACACCGCGTCGTCTTCACCCTGTAAGTCGGGGTTAGCAGGGTCCATTCCATCCAGGTAAGGGTGGGTTGGTCGGACGTGGTTCTTGGTGTATCGCGCGCTTGCGGAAACGGCGGATTGCGTCGGGTACATGTCGACGGCGTCGATAAAGACATTGTTAGAGGCGGGACTTAGCTCCCCCTTTTCCGCTTCCCACGGTTTGTCATGGATTGAGAGGTTGTCCAAGTTTAGACTCCGTCTTACGTTATGCGACGTCGGTAACTGCGGGTTCTCGTACTGGGATGAGCTGTGCTGTAGAGGGAATGGCATTTTAGATGACGCCATTTTTTATATTTTTTCACCGGTCTATGATTCGAACCAACGATGTTTTATCCATAAAACCGATTTTGTGTTGGTTTAGCATGTCTATCGGTCGCCGTTCGGCCACATGATTGTACTATTACATGACATCATCGTCAAATGGCGCAATTTGGCTCAAACCGACCCCCCAACGTGAAAGAAGTTCAGTGATCCAGCCATTGCCTTATCCACGTCCATTGACCATGAAGTTTAAATTATACGGAAAAGGTGGCAGTCTCTAAATTAACTTTCGCCGTGAAAGTGCCGGTTTCAAGCTTATTGTCAGGGTTCGATACGCTATAATTACCCGGGTTACATATGGGCTTGAATATAACCAACGCTTCGGTATTACGCCTATGAATAATGGATGTATAATCGGGGTTCCTTTTAAACAGAACAAAACTATAACGCGCTATAATATCAACACATCCACAAGTAATCATTTTAAGCTACTTAAACAGAGTGAGGTGTGAATAATGCATAGAGATCATAGGAGAAGCAATCAAAACACACCTCCGATTCCGAGTGTGCTGGATCCTCGCCGAGACTGCACGATTTCGAGCAAAATATTCGTCCGTGCTTCGGTAGAAATGGGCGGCCGAGGAGCGACTTGCGGCAGCGGCTGCAACAGAAACAGGAATCGGTGGCGTGCCAGTGTTGCCCTTCGTACTGCATCTGACCAGCGTCCAAACCTGGAATGTAAACTTCTATAAATTGCATGGAAACACTGGAATGTAAAGTGGGGGGACTTAATTTTATGATTAAGTATGGGGGTATAGATCAAAGATATGGCTGGGGTTAGGGTCGTAATTTCACATTTTCTATTTTTCTAGATTTGCTATGTATATTGGTATTTTGTGTAGAGTGTTTGTGTTAGCAAATAGACATGCGGCAGATTAATAAAAGGCACTGTAACACGAACAAAAAGACCTTTGTACAAACGCATTTATCGATAGAATAATCCACTCACCGATAAGGTCTCCACACATGTCGCAATACTCGGCATACAGCGCTTCAAAGCATTGGGTGCAGTTGGGCTTTCCGTCGCGCATTATGTAGCGCTGCCCACCTAGAACTCTGTCGCACTCGAAACAGCAGAAATGGTCCATATGCCAATGTCTGCCCTCTGCCTCAGTGCATTCGTCCGAGAAAATGATCTGCGATGTAAAAAGTGTTTAAGTTTTTTTTTTGGCACGAAGAAATTTTTAATTTTTTTTGGCACGAAAAGTGTTAAAGTTCACGCATATCTCGACACTGGAAGGTCATACGAGGACGACTTACCTCGTCACAGGCAGAGCAGCGAGGTTTCAACGTTTCCGCGTGGTGGCGCCCGCAATACAGACGTCCGTCCTGTAACAAAATCAACATTTTGAAATCCTCTGTGGTCGGTTCGAGGAAGTAATATATTATACAGAAAAATCAGTTTAAAATCAGGCCTGAAAAGACCATCACGGGTTCGAAGCTTGCCCCAGTAAAAATTCAAAATTAAAGCCTAATTAAAATTGAATTAATTTTTAATATATAAAAATTTGTATAAGATAATAGAATTCGCATTTTGCCTAATTTAAATTGAATTGATCAAGTTCTTATATTCAGCCGATCAAGTTCGTATATTTACTAAAAAATTGAACATCTTATCCTATTTACCAACAACAGCCGACTCGATTTGTGTTAACTTTAACTCTTCAAATTGAATTCAAAATAAATTCAAATTGAATTTATCAAGTTCTTATAGTCAGGCACACTAACCTGGTAAAAGTAGAAAAGATCTACCAGCAGTTCTGTGCACACGGAACACACGAAGCAAGCGGGATGCCAACACATTCCCTGGTCTGCTCTTGCGGCAACCGCTACGATGTCGCCTCCCTTTACCGTGATGCCGCACTGCGAAGGATAAATGCGTTAAACGGGAAAATTTAAGGCCGTAATGCGGCAAACGATACAACAAGTGTATTCTGGCAAAATGTTTTAATTTTAAATTTGCTTTTAATTCGCTGTAATCTGACAAAATGCTTCAATGTTTGTGGCAAAGTATTGTCACCAGAACCGTTTTTGTTTAAAAGTCTGTATATGTAGTGGCGATAACCATTTGGCCACACAACCGAACATTGAAAGCTCTCATTAGCCCCCGCAATCCGGAAAAAAGGTTTGATTGGCACCACCAAGTGGTGAAACGTACCTCGGAGCAAGGAGTGCTTGGCGTGTTAAGAGGAAGAACTCTAATCTTCCCACATCCAAGGTAATCCTTCTTCCTCTGATCGCTGAAGAGTCGGAGTTCACGCTTCTCTTCTTCGGAAAGATCATTACAGTAGCAAACCTGAAAAAAGAGAAAGTTAAAGATACAATCTAACAATTCATCTGTTTAGGATGCGAGAGAATGATTCAAGTAATTTCTGCCTCTGAAGAATTTCGCTATAAATAAATTGGCGGGGGCGCACGATTTAGGTTTGAACTTACTTTTGTTTAGCCGATACGTCGCTATAAATGTTTAAGGATTTCGTTAATTTTAGTAAGTGGTCCGACCAGACACCGGTTAGTTATCTTGCGTCTCATCTCGCCTTAACAGCACAAATCACTTAACCAGCCGAACCAATCGAACTTGATAGGACAGTGTTCTAGATTATTCAGGCTGCCAGCATTGTTTTGTTAAGTCGGCCGTCAAAACGAATCGCAGGCAATTGCCGTATTATCAGGCTGGAGATGTGATGTCTGAATTATGCGGCTGACTGTTTCAAACCCGGCAGACATTGCTATTCTTGGAAACGGTAACGTCATCGCAGTTTCAAGTGATCGATGATGGTTAATGTCTTGAATACACAGGCGTTTGGCCGGTTCTGAAAGCGCTTCAGTATCGAGTCGAGCCTAATTTGCTCGGTCGTCAATCAAACGCCCAATTGGCTGGCAACAGCCTCGAAAGTGTGGTGAGCGGTTTTACTTCTCTGAGCGACCACGCCAACCGTATGTCGTTTCCCTCAACGCTGGACATAGCGCGCGGACAGACATTCACCATTGGTCAACGGCGACAATAGTTAAGCCGATTAGCGGACAGCACAGCGACTCCGGTTTACCGACAACTCATCACATTAACACAATGGAACACATCCAATCCGGACGATAACGCAAATAAAACTGTCCACTGGATCACCAGACACTCGTCCATTAAGAAGGAGACACTTATCCTCTTTCCTAATGTAATAACCCGAGTGTTGATGCCGATGGATAGGTAATACGTGTTTTGAGCTGCTTGGCGGATAATCTTTAAAACGCAGTCTGCTACGCACCATCATATCCGCATTACCAAGGTAAACAGATGGATTAGAGTAGACGTTGACACAAACCAAGCGACGGGGCTTAATGATCTGCATTTTCACGAGTCGCCGACTCGCCTGTTTGCCGTCGAGGTTTAATCTTAAGAGCCGAAAGCGAAAGATGCCTGAATTTGCATTTCAATACGGCCGTGTGATAAATAGGGTCGCCAAGAAAACATTACCAGCGCGGTTCGCACAAAACATTTCTCCAAATCGTACTAAACACGGAAGGGCTTGGATTAACACCCACTGTGAGCCTAAAATACATCAACTTCGCAAATAAGCGCAGTTAATTCTGTCCGACGGTCGCCATCTTTGCGGGAAGCCGAGACGTTGCGCTGTCACGTGGCCCTAGTCACCATGGAAACATGACCACTACGTAGCCACGCGTTGGCCAACTGACGAAGTCCGGTGAGAATCGTCAAAGAAGCGAGTTTCAATTATATATGTCGGGCGATGCGAGAATTCTCTACCGTTAATCAACCTGTCTTAATTTCTGTGAAATTGCTCCAAATTCTGATCCCGAAAAAATCGAAAATTCCGCCTCGCTCGGGAGAGTCATATGCCCGACATATGCCACCTTAACAAGTCGATATCGTAATCCAATTCAAGTCGGTGACGCGTGTCGCATATAGAGCCGCGGTTTTAATTGCGTTTGTCTCTGACGGAATTATTAACCTGCGCCGAAACGAACATGCACTGCCCGCAAGCCGGGCGCCGACGCATCTGCAAAAACAAAAGCGCAATTTAAGTGGCCTGCCAGCCGAGATCGTTCCTTCGCTGCTATGGTCTGCTAAGAATTCTGTCTGGCCGCATCCTTTAAGGAGAATTGCAATCTCGGAAGCCGAAAGGATGCTTGCGCGAACACTCAAGTCCACTGTCGGGTGTGAGATGTTTTGAACAGCAAAGTACATTGTACCGAACCTCGTCGAAACACCTGGGTCGGCTGCATACATGCCAGTACACTTAACTCGAGGAATGCAGTGAGAAAATTCCACCAGTTTGTAATAAACAAGAAACCAGTTACTCCATAATCCGCCTTATCTATGTCGAAGCGGGCAAGAATGCCCAATTACACGCCGAACAGGCTGCTCGTAATGGGAACGAGTATGGAGAAATTAGGAGTTAAATAACGCGTCGTTAGGCTAGGCATGCTCGTTATGCAGCAAGGTATAGGCTTATCGGGCCATCCGGTAACTAAGCTCTAGTCGTATGAAGATTACGATAATAAGATACCAAGCCTGCTTGCCTCGACGATAAACAACTTTGTGCATTACGGAATCAGGGCGAGGGATAAAATTGCCGGCTGGGGTTAATAGCTTTGACTACTCTGCTGTAATTCAGCTAAGTTCATCTTGACTTAAAAGGTGAAGAGTTGAGGCGAGCGAAGGATGTAGGGGTAATTGCAGGGCATTATGTGTCACAGGGCTCTATGTGGACGCCTTTGTTGTGTAGTTCTTGTCGGTGAACGGCGTTGCAACTTAAGTTGCAAGGAAGTAAACAGGAAGAAACAAAACAAAGAAACTGCAGCGGCAAACAGCATGAACAAGGTCCCGCTGTACACTATTTAACACAAGGTCCCGCTGTACAGTATTTAACACAAGGTCCCGCTGTAGGCCTACACTTTTTAACACAAGGTCCCGCTGTACACTCTATTAAGATTATACAAGCTGGAAATACAAGATGCGGGGTGCTTTAGTTGCCCCGGAACCGGATTTTGACCGTTATACCGTCCCCTTTCTTGAGATAACCCAGTAATATCCGTAGCAGGTGTGCCTCGCTACTATTCCATCCGTTTCTTGGCCCGTGCTTTGTTTAATCGGCTTGCAAGTCGCGCTAGTTTGTGGCCACAACAACTGTACAACGTTCGCAGTTAAACCAATAATCCCCTTATCATTCTTGCTCGAGATTAAGCGAGCGTTTCTTGGCACATAAGTGAAGTAATGCCCAGTGATGTTAACTGAATCGTCAGTCTTGACTTGATTCCACTAGATTGGTAAAGTACTTGTAAATTTCTTAAAAAAACCTGCCGCGTTTGACATTATTTAGCAAGTTAAATTCGCATTGAAACTTCAATACCACGAAAATCACCTTAACAGTGATCCAACATACAACTGAGTTCGCAATGGTTCAACCGACCGACGGTACAACCCGCGGCGGATTAGACCGCAGTGCCAGCGTGAATGCTGGTAATGTACAATTCGGATGAAAGGTCAAATGTGTTTGCCTTAAGGTTGGTTGTGCAAAAGATGTCATTTCGGTTATTTACAAGCGTAATTTCAACCGAAGAATACAACTCGCGACGGCTGTGGCCTTAGCGATTTGGTAATAAATAGTTAGCGAGCAAATAGTACGGCGTGTAACTACTCGAAGAGTGCACCTGTTCCGTCGGTCTATGACGACAGAAACGTCTTTCGGGTGAATTATGACTGCATATTGACGTCATAGTCGTAGTTGTACAGCACGTACAGGCAAGGGAAGAAAGTACAAATTCGACTTTATAGGTTAATGATTGCCAGATAAACCGTGTAAGCCAGTAAATAGTGGATTCGAAGAAACTCCGATTGCCGCCCGTATTTTTGAGCTCCGGCGGGAAATATCGACAGTAAAATTTAACCGTTCAACCCATTGCACTTGAACTGCGGCCAATTTAATTTCGCTTCCGCGCAAGTGCGCTGTAAAAGCAGAAAAACGACAGACAGTTTTACAACAGCTCAGCTGCGAGGCTAAAAATGGCAATAAAATTTGCTTTCTCGGCTACTTTCGGGTTTATTGGATCGCTTGGCACTTCAGGGCGACGGGTATTAAACTGGAAATTGTTATTACAAAGCTACTTGGCCTACGTGAGTGAATTGCAGTAGCAATCGACAACTCCTGTGACTCGTCCTATCGATTTTCAATTCCAACATGGGATAACTAAAAGGAGGGAAACTGGACGCTAAATGAAGATTAAGACATTAGAGTTAGTTTTAAACATGGGGTTGGAGTTGGGGTTAGTTCTGAGGTTGAGATTAGTGTTTAGGGCAGGGTTTAAATTAAATTGTTTCCGTAATTTTAATGAGCAGTTTACCTCCTTCCCTCCTTTTAGTGTTGCCAATTCCAACATGGCGGCACACCGGTCCGGTATTGCTGCTGACTACAATTCATACAACTTTTTTTGCAACCCTAATTGGATTTTTATCGTTCGCATCAGCCGCTAAAGGAATTTTATAGAAAGTGTCTAAATCTATGTCATTAGGCAGCTTATTTGCAAGATAGCCTGCTTAATGGGCGCGGTGGCACTTTATCTGTGCGAATGCGAGATCGACAGATACGGGCTTGCTGGTGCTGAAAGCGACCCTTTATGCGCAGGGAACTCATAGTTTAGATGACGGATCACCCTAGCCATGTGTGCGCATGCCAGCATTGGACAAAAGACGTGGTCGATTAACAAGGCACCCTATAACAGCGAGTGTAAACCAGCCACCTACCCCGGCCACCGCAGACACTAAATTACGGCGTTGGTTGTTAGTGTGTCTCAAAATTTCGAGGCTGCCTTTACGAGGGGTAATTCATTGGAATTTCGAACAAAGAAACGCCTCGGCAGGTTGTTTGCATTCAGATGAAAATGTTTTAACAGCCACTGGTCGAGAAACGTGAATTAATTTGCGACGTTCGTATTTGTTTGACTTGCGCATGATTTATGGCCTTCTCCGCGTCCTAAGCGGGCGATGAACCGAAGGAGCCTTCCGGTCAGGTACGGGTAACATTGGGAGTGTTTACCAATACCAGGTGAATGATCATATTCTCGCTTTATTTACATCGCTTTGTTTAATTGTAGACACCAGTCGGGTTCTGAATAGGCGATTTGGAATCACAAATGACTTTTGAACCTGGTAAGGCCTTGGATTTTAAGCAAACAGTAGCCACTTGCCTTTTGCATAGCGACGTATGATCTCTCTCAGCTTAGTTACACTTTTTTTAACCGACCCTAGTAAGTTTCGAACCCATGGTGGGTTCGTTGCTCGGACCTTTTTTTATATAAGAGTCGGAATATGTATCGGTCGGGTTAACCATTCGGTCACACAACCGTACAACTTGCTTACACTGAGAGAGCATACACATACAAGAAATCTACCTTGTCATCGTGGGGTGGCAACTGGTGTAGAAGCTGTCGGACTCTGTACTTGTCTCCTATGCTGTCGACCACCGGCACTTTATCCTCTGGTAGCGAAGTGAAGTAGTACCGAACCTGCATTAAAACATGAATATCAGTGAATACAGTTTCGGCTCTACCTTTGCAACCTTGCGGCAATGTTCGCTTAATGGACATTTTATAACTAGCAATTAGGCGTATCACGTCTGCGCTTCGTAGATTCGGGCAGTCGCTCCACCCAAAACTCAGTTTTTATTTTTCCGCAAAGGAGTAAGAAAGAAACAAGAAAGAGGCGGAGTGAGAGCAGCGCTGTCGTGTCGGCTCCAAGATAGGCATCGCAGCACTGAGACTTGAAGATTGATCATTGCACACGTTCGGGTATAAAATTCGAATTTACTGCGATAACATCGCCTTTTAGCGTTTTAACCGGCAAGACTTGTAAGACAAACCGTATTTCGGACACTGGGCGACGTCGTGGCCTGGAATTGGTAATTACAAGCGACAGGGCGATCGGTGGTATCAAATCGTAGACCAATTTGTCCGTCGGAAAGCGTCGAATTGGCGAGGAGTTATCTTATTCCCATTGGAAAGCGGACATTTCCGTGGGAGAGCGAAGGATCGCCCTAGATAGGCCGTCCCATTAAATTCCCCCGGCTTCCAGCGTCGAAGTATGAAGTATGACGGACGAGGTCTGGTAACGCCGACTCAGGGCGACTTGTTGTTTTAAATGAAGAACTATTAGTCGGTGCATCGGGCCGTGGATTGAATGCGAGGCTAAACTATGTTAAACGGAACACATCGACCGGCGAATCCCTCTTTGAAAAACTCAATAACAGCGTCATAGATTGACCGCCAGACAACGCTATGCTAGACACAACCGATCGAGTGGTTAGCGCCACTGACTTGCGTATTTACAACATGCCACAGTGTTTGGAGAATCATAGGATCGAAACTGGGCGAGGTGAAAAGTTTAATATTAAAATACCTATTATGCGCTGTCGCGATTTTTAAAAACTTGCAGGCGACGAATTTCTGCGGGCGTTTCGGCAATAAAAGGTCGCTTTCCCCGTCAAGCAAGGCTGTGTCTACGTGGTTGGTTGCGCTTTGATGTCTTGCCGTAAAATTTGCCGTATTTGTACTCTCCTATCAATTGTATTCGGCCAGCGCGCTCAAGGCCCCGGGGGCGAGAGATTTCGCGTCGGGAAAGGAACATCGTAATGAAGCCATGCATAGGTTTGCGGCGCAAGGCTTATAAGCCGCATGCTTTAAAATGCCTCGAGAGTAAACAAATCCGAAGTTTTTTTAATTGAAATTAAACATATCTTACTTGGTCTGGAGTTAAGTTCGGTGGCACCCAGGCATATTCCTCCAATGCACAACCGCTGTCGACGTCATTTTCTTCATCCGAGCTTCTGTTGTGGCGATGTCGCCTCGACTGTCGTCGTCGAACCCTCGTTTCGCTCTGCTGTCCTCTCGGCGCCATATCCTGGCCAAGTTCCGCTGAGACGGGATCGACGGATTGTACCGCGTTTCCGCGGAACTGCTCAGTTGCGACCGCTGGCATGTTCATAAGACTGTCGTCACTGCAATGGCTGAAGCGACGACTTCGATCGTATTCCAATTGGTGCGCTATGTGGCATGCGACTGCGCACTTGCAATGTACGCAGCACTTCCTGAACAATAAGGAGTTCCTTTTAAATTTATTGTCGCGATAGTAAACTATCCGCTAATACATACACACTGTGTCGTAAAACCCTATGATGCTGAAAGTAAGATTTTGTTAGATCGGGAGAACATAGAAAACCTCCGCGGGAATGTCGATCTGCGCGCCCGGCAGACCTACTGATGCACCTTCGATAACAAATTTCAATCCGATCCTACTAGTATGGCACACTGGTAAGCATATATTTTTGACTAGTTGTATTATTATACGCATTACCCATTGCTTACTGTCCCTGCCCCTACACACGTTTAAAGCTAAAGTTTGCAAAGTTGACATAATAATGACTTGACTACATCAGCAAAAACACGTCTTCCCTACAACGGACTCTCTCCGAATGCAAGAACGCAGAAACGAGAGAAACGACTAATTTAAACGAGCAGTTGCCTTTTTCTTTTCGCCGACCTCTCTCGGAGCCGGCGAGAGAGCTGACGAGCGATCAGTACCACAGGGTCAGCATGCGCATAGTTTGCGCCTCATAAATCACAAAACGACAAGCGGCGACCAACGGATTGGTGAAATAAACTTCTGCGCCGCGTTGGTTTCGCGATTTGAGGCCCGTCGCTTACAAGCTTAACACGCCAACAACCCAATTTATGGTTTATTATTAATTTTCAGCTTTCGAAGCTTTCAAGACCTCGAAAGATTTATTGACTCTAAGTAACCGACCTCACACTTACCAACACCTTGCACTACAAGCGCGGTTTGTTGGTTCACGAATCGTTGTGTAACAACGTGCTAGGTGTTAGCCACTTAAGTAGAATCAACGCCTGAATAACTCGACGGCCAATTGAGGCCCGATTAATCCCATGCCCGGGATAAATGCAACGTGTGGGGCGACCCAGCTGGTGTCATAAGCAAACACAGGTAACATTCGACAACATCGCGTTTGCTGCGGATTAGGTAGGGCGAAACGGAAACCGAAATTTGGAATGTCGAAAATCGATTTCCGGATAATATTTCGAAGTTTTAGGTCGAGCAACAAATCGCGGCGATTTTGGTGGCGACAACGGTGTTCCAAAGTCCGCGACGCGACGCCGGCTCGTCACCCTGGGAAAGTTTGGATTTTAATTAAAACTAACTGGATCAGGTTTGCGGTTCTTGATAGCGTCACCGGCAAGTGATAGATTGAGTCGAGCAAACGGGTGATGTGTGTTTTAACACAGCGGTGAAGGCGTTTGCTTGTTTGTGGATTGGATTAGACCAAGATTGCTTCTTCCGTCGTTAAACAGTGGGGGGAACCACCGAAAACGAAAATCCTCCGCTTTATGATGAATATATCATCCCATGGGCACTACACTACCGGCTGGTAATAAGAGCAGGTGTAACTAATGCGCAAATTATTCCCGGGCGACTAAATGGCATCTATTAGAAGTCTAATATACAACCAAGTCTCATACTTCGGCACGGTGTCTATATTTCACAGCAATTTACACGTCAATAGAAATCGGATCCAAATTCTCGTTAATTTCTCGCGTTTTTGTAATTATCCCCAAATATACGCGTCTATTAAGCAAGATAAACCTTGGGTCTAAATTCAATATAAGTTATCTCGGGCCTGCCTATTCAGCTGTTCTGTTACTAACTGGACTGCAGCGTCTCTTGGGACTTTTGATTGCAAGTGAAGTGAAACTAAGTGACGATTAGGTCCTGATAACCGACTGAATTAAACTTGAAAATAATTCCGGGAAAGAAGTTACGATGAACCCAGTTCTCACGGCCCCGCTATGCAGGAGCTACAATGGCGTCTGTAGCGTCCAGTTGCAGACAGTTGCTGCTTAGAATTCTACCAAACTGCGGGAAGGATTTTCTGAATGAACCCATGCGAAGCCAGACTCACTTTCCAATGCATTCGGGCGACGAGAGAAATTGTAAACAACGATTCGCGACAGTTTCTAACGCGAGAGCGCGAACACGGGAGACAAAAGAACGTCCATCGCTTCGCTTGTTTCCGATTTGTTGCGATATTTATCAAGCGCTCGACGAACGGCATATTTGCCAAGACTGGGAAAACATAAACAAGTTGACGTTATATTCAGCGGATGACTTCACTACACATTACATTACCAATGCTTATATAGCGGAACCTCTCACATAGCAATATGACGGAGCATACGATATTTTGCCGTATATGCTTGCTATACTAGTAATAATGCCTGGTTATACACGAATTAGTTATTATTACACTTATTTTATACACTTTTTCATCATTAATATACACTTCTTCCATACACTTTCACGCGACTTATATTTTAAAGGAGTTATTATCTTACTGCTTCTGAAATTTTGACGAAAGAAACTTTTAAGACGTTTCTCTCAATTAAACGTAAATGATCAAATTTTTGCGTAGGCGTGTATATATTTTCATCTGCCTTTTCATCCCGGACACATACAAACATTAAATGTTAAACCTTTTTTAAATCACTGCTTATAACCCCAATTTGATGGGACGCAAATTGTCTGAGGATAACATTCCCACGTTCCCACATTCAGCCAGTACGTTTCCAGCTGATCCGGTCTATATTTATATTTATAGGGGAAGGTGGTAACACAGTCTGGGGAAACAGGAAATGCTTAGAGGTGTGATTATGGGCTTCAAATTGAAACAAAATTATTCGGAGATTCTTACAATCTTGGAGTTAATTTAGAGAATAATATACAAAAACTCGCAAATAAAGGTGAAATTCGTAAAAAATGGAATTTTCTCATATAAATCCTTAACATAATAGTGTACTAAGCACTTAGGTACATATACCGCATTTGCCCAAAATGATTTCAATATGCACTCCTTAACACGCATTCATTTATACCGCCTTTTTTGTTGTATTATAGCAATAATCTACGGATACGAGTGATTTGGCCACTATTTTAACAATAGTGAAAACTCTAATGTGTATTTTTACAGAACTTTTGATATGCCGAATAATCGGGATATAGAATTGAGATGAGTGCTGGTAACGCGATGGAAAAGACGACTTTTACCGATGCATCATTGGAAATAATTCGAAGGAGATTTCTGCGAAAAAGGCGTTCGGTTTCGAATAAGCTGACGTGATCAAGAAACGATTAGGAGTTAGTCCAGGCCGTGGAAAGCTACCTTCCGTGATGCGAACGGCAAATACTTGGGAAAATTACGACACAAATCATGTGGCTCATAAAAACATAGCTGGAATCGTAACAGGTGCGTGTGTTAAAAGGACTCGATCGTAATCGCGATAACTGATGTCTGAATGGCCGCACACTTGAGTAAAGCCAACAAAAGTGATGTGAAAGGATTATGACGTCCACGTTCAAAGGCTGCGAGACCGGTGGGAACTTTTTAAGGGGAAAGAATGATGTTTGAAACTATGTTATACACATACAACGTCAGTCCGTTATTGTGCAGTCAAGCGGAACCCAGGGACTCGGGAAAGGGGAGCGTCGAATGCCATATTTATATACTGATGCGTAGGCTTATTACGACACACCTGTGGTTGACACCGTATTTTCACTCATTTTTGCGGCTTCGAAACGTAAACACGTTACAGGACACGCCAAAACACTGCAGGCAGCCTGGCCATTAGCTGGGCGACTGGTTTTCGGCTGCTGCTTGATAGTTACTTTACTGTTTGTCAGCAAAAACGCATGGCGGTTGGCGTATAAGGGTCTTGTCGTTGAAAGTTCGTATACGACGGTAAATTTAACTTGAAAGCGACATAGTTAGCAGGGCGAGAGTTTCCTACGCCACAATATTGTGTGGACGTTTGCGTGAGCGCATTTCCTATCTCTAAAGGCGACTGTTTAGCTTAGGAAACATATACTTAAAAATAAACTGGTAGATTGGGTGCGCGACGATTAGTACGGAAAAGTAAAGAAGACGTAAAAGGGACAAGTTAGTTTTAAAGTGCTATTTCCATAATGAACATAAAACTCTCGCGACGGAGGAAAATCACTTTTCCAAGATATGGATGAAACAAACTGACCGATTATACAATAAAATACCTTCGTATCGGACGGAACGCAACTTAACAAGTGTCCTCAGATAAACTAAGCAAACAGAAATCATGTAACATAGGATAAGATCGACCATTAAAGCCATTCGGCGTCAATTTAACCTCGTATTTATAAACGTTACCACAATGACCACATTTGACTGCTATGCTCCGAATTTAAGTTATGCGTCAACCCCCTACCGATCTATGTTCGACACGCTATTTCTAGAGTCTCACAAGACTTGCTGACAGACTACGGGTGGTGTGGTTTGTTTACCTATATCACCTAAGCACGGGGCCCGACATTTCAAAATACCGTGCTTCCTAATACGTTTGATAGCGTAAACAACAACCTACTGACAAACATGGCTTCACAGAATACACACGTTATCGCATTTATCCCGGTATCGGTAACATAGCATTAAAATGTTTTTTTTTAACGAAACGTGAAAAACAATACGCACGAAGTTAAAATGCACAAAAATATTTTCCGGGAAATCCTAAAAGCGAGAAGTCTAATGAAGCTGAGGTAACGGCTTTAAACCACGTATCATACGATCTCTAACACAAAATACTCTTATCATTTCTCCATCTTCTGAATACACGCAATACTTGTTTTTTAACTTTGAATTTGTCGCACTTGTGAACAACACAAGTTGTTGTTGTTTAAAAAACTGACAGTTGCACTTAGGAGATTCTTGGTTTTAAAAGATTTTCCTGGCGATCTAAAACTGACCGATGCGTTTTACTACGTTTCGTTTCATATTAACCGCATTCCTGGCTTTATAGGCTAAGCTGTCACTGCGCGCTATCCAATTACGAAGGTGTGAGGCTATCGTCCAGTTCCGCGTTCAAGTGGACAGGATTACTCGCCCGCACGTCCTTAACTAAGTGGCTTTTCGCTGATTTGCTTCAAAAAAGCGAAAAGGATAAGCCACTGTAATGAAGTACTTGGTCGCTGTTGGGTTCGCGCTGTTCAGAATGACTCGTGGCTTTGCGCGTTCTATGCGTAAATGAGCTGTTTTTGTTAAGTATGCCATATTGCGATCGCTATTAACGTTGTGAACGCAGACCGCTGCTAATCGCATACGAAGGACGCAATTAATACCTGTCCGCGTTGAACCACTTGCTCTTTGCTATCGAAATGTACAAGGGTCAAACATAGAAACAATCTAATTAATCAACACAGCAAATAGAAACGAAGTCCGTGTTAGCAGTAGCACGTTATAAACCTGACAAGAAAACGTGCAAATTCCTAAATACCAGGGCCCAAACTCGAATACCTGTACAGGGTTCACGGCCGAGTTTTGTAAAAAGGACGTTTTATTGCCGCAGCAGCGACACAATGGATAATACTGTGCGGTTTGGTTGGGGTCGTTTATTCAATATTCTTATCTCGGCCCTCGTGGCGCGAACGACAGTGTGCAAATTAGCTTAGACATTAGGCGGCTGAAATCCGCGAAGAATGATTTACGAGGCGCTGGGTTAAGGACAGTCGGGTTAAACTTGGGATTACCGCGGCTTAACGCCCGTCGTTTACAACATTAATTACAGAAAGAAAGATTCGAATTTAAAACTATCGTTTCGTGGCTTTCAGATATGATGACATGTAAATAAGGATGACGACGCCCTGACGAACTGATCAATGTGTTTACGAGCGTGGTTGGGGTTGTATTCATAAGTTGGCGTTGACAGTCTGTTACCGCAAGTGCCAATTACAATGTAATTTTACTCGTTCGAGTTTTGCCGAAAGCCTCGTAAAGATGTGATTGTGTTTTTACTGAGAAGAGGATTAAAATATTTCAACGAAAGTTTTAAAGGAAATGGTGTATTGTAGCTTAGCTTTACAGTCAGTAAAGTTCTTATTACCGACACAAGTTTCAAAGCCAAGATTTGGGCCGTCACTTAGGCCCTTTTTATATATATATACGGTATATGTATCGGTTGCGCTAACCACTCGGCCACACGACCGTACAACTGCCACTTAGTTGACTGTATCAAATAATCATTCACGGGCTGTGCTGCACCTTGCTACTTATGCATCTAGCCCTTGAAGTGGTGCTCAACGCGTTAACGTTTGAATTCAAACCGATCTCAAGTTAAGGTTACACGGACGTACGGTTTTGGTTTTCTGATATTTCGATTCTGAGCTGTTTTCGGACCAAAGCGGAAATTTTAACGTCGCCAATACCGTGGGAACATCTGGAAATATGCGAAATCTATTTGAAATACTGACTTCTATTTCCTCTTTATATTACTATCGTGCTGTGTACGGATACCTAGCGAGATTTGACCTGTGTCTTAATCTCGCTTTGAATTTCAATTCCGTATAGTTGACGATTTCTCTCTACAGAAAACACTGAAAACTATAGTCGGTATATTTTCTCTCTACAGAAAACACTGAAAACTATAGTCGGTATATTTTCTCTCTACAGAAAACACTGAAAACTATAGTATATACTATAGAAACACAGAAAGCGCCGGAATCTGTTCTGGAATAGTTTTGCAAAGCAAGTTACACTTTCAATCGCTAATCACCGGTTTCAAGCGAAACTAACATGGAATACCACGTACTGTAACACCTTTGTGAAAATAATTCACACGAAGCAAGAGTTGTCGCTTCGGGCAAAACAAACCGACTCAAAAGGTTTTAAAACAACATGTCTATTGTGTTTTCTATGGCGTTTCGCTTTGAAGAAACTGTTTTAGAGATAAAACCGAAAAGTTTTCACAAAAATTGCGATAAGTTCCCCGCGTATTCCTTATTCAATGCTTCGCTGTACGACATTTTATACAAGGGAGCTGCAAATAACTGCAAAGACAATGTGCGGCGCAAGACAGTTAGGTATTCGAATATGTATAAGCCGGCAAAGTTGAAGCTAGAAAACGCTGCCAAAATATGCGAACAAAAACAAATAAAACACTCGAGCACCGTAGCCTGTTTATATACACATACTCGCGAGGTGTTTTGCCAGTAACGTTTTTCTCAACGAATTCCTTCTCAGCCAATATCGAAGATTGGATTGTACTGCGCAATTGCGGACTTGGTATTTTCTCACTACGGTATCGGTTTGTTGCAGTCGACACGGATAACGGATTAATCAGACCGCTGCGACCACCTTGTTTTGCGAATTTCTGCGGCTTTTTTGCCGCACGAATTACCTCTCAACGCACGAAAATAACTACTTTCCTGGAATCCTTAGTCGTTGGAATGCCAGGCACACGATCGCGGAGTTGTGAGCCGGTATTATCCCGGTGTTTTGGAAGCGTCGTCTATAAACGCGGAGGAAAACAGTACATTTGAAACTACATTCGCACTAAGCTCGCTAAACCCAAAAATCCATCCGATTTCCGACTACACTCGTGAACGATTATCTCCGAACGTCGTGTCCAAAAACAAAGGCGAATCATGCTCGCGACTGAAGACAGGAAAGAGGAAAAATAGATTTGTTTCAGACCAACTGGAAACAGACTTAGCACTAATGCGGGATAATGTAGTTGTTCTACTTAGTTTCCCGTTGACGATTATTTTTGAGGCTAACAGCTCTACGACGGAGAAATGCCTTGCTTAACCGAACTTACCATACTAAACTGTAGCTGAGGCGTAAATATTTACACCGAACGCCTAATTCCGTCATTACACATAATCAAGCCGCTTCCAATACCCATAAACAAGATACTGTGCTGCAGATATTAGATTACGATAATCAAATTTAGAAAACTAGTAATACACCTTAAGCTTATGATTCATCACATACATGTTATGTAAGGTTCTAAAACCGACTGGAAAAAGTTATACACGAAAACTAATGTGTGCAAAAACATCCCTTACTACTTTAGACATTTTGTTCAAGATTTTAATTTTAATATACCATGTTTTAACTGCTAAAGCCTGTCGTTTTTGGTCTCGCTAACTAAAAATCGCTGTAATTTTCATTTCAAAAACAAAGAAGCTAAAAATAAATTGAGACCAGAACCGCTAAACATTCTATTAGTCTTGTCTCGCTGTCCTTGCGGCTAATACGCTGCTGCAGAAACCTCGTACACGTTTTTCGCTAACCTGACGTTCAACTTAAACTTGTACTGGAAATAAAGTTTAAAAACTCGCCTCGACCATGCACACCGCATAGGAGACTCGGTAGGTGTGCCGAGAATCATTTATCACAATTTAGAAACACAGGCGTCCTGTCCAGGACAGGCGCTCAACCAAAAGCGTCGAAAACCGCAGTCATAAACCTCCTTTCGTTTCTCACTCCGGGATTTTTTGTTTCTTTCTTCCTCCTCGGGTTAACGAGCGCTCCCCTTGTTTCTTTATTATAGCGCCCTGGGGAGCAATTAACAATGACGCTGACCTGACTACGACCAGCCACATCAGGAAGCAAGGGACCTTGGTTCAAAGCGAAGGTTTCGAGATTCAATTTAGTTATCAAATTATCGCAACCGAACGCCACATATATGGCACGACATCAAACCACGCATTTTCACGTTATAAATTCAATTTCAAAACTGTCTGACTAAGCCGCCAATACCTCTACGTCTTTTCCCTTATCTATGTCTATCTTTGCATTTCATTAAACCGTGAAATTTAACATTGAGGTAAAGTACGGTCATTTGCAGTCATTACCTGTTTCGTAGCCAATAATGAGTTGTTCTATCTTTCGTTTACCCTTTTAAGGGGCTAAGTTTTGAACGCGAGATGTGCTTCTTACTAATAACGTTTTTGCATCAAAATCGGTATCTGTATCGGTCGTGCGGCCGAATGATTAAGGCGACGGACACATATACGCTTTTCCTTTGACCTGACTGCAAAAACAAAATAACTAAACTTACATCAGTAGAAATATATCTTGCGTTTAACAATTTACAGAAATAAAAAATGAATATCCTATTCGTAGGTGCTCAAATTAAAGATGTTAATGAGACGACCGACAATACAGGAACTAACTGAACGAGGAACTAAGTCGCATTAAACTGCAAAGCCCTGATTAAAAAAGAAAAATAGCCCATGAAGCGTCTAATTAAATCGCAACCCAATGTGAAGATTAAAGAGAGATCGTTCTTGTGTTTGGTTTGTGCGAGTATTTGCATAGCAATTCGTTGTCTAATTCCAATCTGTCTTAAATGGTCGTTTTGATGCTCGATTCAAATCTACCTTCTGAAATGGCGGATTGCTGGTGTGATTATTTAAGCAATATTATAAACCAAACGAAAGCCATGAAATATGAATATTGGGGGTGTAAGAAACTGGACTGTCGTCACGTGTAGTGTCCATGTTATAATGTGTCCATGTTATAATGTGTCCATGTTATAATGTGTCCATGTTATAATGTGTCCATGTTATAATGTGTCCATGTTATAATGTGTCCATGTTATAGTGTGTCCATGTTATAGTATTTAATCGAGTGTCCATATTACAGTGTGTGTTTTGCCGCACTCAGGGGTAAAAACGAGTTTGCCTAATTTCGTGACAAATATCATTTTATTCGTGTGCAGTCGGTTTGGTCGTATTTTACCCGGTGCTCCGTGCAAATCACTCAAACACCGTCGTGTGCCGTGGCGCATCTGGAGACAACAGATTACGTGGAGATGATTTAAGTCCTTTCAAACGCCGCGCTTTTGATCGGCGCCGCCTACAAAGCGAAGATTTAATGCGGTCTGTATGCAAAGCGGTAAACCTTTGCGCGCCGCACACAAATACTCAAATCCTTCATTGCAATAGATCTAGACGAATTAACTTAATGGTTGTGAGGTGGTGAATAGTGAAGCGGTTACTCATTCGTTCCTTCGAAAGTGCACACCGTCCCTTGTCGATGCGCCAATTGCTACTGTGGGAATTTGAGCAACGGTGTTGAGGGGCGGTCCCTTGGTCGTAGGAGCGTCGTAAAAGGGTCGTTGGCGTTTATTTTTATCGCGCTACGTTGTTTTCGTGGACTTTTGGCTCAAAGTCGAATTTCCTTTACTTTGCTGCTCGGCGACGGTTACAAACACAACGACGTTGAGCCATAACTCAACTGAGCCGTCATCTCCATTGAACACACATATCGTTTTAATGGATCTTCAGTTCGTGAAAGGAGCACTAGACGCGTCGCCGCCGGACCCGCAAATAACGATGCCCTGCGCCATAGCACCCGCCGTCCAGTATTAGTAGCTCCACCCGCCTACTCTTACCGCTGACGCTCGACCTTTGTCCACTTAGTCCTCACGTCGCTTGAAACGAACAAACTTGAAACGCGATAGCCTAAACACTGGTAGCGGTGAACAGAACGAGAATGTTGACCCGACCGGTCGGACGCGTGTCGTTAGAAAACACGTCCAAAGAAGCCAAAAGCTCTTTGCTCTCTATTTGTTTATGCACAGTACAATAAGACCCGATGCATTAGACTAAAAACCTTATTTGCCCTTATTTGCCGTCGCAGAATCAAAGGGTTTGCGCTGACAACGGTCGTACAACGCCAGAAGTAGTTTTACTACCTGCGAAAACATCTGCCGCTCGAAAGTGCATGACGTGTTGCGCTCAATTGTCAACTGACGGACCCGAAATATACAGGAATTCACCACAACTAAACCGCTGGTCGGTAGGGCTGATTTAAAAAAACAAATACATTATTTGCATGCACGCGTTTGCTCGGTAAGTAGTTGGCTGACGTTCTTTGAAATTTTGGTTCGATTTTCAAGGAGTGTCCTGTCAAAGATTTTGTCGATCGGGAATGGAAAAGTTTAGTGGTTTCATAATATTCTTCTGTCTTGCGTCTGTAGATTTATATTGAAGCTGCCATATTTGGGAAATCGTGCGAACAAACACACGGACATATTTTTTGCGTATTGAGTCAAAAATAGACGGCAAACCAAAAGTTGAGTTCGACCGCCAAAATGAGCTACGGTTTCTGCAGATAACGTCTCGCTTACGTGAGAAAACCCGAGCAAATAGGCTGTAAACAACTATTCCTTCCATTGATATTACTTGACAACAACATCTTGGCGTGTTTGTAGCTTTGTTTACCAGTCGAATTATACTGATGATGACCCAAGCTATCCCATAATCCCCCATTACTCATAGCCCGATGCAAGAAATTGACGTGTGGTCATTGCTTCGTGTTGTTTTGGACGTCTAACCGATGTTAATCCGGTATTATAGTAAAACGGTAATGGAAGAAAATAAGTTTTTAATTAGCAATAGCTAATTATAGCTTTTTAGTAAACATTAAAGTATCATTCACCCAATAAATTAAGCAAGAATTAGGAACATCGTTAATGTCGTTCAAAAGGCAAATGACATCTGCCTAATAGATGGTCACCGGCAGTTCAACTTTCATTTGCCCCGATGTCCTTTGCAAATTGTTTACTGCGAGGGATTTTGGATGGAAAGGATCAACGACCCGGACTCGGGTGCGTGCGGCTCTTAAAACTAGCTCGCTCGTAATTCTGATGCAAAAGCTCGTTAAACTTTGCCAGACGGTTTACGACTCGGCCTATAACATCTAGAACTTGGGATCGTGCTATTAATGTACAGCATTGGAAGCGCTTTCAGTGTATTAGTTATTGCTCTTTTTGGTTGAGTGTTTCGCTGCATTTGTCTTTTGCACATGGTTGCTCGTTTTAAGATTTTGTAAAGCCGAAAACGCTATCACCGCGATAATCGGGCCGCTATAGACGTCATGAACTTTTACCAAGCTGTAAAAGTTGTCTCGCTTCGGGTCATAGGGAATTGGGACTGCGTTTAAAGAGCGAACACGTTCCTCAAGTAACGCGCTGTAATTGGAATTTTAGAGTCTCTGACCCCGTTTGACCTTTGATGGGTGTTTCGCGAGTTAATAGGACTCAACTGCGCCGGGATCAACGCAAAATCACGTTGGAAATCGTATCCCGTCCCGTCGAAGCTATTTCGTGGTCTGCTAACCTCAACGCTTATTGTGGTTTGCAGAATACGAGATGGAATATTTCGAGCCCGACCCTTGCAGCGCTCGACGTGTTTCCGAAACACGGCGGAGAGTGACGAGCCCTTGTCGTTGCCGCTCTGTCAGTGTACGCAGCACACACGAATTAGCATAACTCGGTGTTGGGTTTCCATCTTCAAAGCCAAGGCTCTGCGCCGGCGCAACCAAAGGCACGGAAAACAATTTGTTACGAATACGAGCTCAGTCTCGGATTAGTCCCCGGCGAAAATTCGAGAAGTGTTTGCTTCGTCGACCTTGAAAGATAAAAACAATTCCAGCCGAATCTGAGCGCCGTTTTGCCCGCGAGCGATGCGGCAGGGCCGACGTGCATCATACAATCCTCAAACCCTCGTATATTCGAACACCACGCCCGACCAGCCGCACTCTTGTTTTCACAACACATTGTTAAGAAGTCGGGCATTTTTTGACTGAATTATGTAACCTACGGAGCACCTTTTAATTAAACTTTGCCGAACAAATGAAGTACCCGTTACCTTATTCGTATTTTGTAACCACTAATTTACTTTCGTTTTTTCACTTTCGGTATTTTTTGAATTAAGAAATATTGAGTGCTGTTGTATGGTGTAATTTTTAAGGGTACAAATATAACCAAATAAATTGTTTGCTGTTATGTGCTTGGGTTTTTAACCTGTTGTACATTTTTTGTTTCAATCTGCAATATAATGTACTAATCAACCAATTTATCTTTAAAAAAAGAAAAATAAGAAAATAGGTACATTTAGGGGCCGAATACGTGAAATTAAAGCTGGCTTGTTTGTACACTTTGTTTCCAGCTGGAGATACCGAGATATAATTCCTTGCATACCGGGCCGATGGTGGGTAGATTCACCAAGCGAGATAGCGCCCAATGAGAAGTGTATGGCTATTTCTCACAACTTGCCTGCACCGGGTCCAGACGCATCTGATTAAACGGGAAAGTGGAGCAACGGATGGTTTTCCGCCTTTCCGGCCAGTCGCATCACGTTCTTACAACAGATCAAACGCAGCACAAGAACAAACGAATAAGCTCTCACCTATATTCCGACACAGGAGTAATCGCATTATAACCACCAAATCGCAGGTGCGAATCGCCAGCCGCTCGTTTTCGGACTTAAAGCGGTAATTAATTAATGAAAATAGCCCAGGCATTATAAAACGCGGTATCGAGTAAACCTAACGTTCCGTGAAAAGTGCATAGGAAGGCTGGGAAAACACCACGAACACTTGAAAGTTCTATTATAGATATATACAGGCGTACGACGGTGCTAAATTCTCCCAACAACCAACTACCTGAAATCGCGGTCGCTTTTACATGAAAATGAAGCTATTTTCACAACAAGCGCACGCTCACAGGAATTCTACCCACTAATAGATTCTACAAAGCAATGTTTTGGATTTAACTGGTCATTAATTAAACACCATTAAAAATGTGTTTCAAGAATTCCATACGGTGCAAAAACAGCCTGTTTACCGTTCAGAAAAAGCATAACAGGGCACGAAAAGTCGTATTTAAACCTTTTCTAATTATAGAAAGAAATTTCTGTTCTCCTTTAGCGTGTTATCGCTGGATCGGCATAAAGCTTAACTCCCTGATCGTTGTCCATATATTCCATTATGTTGCAAGGAATTTAGGATACCGTGCGTCACTCCGAACTCTTATCTTGGTTCGAAAAAGTTTATCCGACGGAGATGCCATATCTCCTATAGTCCGAAATACGTGAAGGGCTTATCGGGAAAGCCACGCAAATCCGCGGAAGTGCCTGGTCGCCTTTCCCGCCAGCACCGCCGTATTTAGTCCGTCTTGAGATCCATTTCGGCGGTTAGCGCCCATCTAAATAAAGGGAGGAAACCGCGAACGGATAAATACCATCACGTGGTCAGGAATTAAGAATTTTAAAATCTTTTATTTTAAAAGGGGAAAGAATGCTCTCTAAAAAGTGGAATGACGTTGCAAAACCTTTGACAGGATCAACAGTAAAGTGAACACGCATTTTCGGCGATGAGCCTTAAACAGTTAAACTGTTTTGTAGGGGGGGGGGGGGGGGGGTTGTAAACCAAAAAAATCCCCGGTTGACATATAGCGATGAAACGGATATGTTTTTGCGGCGAATTGGTTTTAAAGTTAAGTCGAAACGAGGAAATCAAGCAAACAAGTTTGTTTTCGATGTCTCACCTTATGCTGCACGACCTCTGCCAAACAACTTGTACAATTAAAATCGAATTAATCGAGCAAAAAACGCCAGTTCTAATCCTGGGTCGTCTCGGCGTGACCTTTCGTATCGAGATTTAATGATTCGCGCTCGACGAGGCTTCGATTTTCGACGTTCGGAATTGGTTTGTGGTCCAGTCTACGACGGGAACGCGTAAAAGTCGGCAAAGACAACGACGAAAATTATTGGGAAACTCTATTGGCGTAAAAATCGACGACGAAAATAATTGGACAAAACGGATTGTTTTATCACTCTTATTCTCACGTATTCGCTCGTATTCATAATCAATTTTCCGGCTTTTACGACCGACATTTGGATTTATTCAACTATCTTATTTACCAATCACAATGTTCTAAGCGGCGATTGGCGAATGCGTTTGGGGAGCCAAGAAAATAAGCGAGCGATCCAAGGTCATTTATCAACAGTTCTGACACAGAGGGCGGGATGTTACATGTCGTTGACGTAATCCCGACCCGGAATCTTGTGCAAAAGGCGCCAATGCTCGGCGCTGTTTAGTAAACAGGCTCGTTGCAGCGAGGGTAATGACCGACCGCGAAGGAAGGCGCCAGCAACTCTTACGTGCGCCCGTACCGCTTAGGCCGCGCTTTAGAAAAAATAACAATTTATCATAACTACTTGCTCAAAGACCTGTAAAAATTCCGGACTTTGAATACACGCGACTGTTTATAAGCTTAGTGCAGGAAACGAGGCAGAAACAGAACAGAAATATCTCTCAAAATCAGTCTAAATAACCAGCACAAAAATGTCCCTCAACATTAGTCAAAACATCACAAATATGTCCCTTAAAATCAGTCTGGACAATACAAAAACTGTCCCTAAAATAAAAACGAAAACAGTACAAAAATGTCCCTAAAATAATTCAAAAACAGCCTAAAAATGTCCTTAATATCAGTCCAGACTACACAAAAAAACTGTCTTAAAAAAAAAAAAATTAGTCAAAAACATCACAAAAACTGTCCTTAAAATAAGTCAAAATCTTCACTAGAACCCTAGACACTTTTCTGGCAACCGTCCCACACAAATATAAAGATCTGCAAAACTAGATCGTATCTTGCTACCACGTGCCGCACTGGTCTGCAAACGATGTTCCGTTTTCACAGATTAATCACAACGCTAATCATCATCGCTCCTAATCCCTGCGAAATGGGGTCGACGAAAAAAAGCACCCAACCGCCTTTACTTTGCGTTCAACTCGTAATTAAAAACGGTAGCTTTTTCAATTCGGAGAGTTATGTCAAATAAAAACAAACGGTTAAATTTCTTTGAAAAAAACGGTGAGTTTGTTGATTTTGCTAATATAAATAAACAGTTAATTTTTCCGCAATGAAACTTAACCTTTAAAGCGAATTTACCTCATTTTGCGTATATACGTCGCTATCACGCTTACAGCCTCAATCAACACAAAAACCGACATTGAAATTGGATCAAATTTCCAGCGCTTTATTTATGAATGAAAGTAACTAGCATCTGGGAGTTCGTTTAACTATTGCGCCTTCCGAAGACAAAGGAAATAGAGGCGCCCGTGTGTATAACCAGCGTCCCAGCCGCACAATAGAGGATCCAATACCAAAACGGACCATGAAAACAGAACAACAACGCGTTAAACCATTCAATCGATTAAGAAACCTTTGCACAATAGACCGAGTTGGCTTGAATAAAAGTGTTAGTGTTCAAATTGTTATTCGGGCGCACAACGATCCACACATTTGAAGTGGTGCGTTTCAGCGGCACGGTTCAGTCTGTGTGAATCTAAATCCGGGCACTTCAGTTGAAAAATCCTGGAGTAATCGTTCACACGCATTCATGTGTATATTTGGTGGTCGTACCGAAGGACGTGATGATATCACCCGGAAACGATGTGAAAATAAGCGGCAACGGTAGTGTAGGGTTGCGTTACGATATAAAGCGGTTCGTAACCGATATTGGTGCCTTGTTTGACACATAATTGTCTGGGTGGTCGCGTGAATGGACGACAACGTTACGATAGTCAGGTGTAAGCACTGGTTAGCGATGTACTGGAAGTTAGTACAAGACAGGTGCGCCGTATTCGATTACAAGACAATCGATCGCGACTTCGCGCCAAAACTCGCAGCTTCCGGTAACCTACCCATTAACAATCCGCACAGTTTTACTGTCAAGCATCCAAAAACAAGTTAATCCGTTTAGTTTTGACTCGCGCGGAAAACTGAATTGATACGCGCGTTTACGTGTTTGTGTTACATGTCTTAGCTTTGTGCGTTTGCATCTGTGCGTTGATTACCTTATGAAGGCCTCGTGACCATACGCTTGATACTAATTACCTGTCGCCTTTATCTTTATATTATAAACCAACTTTACCACCTATTTGCTTATATATCATCTGTTGTAGTATGTTTTAGTGGAGTTGTGTTTTTATGCTGCTTACATCAATATAAGCATTTATACATTGCACACCGTTGAAGCTGCTGACTACATAATATATATACTAGGGGCGTGGGTATGCTTTGATCATTTAATACATTAAATGCGAAGAAAGGTTATAGTTCAATGTATGGTATTTAGACATGGTGAAATTCATTCTGAACAACTAGTAAATAAAGTGTAATATTTGTGCGGTGCCTATAGCCACGTGAAATGCCGAACAAACGCGAAAACTTGAGTTGACGTGCGAGATACAGAAAAAAACAAAGGAAAGGCGACATCGACCGTACTTGAACTGAATTTGATCCCAACTTTTGAACCAAGTCTAAAAATACCGAAACTCGATAATTGATTGATTTTCAGACGTCTTTTAACGACTGTGGATCTGCCGTTTTTTCGTTTTCCATTTTTTTATTAAAGGTTCTGCATCGTGTTTTCATCGTGGAAGCAAAAAATTAACTAAACTAAATTAATCTAAAACTGTGTTCTGAAAGTGATGCTACCGTTCGTATATAGTCAATGGTTGAATGTTTGGGCAACTGTTTTAAGGGTCTCGGTAAACTATCAGCTAAAATGTATATTGCGTAAAACTGAATGTATCATTGGTATTGGGTTCAAAACTTTACTCGCCGAGAAAAAATACAGATTTACAGGTTTAAGCGGCTCGGTAAATTATCAGCTAAATGTATATCTCGTAAAAACTGTAAAACTCAATGTATCAAAGGTATTTGGTTCGGAACCTTGTTGTATCGGGCATAGTTTCGAACCCACAATAATCTCGCCCCCAAGACCGATTTTTTGTGTGATTTGGTACATGTATCGGTCTACAAATTTACAGGCCTTGCTAACTGAAGCTGTCACAACGGCATTTCGGTTCAGCTGGGACATTTGATCAAGACGAATTGAATGGGCCACGTATACAAATAGGGTTCAAATTATTCAATTGTTTGCGCGGTTTCAACACCGTCGCCCATCAATCGACCAATCTGACTTGGGACTAAATTAATACAAAACAAATACTTGTTATGGTGCGTATATAGTTATCGCTATGTCAAGAAGATATATGATCCTATGCACTGGTAAACAAGTCTCGTCAACAGTCTGTCCTTATAGCTAAATAGATGCGACGGACTGATATATACGGAATAAGGATAAAACGTGTGTTTTTTAGCGACCGGCTATAGTCTGGCGGTTTAGTGCAAAGCCTTTTAACCAAAAGGTTGGGTTCTACCAATTTAAACATACGTGTTAATCATCTATAACACTGTAATAGCTCCGGTAACCCGACGATGGGCGTGAGGTGATCTGACGATTGTCGATGTGTTAACCCCCTTTATTGGTTTCTCATTCACGGGGATAAACATGAATATCCTATCCTATCATAACGCGAATGCAGGAATCGTGATTTAGGAGTCAGGAAGTTAAAATACTCCGACGTTTTCATTATAACACAATATAGAGCCCGATATGTAGTGGGTGGTGCGTTCTATACACTGATGTAAACAACTGTATAGTGTAGCCACTTTCAAATTGTCGAAAACGGACCGAATTGTGTACTGGAGTCACGAAAAACATTCCGGCGATGATGCTGACAAAAGCAAGGACACAGACGTCTGTTCCCCGCTACTGTGTAACCCGTCATTCGCAAAGCAGCGATTCTACCGACAAACAATTAATTTGACACAATCTAAATAAACGTTGTTGCGTTTCGTTTGTCCGAACAAAGCCTATTCAAAACACAGGGCTTATAGTTTGCAAATGTTTATCACAAGTCAGCGGTACAATCTTTGAATAAACAAACGCTTTTAGCAGAATAAACACGTTTTAAAATATTTGCCAAGGCAGAAATCTATCTTTGGTGTATTTTACATCTCAAGCAGCTATTTAAGTATTTTACTTTAACTACGCAGCCCACTTAACGACGCTACAATAACTGTTGACCTTTCGTGTCAACAAGTTAAAGGAGATATTAAAAAGGCATAGAGTTATAGCTATAATAGACCACATTACAAAAATAAACCCTGTACTTAAGACCCTGTGTCAAGCGCTGGATTAACTGTCGTATTCTAAGCACTCTGCAAAACGAGTAATATAGTTGAAATGGCCATTATATCGCCGCGAAGTACAATGTTTAGAAGTGTAATTTGTTCGTGTAAAACAAGTCGTTTTCGTCGAAGCGTAACCTCTTACAGTATAGTTGCTTAAGTCCGTGAAATATATGCTTTAATTAGCTTTTACTGCGCGTTCATTGTTACTTTTACGGTTGTTTCGATTCTCCATTTGTTCCTAAAGCGACGGCGACAGAATCGTTAAAAAAGACAAACGAGAATGAAACCAATTTTTGTGATTTCGGAAACAAGTTTCATCATCTTTAGGAAGGAAAAACGCAAAGGTTATCACAAAGATAATCCACAGACCGACGGGTTACGGAAGCTATTGCAGTTTGTTATATATGATTGAGGCGTTTTGATTGTTTAGGTTCAACCCATTAATCTATTGGGTTTATATGACAAGCGCTATAGGTATCTTGCCCCAGACACAAATGACCGTACAGTCGGCCATACGATGTTGAATCCTCAGCATATTAACGCGTGCCCGGAGTTGAGTTAATGAAGATGTTACAGTATTTTGAATACAGTTATTGCTGAAAGGTTTAATCAACCAAATAATCCACATGGTTCAAACAACTAAAGTGGCCTGCCCCAAGAACACAGCCGGACAGTAAGCGGGAACATAAGCGACCAGTAGGTTTCGAAGCCAACACTTTTTGGTTGGCTTTCTGCTATCCACAGCACATTTCGTGCCTGGAAACTTTACTGCCCACGACTCTCGCGAAAGTACAAAGATAAAAGCAAAGTCAATGTATGTAATAAAGGCCAAAGCAGTCAAAATACAACTGTTATAAATTCTTTAACACATAACTTCACGAGTTATTGCCAATCAAGTATAAAAACTTCACTTTTGGTTTTCCCAAGCACCCACTAGAATGCGAAAATCACACCCGTAATTAAAATGAATATTAATTAGAGCTGAATAAGTAAATGGGCTGATTTGAGAGGATATTTATGTTTATCCCAGTAAATCGGAAAACCAAGGAGGTTAACACATGGGCAATCGTCAGATCACCTCGCACCCACCATCGGGTTACCGGAGCTATTGCAGTGTGTTGTGTATGATTCACACATTTCTTTAATTTGGAAGAATCCATTATTTTACTAGGTTCTGCCGGATTTGTCCAATAACCCGCTTTTACGAACAACTCACGCATTTTGCCATGACACGCAATTGCGTGTGTCCACCACAAATGTAAATAAATAGTGTGCAATACAAGTTTTACTGGTATGTAGAGCAAAGGTCACGGTTTCAAAAGATTTACAGCCTTTCGCTGTAGACATTACGTCCGGATTTTACGAACGGAACTAATAATTCAACGTTGCCATAACATGAAATAACCTGATGTTCGGCCGTGTGTACAGATGATGTAATGTCCCAGATATGCCCATGTATGGGAATAGCGGTTTCATAGTTTAGTTTGGAATTCTATTAAACCGCGTATCAGCAAATGTGGACTTGAACCGAATTACTGATTCCCTGGATTAACAATTCACCACTTAGCCATAAAAAAGTTAAATTCCACATTTTACGAGCGATTTGTTTAAACAGCTTTTCCATAATTGAACGTTTTATTTGTCTACGCGTTTTGTGAGGCGAACTTTCGTTTACGCACCTTGCAGTAAAGGGGATATCTTTTACTATTTCCATCTATGATTCCCACGTTTTGTAATGGTTATTGGCGACGGGGCAAGATCAGACACGTCGTGGTTTCGATCCCAACCATAGGCAGTTTTCTGTATTAAGTCTAATGCGTGGCGTTGGACGAATTTATTGCGTTCCGATGGACCGACAAAGGGTTCATATGAAATATTAAACACAACAATTAACTGCTTCGGTAAACCCACTGTAGGAACGCAATATTGCTGTATTGAATCACCTATTCCACCAAAAGAGAAAACATTGTCCAGTCTACACCTTTTTTACATACCACAGATATCGGTAACTTAAAAATGTCATTCCTTCGGTTAGAATTAATATAATGGAATAACATCCGCCCGACTGGTTAGTCTGGTGGTTTATTACGACACCTTTCAACCAAAAAAGGTTACAGGTTCGAAACTGGTCGCTAGCGAGTCGGTTGTGTCCTTGGGCAAAACATTTAACATACATTGCATGGACCCAGTGGATTAATGGGTTCCACTAAATTGAAGGAACGTGTCTATCATACACAACACACTGCAATAGCTCCGGTAACCCGATGGTGGGCGCGAGGTGATTTGACGATTGCCAGTGTGTTAACCCCCTTGGTTTTCCCATTCACGGAGATAAACACGAATGTGTTCCTATCCATGGCATATCCATTACGTCAATCTACAAATAAATGCGCGAACTATTTAAGCCAAGTATCATTAAACCGGTCATAACACAAACAGCGCTTAAAAGATCAAATTCGGAGGTTTAATTTTCCCGTTTCGTATTTTCCAAATGCAACTCAATAGTTATAAATTTCAAGATACCCATAAAACGTCACATCCATCAAAATTTATCTTAAATATTATCGATGCTTTCGATAAAGAGCACGAATAATTGGGTATTTGAGTCCAACAAATAATATTCGATGAGTCCCTGGCAAGAATTCTTTTGTTTTGCCAGAAATTGGCTTGCAGTCTTTAATATGCCTTATCGATCTGCAATAAAGGCGAATAGGCTGTCACGGCCAATTAAGCTATTAAGATGCTAAGATGAGAGCGGGGGATAAATAGTATAAGAATATGCAAGTATGTATCAGCTTGAAGGCTCCGTCCAGGAGTTAATATCTTCCTTTTGCTGCTTTGTTGTGTTCAACTGATCCATAAATAATGAGGCAAGAAATCGTTAAAATTGAATTTTGCGGACTTTTCAAGGTAAAGGTAATTTGTTCTGCACAGTATAAGCCCATCAGTAGCACTCTTTCTTACACTGCCAATGCAAAATTCATTATTTCTCTTTCAGTTCCGGTAGTTTATGCCAAGGGAAGTCTGGTCATATTTTAAGCTTAATTTGTTCCACGCAAAACGCAATCATTCGAAATAAGTACGTCACTACGCGCAACAATGTTAAGTGTTGATTGAAAGTTTAAAATCGGTCGGATTAAGACATTTCTCATCAATATAACATCCTTCCTCACTGCACATTACACAAAGGATTCTTTCTTTGTGCATATCAAGTTTGCTTCTGCAACCGACAAAGCCCTGTCGTCGCTTAATCGCTGTCCGGGTTAGCCCGATATCAATCACATAAACAGCGCTTATGTGGTCGTTGTTTTCTGGGTTTCGGAGATTAAGCCAATTTGTTGTAACTCTATAGGGTCAGCGCGCTTAAAAGATGTCATAAAAATGACGAGTATGACGTAATAAAACAGGCGATGTGACAGGAAGGCGGAAAGTAACTTTTATCGGCAGAAAAATAAAGGGAATTTGACACAAGACTTAAAACCCGCATTTGAGCGGTCGGCATTTTTTTGGCGAGCAGACACAAGTATGGGGTATTAGGTGACCGTGTCGCTTGTATGACTGCAAGAGTCATTGACCACATTAGGGCATAAAGATCAAGTTTTGAGGAACAAGTGTTTGTTCTTAACAAAACAAAACGATTACAACCGAGGATAAAATTGAAAAATTCACAGAACTGTACAGCCCCGAAAGAGCTAGGATAACCAGATGAAACGTTGACATCAGCATGGTAATGCAACTTCATTACTAACGACGATGTACCAAGGCACAAAATGAATTCATTTAATTAACGATGTGCAAACCTTGCATTTAGTTTATCGCTTTGTTTTCTTTGCACGTTGTTAAAATACCTTAAACCAACCGTCACAACATACAGCGACCAAAAATGGAAATAATGCGGTAACTGTTGAGTAAAATAAACATAAGAAAATGAATAAACCGCCAGAGAGGGTTGCTAGCCGCCCGAACCAGGTGCTTTGCACGTAATCCTGCTTGGAATTTAGTCGTCCGAAGTTCAAATTAAGCCTGGTTGTTGTCTCGTTTAGTTTAATCACGAAATCCGCTTCTGCAATGAGGCTTAGAGGATTGCAGTGCTTGGGCGTATTTCTTTGTTTGCATAATTCTACAAGAAAGTTACGCCCCGATCAGCATGGGTATTCACGCCCCTCAACTTGAAACTTGTTTTGTGTCTAGGACTTTTACCCTATTGTATGGCAGATTCTAGCTTAAAATATATTCATCTGGGGTCCATTCTAGCTCAAACTGATTTGTCCGACTGATTAGTTTGGTGGGTTATAGTGCGTCGCCTTTCCGCAGAAGGGTTGCAGGTTAGAAACTGGCCGCTAGCTTGTCGGTTATGTCCTTGGGCAAGACACTTAGCTGACATTGCCTTACACAACACACTGCAGTAGCTCCGGTAACCCGACGGTTGGCGCGAGGTGATCTAACAATTGCCCGTGTGTTAACCCCCTTGGTTTTCTCATTTACGGGGATAAACATGAATATCCTGTTCTATTTTATCCCAGCAGTCTAACAGAGCTCTTAAGTTACAATTTGTAACTGCAACCCCGACGAACGTGTGTAATTTGTAATGGCAATTTTGACGTAATGTGAGGGGTTCGTTCCTTAAACCGTGTTTTTGGAAAAGGTTGGTTTATGTATCAGTCGTGTTAACCATTGCCAGTCTTTGTCTCAGTGCGCCAAGAGAAACTGGGTTAAGAAGGTGGCTTATGCATCCGACCACTGAGCCCGGCTAATCGTTACATATTTAGATTGATCATTGCGAAAATATGTGGTTTATAGATACGGAAAAACAAGGCGGAAATTTCGGATAATCGTTCGTGAGCGAACGCTGTATCGGTTGCGAAGTGATGTCATCTTTTATTATTCCATTGCGTCTGGTAATAGAATTCTAGTTTTACGACGTGTCTGTCGTCACGGGAACGCAATATTTGAGCACTAAGGCTGGATTCACACCAGAACGACATTTTGTCGTACGTCCGACAAAAACGTTTTTGTCGTAAGCGTGTTTTTCGTTTTTTGTTTTGGTCGATTCACACCAATAAAACGTGTTTCGGTCCGACGGTTTGCTGGAGTATGGACAAACACTTATAACTAGAATTTTATATTAAAATAAAGGTGAAGGCAACATAATTTTTAATTGGTAGTCAGAGTACTATCGTCATAGGACACCAATTAACTTGGATAAATCCTATATTGGATAAACTAAACATGCTAATGGAACATGAAAAAATTACATTTTTAAAGTATGACAACCTACTTTTTTCCTAAATTACTAATAGACTGAAGCCAATTATAGAATGGAAACATACTTCTATCGATCAGTATTACAACCTTAAATCCTTATCATTAAACACTCTTGACCTTAACATTTGTACACTACATGGCTGCCAAAACTGTACTAGAGGTGTCATAGGTTATTTTGGTTGTTCTTCTGCCAAGTTTGATACCAGAACCAAACTAAGAAGTGAGGCATAGTAATTTAAAGTGGTGCCAATATTTTGCAATTTGACAACAAAAAACAATAACTCGGATAAATACAATGTATTGGTTTCATCTGTACAAATAAAACAATGACATTTGTTTTTGCTCACAGTTCATATCACCCATATAAACAAGCAGAATGGAAAGTGTTGTAGACAGAACAATGAACATGATAAATAAAATGGAAATAACTCAATTAACAACAATTTACTACTACACAGCACAAAATGGATACGGTACAGGAATGTAAATTAGTTCAATAGTGATACTCATCTAGTTTGAAAACAAAATGTTTATCGGTATGCTTGCAATCATTTTGAAAGTTACTATAACATTTTAAAAAGTGAAGCATTGCCTTGGTTATTTGTGTGCATTATTTGCTGGTTTCTTTTTTCTCTGTTATTTTGAGGCACTTCATTGTTCTGTAGCCTCTGGTATGTACTTTTCAGTTACCGGCAGTAATTTGAAGAAGTAAAATAGACTGTTTCATTGCAAAGGATTTCCATATCTGTATCGGTGTTGTCCGATGATTAACTTGAATTACTGGAACTGACCAAGTCATGCTGTAAACACAAATGTATACCGGTGTTATTCAACATTTAATATACATAATCCACTTGTCATTGTTTCCAAATTTTTAATTACAAGACCAAAAAATAAGTGTACAGAATTATGGAATTGATTATATTTGTTTCATTATGGCAATGCAATTATGGATGCTAAAACCAAGGGCATGTGGTAGATGGTAGGCTAATCTGATAATTGTCTAATTCTAGATGCAAAACTGCATTTTACCATTCAATGCAATAAAACATCCTTGTACAAAAGGGGTTAATAAAAGTTTTGCTAAATATCAGAATTAACATCCAACTTGTAACGGGTAGTTTGGCAACGGGTAAAAACTATTTGTTAAGCCTATCTGTACCGATGAAATGGTATCATCACTAGATATTTACAGAGAGTATAGAATCATATATAGAATGTAATCTATTTACTTACCAGTCTCATTTTAAACTTGACAAATAATACTCCAAGTTAACTCTTGTACAACTCAATTCATATACCGGTATGCAAAACTGGAGATATTAGGGTTATATTTGCTGACTTAACATTAAATTCTTGAATTAGTAGTTGAAGTTTGCTTCGATCGACCATAATTCTACAGGCTAACTAAATATATATTTAAGAATTTAACCAGGAAAATTAATGTGAGTTTAAAAGTACCGGTACTGGTTTTGTTTAGTTTAGGCTACACAACAGGCTTACCTGAGATGTTGAACTAGTGCTATGCATTATTTGATGGGCTATTTAATCACAACAGTCTAAGATAATGATTTTAACTAAATATATCTGTTTTGGCCTAATTGCTGTGCACTTTAGTTCGTATTTACTTCAGCCTAAACTATCTAATATAATTAAAACTAGTGTATTTACTTTAAAACACATTTATAACCATAGTAATACTATCTGTACTGCATATCAACAATAAAACAATTGTAAATGCTGATATTTCACGATATTAAACTCATCCGACAAAAAAACATGTCGCAAGAAAATAGCGCATGCTCTATTCCTGAAAAACATGTTTTTTTGTCGTACGACAGAAAACGTGTCGTTTGCGTCAAAATCGGACTGGTGTGAATCGCCGCATAAGGGACTATGCGTTCTATTTGAGAAACGTCGGTACGACACGACAAAAACGTTTTTGTCGTTTTGGTGTGAACCCGGCCTAAGTTTGCATAATTGCCCGGGATACAATCGGTCAACATAGCGCTGTAAAATACCCGATTCTTGAAGCCTCTGTTTGCCTATTATTTTTGCCCGAACAGGTAATACATTATGTTGAAGGATTTACGACTAATTCTACAAGTTTTTATAAAACATAACGACGCTAGACAGATACGGTCGTGACCTTTCAAGTGCAAGTACGGGGTGATTAAATTATAAATTTACTCTTGGGCGACATCTTGCTGAAACAATTTTAAAAAATTAATCGCACGAAAAGTTGGTGGAAGGTACCAAACACATCAACAGAGTGTTTATTGCCCATGTCTTTCAGCAGCAGTCGATATGTTGGTGATACACATAAACAAGTAAAAATAAACAATTTTACCAAACAATTAATAAAACGAACTATTTGTTTTGGTTGGTTATATTTTTAGAGATGTTTTATCCGATTGCCGTTCTTCATATTCATTTATTGATATCCATTTACATGAAAAGAGTTGGGGAAAATGCAGTCGTATGCGGTTAGCCACCTTAATCATAATATTGCAGCATTAGAGCGATAAACTTGAAGTCAATCCTAACTTTACCGCACGGGATGGCAAGATTTAAAGGTTCTATAATATTGCGGTTTTAACGCTTAAATCGCCAACCGTTTTATAGTTACCTTAAAGCGCCATCCCCTGTAGATGTTAAAGCAGCGATGAAAGTAAACTGTATTCGACTGGGAACCGAGCAGGTATATTTATTAACACCGGTCACATGTACAAATAGGAGCCCTGACACACTGTGCAGTTTGGGTCAACTGTTAGAAACGTTATGTTTGAACGAAAATTGGTTTAGAGTCGCCGATTTATGTGCAGAAATATTCACAAAACTCAGCTTTGTCAAGGGGTTCATCGCAGGCTAGAAATGTATCCCGGTAAGAAAACTACGTGTTTTTGTAGAGTGATTCTTAAGTGTGTGTATAAAGTACTTAATCTTAACTGCTTTTGTTTTTAAAGAGGACAAGATTTAACAAACCAAACCCGGATCGGTCCGGAAAGCATTCTACTTTAACCACAGTATGGAAAGGACAGTGCGACAGCATGATTTGCGAAGCTTTTACGCCCCGAAATATTTAGTTGCTTTGGCCGAACGAAATCTCAAAGGCAAACAAACGACAATCGATAATGGAGAAAGCAAAACTTCGCCGCAAACATTCATACAGTTCTCGTGTTGCAATGTGAATTGAACGCACTTGTTTCAAGCACCCTTAACGCACTCTTAAAGCCGAGAGAAATTGGCGGATCACACATTGTCATTACAGCCTCGTACTTTCGATTTCTCGCCACCAATCTACTAGTTCTTATGACTAAATCTACGTCACAAATCACTAAGTCGAAAAACAACCAGTTATTTGTGATTTTCCTCGAAATCGTTTTTCCTGGTGACAAAAGGTATCGGAAGTACTACAAAAGAACACGTTTTAAATTACAGAAAAACATAACTCATACCGACGTTTAAACCTATGATGCGCCTGTCGCATGGCGTATTACTCACACTTGTAATATAACGCAAGAGATTCCTATCTGATCTGACGTCCGCGCTTGATTCGACCGCATGCTAGGTTATAAATATTCATAATTCGAAGGATAGCGGTGCCGAGCTTGGCAATGCATGAAAGAAGGTATGATTGATGAGTTTGCCGCCGATATCAAAGTTTAAAGGAAGGCGTGCAGAATTACAAGGCATAAGAACAAGAGGCGAGGGGGGAATGCCTGTAAAAATAGCTGCAGTCGAGAGTTGGGTTCGCACGTCACAACGAGATCATTACGGTAACTGATCGGCTTGTAACAGGTCTTTTTTAAAGGAAGAAGAAGTCTCGTGGTGAAAAAAGTGGGGATTAAGGACCGCCTTTCCTGCTGTGCGTGCTTATCGATCTACAATAATATTGCAGTATCTTTCCCTGTGAAAACAAACACTCCATTACGGCGACAGGCGAGTTTGCGTTTGATCCCGAGGCTTGCCGAATCGACTAATCTCTGAACTCGATCTGCCTTCGGAAACTTGTTGGCGAAACGACCACCCAAGACGGAAGCTTCCAAAATATACGTTTAATACAAAATTCAAGCTTAAGCCTGCGGTTACCTACCAACAGCTGGGCCAATTTAAATGACGTTATTACGACAAGAAAACCGCGGAAGATACAGTTTAAAACAGCTCGGTAAAGAGTACCGCTCCGTTCACCACACACCGATACCGAAAAGCCACTTCAACAAGATATGAGAACAAGAATTCAATCTTTTATTTTATCAAAAACCAACGACCTATTGCGCAGATAGGCGACATAAATCTCTATAATGAAGAACAGCACAAAGCTATTGTAAATAATGGAAAGATAGTTATATGTTTGCGGTGTTGTGAGTTATAGTAACAGAAAACCAAAGGATGTAATGTTATGGAGTAAATTATGTGAATCCTCCAATGTCCAGGCATTTTACAACAACCTTGTTACAATGTCTTATTTTCGTGCGTTTGCATTTGTGAGTTGATTAACTTATGATGGCCTCTTGACCAACGCTTGATAATTATTACCTGTCTCCTTTATATTTCCCGCTAAAAAACGACTTTACCGCCTATTTGCTTTTATATGACCCGTTGTGTAGTATGTTTTAGTGTGGTTGTGTTTTATGCTGCTTACATCAGTACAAGCATTTGATGCATAACGTTAAAGCTGCCGACTACAGGTTATCGAGAACCCTGCCTAAAAGTGTAACAAGCATAGATACTTGGGGTGGGTTTGCTTTGATAGGTTACTGCATTAAATGCGACATAAGCTAATAGTCTATTGCAGGGTTGTCCAACCTTTTATTGTAGTGGGCCGCATTGTCACTTGAAATAATTCAATGCGCCGCATAGTCTTATAGTTATATATAACCTGTGTTCCTGTTGCTTCCATACTATAGCTCACTATTACTACGTCCCTAAAAGCTGACTGATACATTTTAATTAGGCTAAGAATTAAAGTTCAAAATACTACTTGGAGTGAAAATGACTAGCGGGCCGCACAAAAATCTCAGGTGGGCCGCAGGTTGGACATCCCTGGTCTATTGTATTGTATTTAGACTTATTCCAAACAACTGGTAGATATGGATTAATGATAATATTTACATTTCTGTTGTATTCCATAATTTTCAGGATAAACGAAAGTAATCTTACAGCAAAATGCAAAAAGCAATAAACTGCACATCGCAGTTTAATGGAACATTAATATCGTTCTTAGAAAGCGTTAGTTTGGTATACTGGCTTAATTTTATGTGCACATTCAGCATATGCAGTATGCACATCACTCCGAGTTAAGTGATTAAGTCACCTTACAGGTTTATAAAATGCTACCTCAGCAGTTTATGACATCACAATCAACCCAGTACAATTATTTAAACAGACAAGGGCAGCAGTACAGTTCACATAAAGCACAAGTCGACCGTGTTATTTGTTTAATTACTACTTATTGCAAACGGGAGTGTAGTTAAAATATTACTAATTACAAACAGCAAGAAAGTACGGTTATGTAATTATTAACAAACCATTTAACAGCACGAATACGTTTACCGGGCCTCGGTTTAAATCCACGGCCTGTAGGGCTTATGTTGGATTTTGTATGTTGAAAATAACAGGAAAGCTCAATCAAGTCTGGCCTCGGTTTAAATCCACGGCCTGTAGGGCTTATGCTAGATTTTGTATGTTGAAAATAATAGGAAAGCTTAATACTGCAGCTTAATACAACACTGAAAAATACCAAATCAAGAATGTACGCATGCTGTTTTGTTATCGTGCCAAGTTTCAAACCAGTGTGGTCTTGTCACTTGGATATGAAATGCTTTGCTGTACACCTAACGGTCGCCCGAATAAAAAACTGCTAAAAATAAATTTTTAGCTGTCGCCTAACGAAAATAAACCTCCATTAAAATAACTATATTTTTATAATACTACAGAATTCTCTGTGTGTATACGGTGTCATTTATATATATACTGTAGGTTACTACAGAAACCTTAGCTCAGGCCAGTTTCAAACCCGTAATCTATCTCTTAACTTTGTCACTTTCATTTTTATACACACCGTCGGTTACTACAGAAACCTTTGTAATAAGCTTGCAGTGCATTAGGCAGAACTGAAAATTACTCAAAAGTCCAAGCGGCTGCACGAGCCTTGATTTTCACTACAATGCAAAAGACAAATAGCAGAATAATCCCGGGGATAATTGAACGACAAATACTCTTAGATTAAAGTACGGCGCGGGATCTTTTTAACTTCTTCGTAAAAGTGCGCCAGCAAATAATGGGTTACCTATTACACACGCGTCTCAACTAGCAAATAAGTTGGAACAACGACAATATTTTGACTCTCAAATGACGTGCTGTTTTTCAAAATTCCAGCTCCTAAATTCCAACATGACATTCTTACAAACAATTCCGATCGTCAGACAACAAAGATCCGAATTTTGAATTTACGAAACGAATAGGATATTCATGTTTATCCCCGTGAATGGGAAAACCAAGGGGGTTACCACACGGGCAATCGTCAGATCACCTCGCGCCCACCGTCGGCTTATCGGAGCTATTGCAATGTGTTGTGTATGATTCACACGTTCCTTCAATTTGGTAGAACCAATTAATCCGCTGGACTATTGCTCTTTAAGTTGGATAACACTATAAAGAGAGGCAAGGTGGAAAATTAAAGGGAGGGAAGGAAAGAAACAAGGGAAACCCACGTACTTAAATGGAGATTATGGTAACAGGTAGTGGTAGTTCTAGGGTAGAGATTAGGATAGGGGGACGGGTTAGAATTATTTTCCAGACTAGTTTTCTTTTGTTCCTCTTTTAAGTATTGTGATTTTAATAAATTAAACAAAAGAGGGACTTATAAACTTGTTTTGTTTCGTTGTATATCCTATATTTTTGCAGCAAGCCTCAAGCTTACTCGCAATAAAAGTATTTAAACCCGGAGGTCAAAAAACCTCTTAATCATAGGCAAATTTCGCTACCGCCGTATGGTTGGCCCTTTTAAACAGGCAAGCCTGGCAACAGATTGCAGCGTATATGTAGAGTTCTATTTTTAAACCGAGGCAGACAGCTTGAAAATTTGTTCAATCTCTTAGTCTTATTATTGTGGAAACGAACCGCAAATACTGCTCTCGACGGAGCAAAACGCAAACAGTTCCATTTTTTGTTCTCACGCGCAAAACATCTAGCGAATTAATTTCAACCTTTGTCGGCTAGTTAAAAGGCCTGGGAACTGGGCAGGGCGCTGAGTACACATATGGACTGCATTGCTATAAAGGGGCTTTCGCCAAAGTCTGCAGAGGCCCATTCGCGCAGATTTTACGTGGTTGGCAAAAACACTTTATCATGCATAGATTCCCGTTATTCAATCCGTAGATTCCGTTATTCAATCCGTAGATTTCCGTTATTCTATCTGTAGGTTCCGTTATTCAATCTGTAGGTTCCGTTTTTTTAACCGTCGGTTTCCATTTTTCAATCCGTAGGTTCCGGTATTCAATCCGTCTCAGCATGTTAAGGAGTAAGAAGAAAGTCCAGTCAAACAAGATTTTAAATCCAAAACAGGACCCGAAGCCAAGGTATGACGTTAATCATACGCAAACTTTTCCCAAACAAAGAAGAATTACGTATTTCCTTGAAATTTACTTTTCCGCATAATTAATCAACGACTATATAAATTTAATCGGCCCAGACGACGGAAAATAAACTACAATATCGATTCTTCAGCGTAATATCATTCCGGGAAACAATACACAATGCTTAATATATCCATTTGCAACAGTGGTTTTAAGAAATCGAGCCGATTAATGGTTAAACGATGATACGATATCACGAATTTTCTAGTAAAAACATTATAAAATATACAATAATGTTGTTTGATAAACTGGGTGATTTATACAATCTCGACACCATTTAAGACATATGCTATATATAGCACGATTTTCATGTTTTTGCTACTAAAGATCGAGCCTGTGAAGGTATCCTTGCCAGAGCTCTTTCTCCATATGTGTTTCAGTAGGCGTCCCTACCCATTTCGCCACACATTTTTATTACTTTTTAGGTAAATTTCGAACCCAAAATGGTGGCGTTACTGAGGCCGTTTTGCTGATCGAAGTATAAAATCGGTCACGTTACCCATTCGACCAAATGAGTTTCGTTGAACGATATTTGCTGACTTACAGCTATACGGTGACGTTGCTTTGTTAATTACGTTTGGTAAAACAACATTTTTTTAGGTTTAACTCACAAAGTAGTATATATGTTTTAGGTTTTTACTTCTCAAAATGACATGTGTTAGTCAGAAGCACTTGAACTGCAATTCATACATCCGCAAGGTGGAAGCAAAGAGGGGTTACAAGGCGAAATCGCTGTTCAGAAAGATCAATATATGGTACGGTCGTGTGGCCGAATGTTTAGTGCGACCGATACACATACCGACTTATACAAAAACGGTCCAAGTGACGAGCACATCATGGGTTAAAAACTTAGCTCGATAAAAAAAGATAATATATAAGTGTACGGTTGTGTGGCCGAATGGTAAAGATACATATACCAACCTACATACAAAACGCGACCAATACATATACCGACTAACACACACAAAAAACGTCTTAGCAACTAATCCATTATGGGTTTAAAACTAATCCGGCAAAAAAATAAAAATAGCTGCCGGTCGACCAAAGCGATTGATTAAAACGAACCAAGCGACGACGAACCCATCACGGGTTCGAAACCAGCCCAGTGCTTAGGAACTTTAAATGTCGAAATGATAAGAATGCAAACCGGACAGGCCTGCAGCCTTACGGAACCGCCTGATCGCTAGCTGCTTATTTATGTTGCCTAAAACCCGTTGTGTGTTGACAATAAAGCACTTAAATGATCGTTGTTTAAACCCAACGGATGGGGAAATAACGTAATGACTGTACTATAGACACAATACGCAGCAATAGCGACGTGAAACGACTACCCTTGCGATAACGTCACCTGCGTGTAATATAAAAAGCAGTAATCTATCTAATGAAGTTTTAGCTGTGAGATGACATTATCCGAGGATTGGACATCTTTTTTTTACCGGGAGACGTTTTGATCTAATGATGGCTCGTCTTTAGGAGCGTTTTTTTATATAGGAATGGTACATGTTCGGTCATGTAGACCAGCGGGCGTCCACACAACCCTACAAGATTGGATGAGCAATTGGGGTAATCAAGTGGGCGAGCGTCAGATTATCCTGTGCGCAGCCATTACAGTAAGTTGTATAAATAGAGACTTTGCTATACTGTCACAAGCGACAAAAATAGAGACTTTGCTATACTGTCACAAGCGACAAAAATAGAGACTTTGCTATACTGTCACAAGCGACAGGTAATTATTATAAGTATTGGTAACGAGGCCTTCACGTAGTAATCAACGCTCAATTCAGATGTAAAGAGATAACAGATTGTAACCCTGCCATAAATGTCAATTGAGCAAAGAGAAGAACAATAAATAAGAATGTCACCACGGGCCCTGCGCAAAACAAGAAGATCTTTCGTCGCACTCCCACACATAAAAATATATTTCCGGAAAACGACGGCAATTTGTCTCTATTTTTACGGCTCCGAAGATTACTTCGAAGATAGTTAAATTTTACGGCGAATTTTAGTGCGGTCTGTTGAGTGCTGGCAATTACCGGTTGAGCTTTACAGCTTCTTACTGAGGAGACAACAGACCGGAAGGTTGCAGCTTCGAACCTTATGCAGACAAGGATCATACGGTTCGGTCTCAAGACAAGCATTCGAAGGTTTTGCTATCATGCCGGGGGATTTACTGGATGTATCATAAGATTGCCCTTTCCTTAAACGCAGCATTGGTTTGCGTGTGGCCGGATGGTTAGCACGACCGATTTATATACTGCATGTGTGGCCGATAATATATTTATTTATATCCGTTTTTTAAATGACGTGTTTTAACGACTGTTCGTTTGACCGTCTTTTTCCATCCCTGTATCGTGATTTGATTCGTTTTCCAGTTTTAAAAATTGGGGCAAAAAATGAATAAACTAAACTAAACTAAACACAGAATGGGGGTTTCCCTAGATTTGTTTATTATCTTAAAACTTTCCTGGCACGATATTTTAAATACATCCAAGCTGAGCTCAAAATTTAACAGATTTAAAATCGTTTTGCATACGTAGATACCGACATATAAGCTTTAAATGGAAGGGTCTCTGATAATTAATCAGACAACCGGGTCCTATGACCCTCTTGCATTTTCCACCCTGAAAGCACTCAATGCGCTATATAAGGCAAAATGTCTCTAGTTACAAAACATGAATAAATTTTCGTTGCATTAAGTCGAACATTTAACGTTAACAACCTTTAAGAATGAAACATTAAAGTCAATAAAACGGTAGCATTTTTGCACATCTATCAAACTACCGTTTAAAATGAACACTAGACTTAAACTCCGTATTTGCAGTTGTATGTGGTCATTTCATGCAATACCTGGCCGATAGATATAGGCTCGGAGCTAAATAAAGATTTTATGTGATTTCTTGGTCTTTATTTACAACGATAAGAAGTCGTATTTTTCTGTTCCTGTGTCGTGTTTTTGCTTTATTTGCCATCAATTTATACTGGGGCAAAAAAATAAACTAAACTATAAACTGGATTACAAATAGGCTATTTCTTTTATATTTCATATTAGGACAACGTTTTTCGGTAGGAGTAAAGTACACACTAAGCAATACATACATGCTAGCTATTTAAAGCATGATATAAGTTAACAAAGTTAAAAGGCTAGGCACCTAATGCAATAGATTAATTCACCTACCTCCACTTATGCAGCGTAAAACCGGGGCAATTTTCACCGCAGCGGAGACATCTTTTCCCAACCACGAAACCACTTAGAGCAAGAAACTGCAATGAAAGATGACTTGTATAAAACTGCCGATTTGGACTCCACGATTCAATAGCGATTTAGTATAAAAGAAATCCTTTTTTTTATAAAATCGAGGCATCAGTGTAATATATAGACGAGTAGGGGTTAGTTTGGACGTTTATGACTTTATTTAGGGGTTCTATTAGATTCGTGATTTGATTTGAAATACGGGACTGTGCGTCAAACTAAGGTGTTGACGGTCGATTTGGTGATGTAAGTTTACAACTGCGGAAAACCCGTCGTCAAAACAGATTGGGCAATAAATTTCTGGGAAAGTCAGAATTTCCAAAAATGGCGAAACGTGAAACGAGCGACTCTGTCAACATTGATATTACACAACAACAAATTTTCAATCGGATTTCGTGACAATTTTTCACAGAAATCGGAGAACGCATCAAGGCTGGGCTGAAGGAGAATGCAAAGACTTACAACGTCCGGGGAAATTTGACGTCATTCTTGTAGATCAAGCGATACGGAATGCGATACGGAATGTTTGAAAACAGTCTAATCATGATCCGACACCTAATCCTATGAAACAGCTGTCAACGTAGCGGATAGAGTGTTGAGCATTTAATTTTCCGCGCTGGCTATCTTTGCATAGGAAACCAAGGTTCGCCAAAGAATAACCATATCACATAACTTTGGCTTTAAAGGTTTATCGACTCGAAATCGCACCTGAAATTCCGACTGGTTGTGTAACATGCGATTCTAAATTTAGGATCGCGGCGACGAAAGAGAAACGAACGGTTTCTCCCAAACCAAAGGAAACAGCAAAAAAAGTTGGCAGATCAGGGCTATTAAGAACGGTCAATTAATACGGATTACCGTCGGGTTAGATTCCGTAGCGTGTTTTTCAGGATTATGTCCATCTAATCTGACAACGGTAGAATTTTGAAGAGTTCTATATGACCGTGCGCCGAAGCTTGGTACTAAAAGCACGACCAGTTCATTTCAATTGGGTGAATTCCCTATGTAAGCCCCAATAACTGTCATTTACATCATTTATCATACACAGACTAAACAGTCGAGCGAACGTGCCTAAACAATATCGTGTGTCGACGCTTTTTGTATCCTAACATTCGAAGTGCTTCTCGAGAATTCGTCATACCAATATGACGTCACGGACGCTTAATTGTCCAACGCTGTCTAAGAATGCGCATCGATGACACTTGACCGGGACCCGTAATCAAAGAGTTTGCGGCGAAGATAATTGACCTATACGCGCGTGTCTTGCACCAAGTAGTGTTGACTCCGCACGAAATACTGTTGATTATCAGCGCCTCTTAAAGCACGGCTTTAAATCCACCTGCTTCGAGCTATTTGAGTCGAAATAGAAGACGAACAGCCACAAACTGGGCGCAAAATAACTCGCTGGGCTGACGAGAAAAAATTATGTTCAAGGGGCAACACTAAAAGGAGGGAAAGAGGGAAGGAGGGAAACTGCTCACTAAAACTATGGAAACTAATTTTAACCCTGCCCTAAACACTAATCTCGACCCCATAACTATAACGCTAACTCCAACCCCATGTTTAAAACTAACTCTTAAAGTCATAATCTTCATTTAAGTGTGCAGTTTCCCTCCTTCCCGCCTTCCCGCTTTCCCTTCTTTTAGATTATTTCCCCCTGTTTAAGTTCTATAAATTGCACATAGACTTTGCAATCGAACTCCCATTGTAAAATCCCCTACACGTGGCGTGCACATGTGGTTGTTTAAACTTAAATTTGGGAAGATTAAAATACAGAAGTATGGAAGTCCAGAAATATGGATAATTTAATCCCCAATCCTCTCTAATAGCTATAAGTTTAAAACTATTAAAATTCTAACATTGGTACTGATCACTAAATGCCTAAGAAATGTGTTGTATTACCATTATAATGTTTGCTTTAATGTGCTGTACAGAGAATTTTATTTTATTTTCCTATTTCTGTTGTTTATATTTCCCTTTTCAGTATACACCTATTTATACGGGTATATAACCATAAAAATTCCTTAAGCGCATTATGTTAATGGGTTAACATGACCTGTAATTTGCCGGACCTCCAGTTAAGCGTGTCGTGGCTTTCGGCTTGTGGTTTTCGGCGATTAAGTTTGGAATTACATTCTTGTTGGGACAAGGAGATTTCACCCGACGAAGGTGACGACGCGAGAGCATTTCCCCGGTGGCTTCTGCTTAATCCTGTGTCACCAAACTAAACGTGATGTCGTCACCTTGGTCACGACTCTTAAACAGGTCGGTTGGCAGTCAGACTTCTTTTTAACTGAGCCAAGTTTCGAACCCATGATGGGATCGTCACTCAAACCTTTTTTATAGTAGTTTATATCTGTTATATCGTTAACCATTCGGCCACACGACCGTAACGACAGGCAAATTTACTGGAAGTTTCTAGCAGTTCAAATCATGTTATTGTTTGACTTTTAAGCAAAAAATATGCAAATTGAAGGGGGTAACTCGAAAATTAAGAAGAACAACCGATAGCAATATACAGAACGAGAAAACCAAATTACGTGGCCTCTTTGGTCTGCAAATGTATGAAAATGAGAGACCATAACCGAAACACTAATATCAATTTCAAACGTTCGTTAACTTTCAACGTGTTATGCACAAAACAAATGGTGTGTATAGGTTGATATGTGATACACCCATAATAACGCATGTTATGTTCATTGCGTCAAAACTGCCTTCTACCTGGGGTATTTTTGCTTGTACGAGCTATTAATATATTTTATCAATTAAGCCTAGATGTCGATTCGCAGATTACACAAAGAATAGCGAACGGGTTTTTTAAGCACTCAGAAAAGCAAAACGTTCCAAAATCGGATTAGAAGCTTCTTTAGGAGAAATATAAGGCTTATAACAATTCGTATATTTACCATTGCGGTCGTCATATTTAACATAGCACGCTGTCCTCCTAATCCACGCTTCGGGCGACGATTAATTAGCCATGAGCAGTCTGATAAGGATAATTAACAAACCCAAAGTATGTAAATAATACAAGTAGGTAAAAACACGGAATGACTTGCGGGAGGTTTTGCGGTCGCCTGAAAACGCTAGCCGGATCATGACAAAAACGTCTAACGGCTCGTTTCTTAATATACGTGTACAAACAATACCGTTCGAGACAGGCCAAGGCTAACACACAAAAGCCAAAACAAGTGTATTCTTTACAGCCGTACTGCTGTATTTATAATGACAATTTGGTGCCGCATTATAGACCTAACTTAGATTATCGCTTTATGGCAGTGTTCCGAGCAAAAGTTTAATGTTTTAGATGATTTTAAGACCTAGTAACGTTAGTTTTCGATTATAACTAATTTCTACTAACATAAGCTATTAAAATAATATTGATTCGTTGTACTTACTGCGGTGTTGGTTGTAAACTTGTTTTCTGACATTGAAATCGTTTCTCAGCAATTCTCGACACTTGCACACCTAAGTTCCTGCTCTAAACCTATTATTCTAAAAGAAACGAAGCCGTGTTTACCTCAGTTTTGAGCTAAAAAGGCTGTGTACACGGTGTCCGTGGTGTTTGGTCGTTTTCACGCTGAGCAAATAGACTTTTCATCAAGCGGCCTCTTCAAATCATTATGTACTACAAGCGCAAAGAAAAGTTGCTCTCGGGGGACATCGAGTGGTTAAGTCCAGCGACAGAGTAATTATGTTTTGTCTATGGAAGCGTGCGAGCACCTCTCGGATTGTGTACTCGATAGATAAGCTGTGGGCAAGGTAATTATAGCTAATCTAATTGCGTGGCGGCAAATTCCTGGCCCCGTACGCAAAGCGTTGATTAGATCTGAACAGGCTTGCGGCGAATCGACATCCAATATCGATTACAAGTTAATTCAACACGAAGGCACGAACAACCATCACCAAACAAACACAACTCATCTACGGTTGTGTGGACGAATGGTTAACGCGACCGATACATACACCGAATTATATAT
>CH003397.1:11510-63652 GCA_000149265.1 Ciona savignyi
TGTGGGCATGAGGTGTATTACTGTGCTCGATGTGGGCATGAGGTGTATTACTGTGCTCGACTGTGGACATGAGGTGTATTACTGTGCTTGACTGTGGGTATTGGGTGTATTACTGTACTTGACTGTGAGCATGGGGTGTATTACTGTGCTCAACTGTGGGCATGAGGTGTATTACTGTGTTCGACTGTGGTCATGAGGTGTATTACTGTGCTCGACTGTGGGAATGAGATGTATTACTGTGCTCGACTGTGGGCATGAGGTGTATTACTGTGCTTGACTGTGAGCATGAGGTGTATTACTGTGTTCGACTGTGGTCATGAGGTGTATTACTGTGCTCGACTGTGGGCATGAGATGTATTACTGTGCTCGACTGTGGTCATGAGGTGTATTACTGTGCTCGACTGTGGGAATGAGATGTATTACTGTGCTCGACTGTGGGCATGAGGTGTATTACTGTGCTTGACTGTGAGCATGAGGTGTATTACTGTGCTTGACTGTGGGTATGAGGTGTATTACTGTGCTCGACTGTGGGCATGAGGTGTATTACTGTGCTTGACTGTGGGCATGAGGTGTATTACTGTGCTCGACTGTGGGCATGAGATGTATCACTGTGCTCGACTGTGGGCATGAGGTGTATTACTGTGCTCGACTGTGGGCATGAGATATATTACTGTGCTCGACTGTGGGCATGAGGTGTATTACTGTGCTCGACTGTGGGCATGAGGTGTATTACTGTGCCCGACTGTGGGCATGAGGTGTATTACTGTGCTCGACTGTGGGCATGAGGTGTATTACTGTGCTCGACTGTGGGCATGAGGTGTATTACTGTGCTCGACTGTGGGCATGAGGTGTATTACTGTGCTCGACTGTGGGCATGAGGTGTATTACTGTGCTCGACTGTGGGCATGAGGTGTATTTCTGTGCAACTGATCAAGCCACTTTACATTACTCCAACCCAGTGGTATCTAATGGATTGTCCATTAAAACTGATTATAAATACTGCACTAGATCAAGACAAGTCCTGTCATAATACACAATGCTTCAATTATAAGAATAACTAAGTATTAATTTACCTTCATCTTTAAAAGCCACCATAATTAAATCATTCAATCTACTTCATTTTGTAACTATTAATCAAAATAAACTCAGCTGGGTCTATATACCAGGCATCCAGTAGCAGACTGTATATATGGAGCTTGCGCGTGGCGCTCGAACAGGAAGGATGTGATTAAAATGTACAACCATCCCGATCCATATGGGTTTAAACGGTTTAGGGATAGTGTATATCGTAGTTTAGATGAATGGCTCATTTCATTCTGGTCGGCGTGGCAACGATATTGAAGGATTTATCTCACGAGAATTTGCCAGATCACATCGCGCCCACAGTCGGGTTAACGGAGCTATTGTAGTGTGTTGTGTATGATTGAGATGTTTCTTTAGTGCTAGAAAACCCATTAATCTACGGACTCAGGCAATTTCTGTTAAGTGTCTTGTCCAAGATCACGACCTACTATCTAGCGACCAGATTTGATCTTAAAACTTTTTAAAGAAAGGCGACGCACTAACCCAACAAGCTATCCAGCCGGAGGTACAAACATTAACACTGGCAGCGTGTGATTGTTTAAATTATTCATTTGGATTTGTGTGACGTGTTCTAACGTTTGTTGTTTTGCTGTTTCTTAACTTTACAAGGAATTTGTTGCATATTTTCTGCATTGGAAGAGAAAACTGTTTTTATTAAATGTGTAAACGCCCGGTACTAACCCACCCTTTGAGGGGTTGAGTTTAGAATAGAATATTCATGTTTATCCCTGTGAATACAAAAAAACAATGGGGGTTAACAAACGGTCAATCGTAAGATTACCTCGCGCCCACCGTCGGGTTACCGGAGCTATTGTAGTGTGTTGTGTATGATAGATAAGTTTCTGCTGTTTTGCCTTATTTAACATTTAGAGTTCTATACTTAAATAGTTTTCCAGCTAAATTCCGATAAACGCATCCGCAATTCAAAACAATGGCCCGGATGAATTAACGCATAAGTAAACATAATTTGTAATCCAAATAATAATTGTACAGTTAATATTTACTACGAATTAAATGAGCTATAATGTTAGATGACCTACGGACACTAAAAACAATTAATGTAGAAAACACAAAAACATAAGGCCGCTATACAAGGAATACTTTGATTAATTATTCACAGCCGAATATACAAACTGCTTGTAAACTAGTCACGACATTAAACCATGAACATTGTTGGAAATGAATTGATTACTGTGACGTAACTAAGACCAAACAAGGCTCTTATGATAGACAATGCCGATTGTTTTCGAGTTGGGTTTGCTGCACGTAATGTTAACACGGTTTAAAGCCAGTCGTTAAATATTTTGATCAAGTACATGTCTGAGGTACGATGTGAGTTATTTAATCCAAACAATACCCAATTATAAACACTGATGTTATTTAACAAGTGGCAAGTTAAGCTTATCCACGAGGATATAAATGAACCAACCATCCACACACTGTAATAGCTCCAGCAACTCGACTGTGAGCATGAGGTGTCTTACAATACCCGTAGATAAAGCCTGGCTTCCCACCCACAAGGATATAAATGAACCAACCATCCACACACTGTAATAGCTCCAGCAACTCGACTGTGGGCATGAGGTGTCTTACGATACCCGTGGATAAAGCCTGGCTTCCCACCCACGAGGATATAAATCAACCATCCACACACTGTAATAGCTCCAGCAACTCGACTGTGGGCATGAGGTGTCTTACGATACCCGTGGATAAAGCCTGGCTTCCCACCCACGAGGATATAAATGAACCAACCATCCACACACTGTAATAGCTTCAGCAACTCGACTGTGGGCATGAGGTGCCTTACGATACCCGTGGATAAAGCCTGACTTCCCACCCACGAGGATATAAATGAACCAACCATCCACACACTGTAATAGCTCCAGCAACTCGACTGTGGGCACACGATAACTAATACACAATTACAACTTATACCAATGCAACCATATTACCTGCATCCTCCTCTATACTGTCCATTAGAATTACTGGTAATGTTGACTCGTTGGTCACGTATGCCTTTCGCTTAAGGATGATCTTATCTGAATTAGTTTGGATTCCAGAATTATTTTAGAATAAAAAATTTTAAATCTAGAATTTTCCACCGATCTGTAATAAATTTGAAAAAAAAATATTCCTGTAACAATCATTTATATTTAATTTATATGTAAACAAATAATAGATTCGGCATATTCTGACATTTTATCCGATTATTAACCCAAATAAACAATCTACTAATCAAGCACTAAACCGACTAAATGTGTCTTATCACGATTAACTCATTTAAATGTCTCAGCCTAGACTCAACCTGTTAAATAGTTAACGCAAATTTCCCTTCGCACCATGTCTATTCACTAACATGTTTTAACTACTGCAGTTTTGCCGTTTTATCCTGTTTTATTAACTTTAACTAATTATGTCATTCTTATTTAACGTTATAAAAACCGAAAAATAAATTTCACTAACCGATTGATATTCACAATTCTATATAAACTGTACAGACTAGACTAATAGGGATTCGACAATTAGAACGATTAACACATGTTGTAAATCCGGAAATGAAAATATTCACACGTGTTATGACGTCAAAACTAAGCCTGTTTACATATGTGAAACGAATATGCAAATAAGTATTGGGTGTCACGAAGTGAATTGTCTAAAGCATTTAGATATTCATGTTTATCCCCGTGAATGGGAAAACCAAGGGGGTTAACACACAGGCAATCGTCAGATCACCTCGCACCCACCGTCGAGTTACCGGAGCTATTGCAGTGTGTTGTATATGATAGACATGTTCCTTTAATTTAGTAGAACCCATTAATCCGCTGGGTTCAGGCATAATGTCTGTTAAGTGCCTTGCCCAAGGACACAACCAAATAGCTAGCGACCAGTTTGTCCGACCCAATGAAAACATGGATTCCGACCTATCCAGTTCCGAACCTACAAGCAGCCGACTGGTCTCGAACCTTTAACCATTCGGCTGAAAAGCGACACACTAACCCACCAAGCTATTCGAGCAAACAAATCAATTTCATGCGACCATCTGATAACCCCAATAGTGCTGATTTATACAGTTCCTTTAAACCTGTGTTAAACATATAGAGGTAAAGTTTTCTATTCGATGCCACATTAGCATTGCCTATGCTGCAAAATACATTTAGCTGAAAACACTCTCTAGTTTTCCCTCAGGCGTTTTATGCGGATATATTGCTGAAGTAATGTGTGTAGTGCGGCTAACGAGACTGATACATATACCCATTCTATACGAAAATTGTCAGTAATAATAAAGTCAGTAATAAATAAAAGTAAAATTAAATAAATATATACTTGGCAATTGTGGTGTGAACGAATGGTTAACATGACCAAAACTTATACCGAATTATATACAAAAAACGTCTCAGGATAGAGTCTATCATGGGTTCGAAACTTGGCTCGTTAAAAAGAAGAAAAAAAATTAAAACTTTCCTCTGATTGCAACAACTATATTTCGCGTCTGCCATGTTTTAAATAACAAACCATTACGTCATAGTTGGTATTGTTCACTTTCAAATTCATAACTTCCTGGTTGCAATGCGACATTTCAATGTGGATGGTATGGAAAGCATAAGAATATTGTCTTTATTAATTCTGTTACATATTTTTTCACAAATACAAATGTCTATAAGAAGTCATGCTAATTAGTATAAATAATACTCGCTGTTCTGTTCGTTGCCTTCCCTTCAGTACATTGCCTTTCGCGTTTCCATCCTTTTCCTAAATTTCCAAATCAACTAGCTGGGTTACTTAAAGGTCTGCTATTAACCCACATATACATTGAAACAATGAATGTAACATATTTTAACCGAAAAGGTTGCAGGTTCGAAATTGGTCGCTAGCTAGTTGGTTGTGTCCTTGGGCAAGACACTTAACGGAAATTGCATGAACCCAGCGGATTAATGGATTCTACCAAATTGAAGGAACGTGTGAATCATATACAACACAATGCAATAGCTCCGGTAACCCGACAATAGGCGCGAGGTGATCTGACGATTGTCCGTGTGTTAACCCGCTGGGTTTTCCCATTCACGGGGATAAACATAAATATTCTATCCTAATAAAGAGTTTAAAACGTCTGAATATCAAATCGAGGATTGATTGGTTAATTTTAGCGGAAATTCTGAACGCAACAAAACGTTATAGAAACTGTGGTTTCTTTTTATTAATATGGAAGTTAAGTTTATCTTTAATCTTTGACCAACTATTCTTCATTACTTCTTACTTTCTTGACGAGTGCATTATATCCATAATAATAATATTATGATGTCATAATATGCTTTATTTATTTATTTTTTTTTGGTCTAGGTTTCAAAAATGAGTCGGTTTCGTCGCAAATTTCGTTTTTTATATTTGATTCTGTATATGTATCAGTCGCGCTAACCATTCGACCACACGACCGCACACCAACCTTGAATATACATATGAATCGGTATATGTATCAGTCGTGCTAACCATTCGACCACATGCACACCAACCTTGAATATACATATGAATCGGTATATGTATCAGTCGTGCTAACCATTCGACCACATGCACACCAACCTTGAATATACATATGAATCGGTATATGTATCAGTCGTGCTAACCATTCGACCACATGCACACCAACCTTGAATATACATATGAATCGGTATATGTATCAGTCGCGCTAACCATTCGACCACACGTACGCACACCAACCTTGAATATACATATGAATCGGTATATGTATCAGTCGCGCTAACCATTCGACCACACGTACGCACACCAACCTTGAATATACATATGAATCGGTATATGTATCGGTTGCGCTAACCATTCGACCACACGACCGCACACCAACCTTGAATATACATATGAATCGGTATATGTATCGGTCGCGCTAACCATTCGACCACACGTCCGTACAATATGCTGTCTGCATTCACGAGGAAGTTCACCCTTGCTCAATACTCCCTCTGGCGGTGGATGTTTATAAGTTTATGAGTTGTCAACCCGTGGATACCAAGAACACATTTTCGTGTCCGTTATCACAAATCGGCTTACCCCAATCCGGGTAAAAATAACCAAAAATGAGGAAAAATGACTAATTAATTAATTTGCTAATTAGCATTAGTAATTAAGTATGGGATTTAAAACAAACAGTTGAAAAGTTGTCTGCTCGGTTAGTCTGGCGGTTAAGTGCGTCGCCTTTCAATCGAAAGGTTGCAGGTGCGAAACTGGTCGCTAGCAAGTCGGCGATCTGACGATTGCCCGTGTGTTAACCCCCTTGGTTTTCCCATTCACGGGGATAAACATGAATATCCTATCCTATTCTACCCAGTAACATTTATGCACACTTAAAGTGCTAAAAAGTGCAAAGTGACCCTACAAAAACGGCTTTCACTCAAAATCCTGACATAGAAAGTCTTAGATTTTATCACAACTTAAAATTGAAGCTTGTATCTGCAACCAAAATTCAAACCATCTAATTCCCAACAGGATACCAATGTACGAAGGAACACCAGCTAGATATTCTAAAATAAAAATTCGGTGATTTTCAGTTTAGCAACGTGCAGTGCTTCCAACATGAAAACACCACCATTGTTACTCAGCATAACAATTAAATACCATGACTAAGAGGGTACTGTTTTATAGATTCGTTTTCCGGTCCCGTTAACCATTCAGCCATACAGTAAATAACTTTCTCGTTAAACAAGGTTCGTCCAAAAAAGTACAGAAAATGTCCGACCGGCTTGTTTGGCGGTTAAGTGCGTCGCCTTTCAATCGAACGGTTGCAGGTGCGAAACTGGTCGCTAACTAGTCAGTTGTGTCCTTGGGCAAGGCACTTTACGGACATTGCCTGAACCCAGCGGATTAATGGATTCTATCAAATTAAAGGAACGTGTCTATCATACACAACACACTGCAATAGCTCCGGTAACCCGACGATGGGCGCGAGGTGATCTGATGATTGCCCGTGTGATAACCCCCTTGGTTTTCCCATCCACGGGGATAAACATGAATATCTTATCCTAAAAGCATTCAATCAACGAAACAAGGATATAATTGAAAATCTGCGAAGGTGAAAAAATGAAAATTGTATTTACGACATTGAAATAACATAAACAACTTCATGTATTGACGGGAGATAACTTTATTACATAATCTAATATGACAACTATTCCCAAAACAGACGGCAAAATAGTGAACAGCGCTTTGTCGGAATTTATTTTTTATCGAGCCAAGTTTCGTACCCATGATTGGCTCGTCACTAGGACCGTTTTTTGCATGTAAGCCGGTATGTGTATCGGTCGCGCTAACCGCATTCGACCACACGACCGTACGATTTGCCGGAATTTATTTATTTATATTTTTTATTACCGGGTTAAGTTTCAAACCCATAATGGGCTCGTCCTGTACACCGTTTTTTGTATAGTTGGTATATGTATCGGTCGCGTTAACCATTCGGCCACACGACCGTACGCGCTTTGTCGGAATTTTATGCTGCTTTTTATTTAGTTCTCTTTGATGCCACCTTTGGGACATAATTTAATCGCTCAAGTGCCGCATGGTAGAGCTATTGAGCATGTATTTTAAACCACTCCATTTTCCGTATTTTAATAGCAAAGTAACATATTAAGTAATGATGCATTTATTACTTCTGTAAACGCCCCAGCTTCTTATTGTACTGGCGTGATTATACAGGTTGTTTAAATTACCAAATGAGAAACCGTAATTAACCCAACGTAATTATTAAAATTTAAACCTTTTACAAATTAAAGTTGTTTTTTTGGGATAAGATTTGCTAAAAGCTCGCATTATTTAAACCAAAATAAAATAACAAGATATATTTCGCGCTATTACACCATTGTCTCTTATTTAAATAAAATTAGGGGAAGTTTGTGTTAAAACATTTTAAAATTTGGGACAATTTCGGTGAAGTTACCAAAGAATTACGTATAAACGTCTGGTTTAATGTTGGGCGTAAGATTCGATCCTAGGTTGCAGGTGCAAAACTGGTCGCTAGTCGGTTGAGTCCTTGGGCAAGGCACTTTACGGACATTGTCTGAACCCATCGGATTAATGGATTCTACCAAATTAAAGGAACGTGTCTATCATACACAACACACTGTAATAGCTCTGGTAACCCGACGATGGGCGCGAGGTGATCTGACGATTATCCTGCCCTATGACCCAATCATGTATGAGAACTTCTGCCATTTTAACTAAATAGGAAACAAACCAATGCGTCGTCGTCAAAAATAAAAAAGAATTCAAATTAAAATTCTTTCCGATTTCCAAAATCCTCTCACAAGGCGACATTTGTATTTTCAATTATTCAAATATTGGATACTCGTGCGAAAATTAGTTTTTGCTCGCAATTAAGCAATTACTACGCCACCGGGCTTAACTAAACCGTAATTAACTTAATAAACCACTAGACAGACGCGTCATAATTACCATTGTCCGCTCATACAGATTGTAATTATTAAAATTCTAAACCGGATTTTTGCGGCGAATTTTATCGAAAAACAGATTTTTCGTCAAAAAACGAATAATGGACGAATTAAATCAGCTTAATAAATTGCCGGAAACAGTTTTGCTTGAGAATGAACTAATTTATTCGAAATTAAAATGTTTTTACTATTACCAATATTAACCTGATTTACCAGTTTCATTATTGTATTTGTAACGGGTTTTGCTAAGGCGAAAATTCACTTCGACCCCCCCCCCTCCTAAAAGCAACGGTGTTTTTACAAAGCTTGGAAAACTTTCTATTTAGTTTTTTATTTTTACATTTTAGTATTAACCAAAAATACAAAATATCAAAATAGCCAAATTTACGCCCAATTTAAAAATCACCAAAATTCCTGTTTTCAAAGAAATTTTCATGAAAAGACTTCGAATTTTGTGAATAATTTCGTTCATTTCATGAAATGAAGCGTTAAATTGGTCAGTTAGCTCATCGGACAAAGCGTGGTTAAGTCGGTATCTTATCCACACATAATACCATGGATGTATTACACTGATCCATCGACGTAATTAAGTTAAAGCTGCGATAACCGCAAGAAAAAGTTGAATTCTACTTTTTGTAAATTTCGATTTTTTTTCTTCAATAAAAAAAACAACTTTTTGACAAAAATTGTTTTTTTTTATTTATTTTACTTAAAAATAGAATTTGAATACGATGTAGTTTACTGGTTGCGCATAATAATATTCACGTGCAATGGTAAATACCTCGAAAATACCTTTTGCCCTTAAGAGCCATTTTAACTAATATTCCACAAAATATCACTGGGAGCCGCAAAACTAATAATATTTTCGCAATAAAAGGAAAACAACACTGTGTGAGATAAAGACGCGAGTGTTCTTCTGTTTGTTTCACTTATGCATGGGTGTTAAACTTATTAAGCGATCGCTACAGTAGCAATAAAATTAATAAGAGCCGCATCAGAAGGATAAAAGAGTCACAGGTTGCCGACCCCTGGTTAGAACCCTTTAATTCACTGAGTTAAAGCAACGTCGGTTAAGTCCCGACTTGTTAGCTTAATCGGTCTGCACGAAACCGAAGGGTTGCAGGCTCGAAACTGGTCGCTAGCTAGTCAATTGTGTTCTTGGGCAAGGCACTTTACGGACATTGCCTGAACCCAGTGTATTAATGGGTTCTATACCTAATTGAAGAAACGTGTAAAACATACACAACACACTGCAATAGCTCCGGTAAACCGACGGTGGGTACGAGGTAATCTGACGATTGGCCATGTAGTAATTTTCCTGTATATGTACCGAATTATGTATAAAAATATCTTATTGTCTCCATGAGAATAAGTGGTTCAATATTGAAGGTGATCCGAGAAGAAATATTTGACATATTGTTTGATAACTCGAGAAGTTATAAACGGATTTTAATGGAATTTGGTGAGGAGGTAGATTGTGTCCATGGGAATAAGTGGTTCAATATTGGAGGTGATCCGAGAAAAAAAATATTATACATATTGGTTGATAACTCGGGAAGTTATGAACGGATTTTGATGTGTGACATTCTTGCACATTTCTTTACAAGCAATATTTAAAACTTTAGAAAAAATAGGACGAAATTTGGTGACAAATTTAGATTTTGCATATGATTCGCTAAAAACTTTAAGAATGTCGGAAAATGGCAGGAAATCCACGAAAATTCACCAGGTGTCAGGAGCTCAACGAATAATTTCGGCTTCGCGACCATAATCCCCGGAAACGACGTCATAATTGGAGGAACCACATTCTACGTAACCAGCCACCGGTAATTACAGCTTCCCACCTCCGGCTACCGATCCGTGTTTTTGACGCAAAATTCCTTATTACCTGTCAATCAAAACTACGGGACACGCCCCTTTACGTTATATTTAGCAAAGTAAAAGAAAAGTTTTCAACATAATATTTCCCCCAAAAATCAATTATATGTAAAAAAAATCTTGTAAATTAGAAAGATTTTTAAAAAAAGCAAAATATTTAATTAAAAAAGAAAACTTTTCCGAAAAACACGATTTCCATTGAACAAAGCATGTTTCATGAAAACCCAAGTTTTTTCACTTCGAGTGTAGATATATCCAAGGGGTTGGGTCATATAAGTCCATTTCTTGTAGCGAAATATGCTTTAGAATAAGTCTCTAATAAATATATATTTATATATTTAATCTTGTTACATTCGCCACCTGTCCATCGGTGCCACATTTTTAAAGTCCCTACCATACACATTACCACAAAATTCAACCTTGATAAGCACACCACCTGTCCATCGGTGCCACATTTTTAAAGTCCCTACCATACACATTTCCACACAATCAACCTTGATAAGCACACCACCTGTCCATCGGTGCCACATTTTTAAAGTCCCTACCATACACATTTCCACAAAATTCAACCTTGATAAGCACACCACCTGTCCATCGGTGCCACATTTTTAAAGTCCCTACCATACACATTTCCACAAAATTCAACCTTGATAAGCACACCACCTGTCCATTCGAGCCACAATACTAAACCTCATGTAACACATCAGACCTTAACAGGTAGAAAATGACGTGGCCAATTACAACAGCTTAGCGCTAAGCCATTTAACGTGAAGCTAAACTCGTGGAAAACAGGATATGAGGTTAGAACGAATATCCGGTTGATTTGGAGATATTCCCAGCTTATATGGTATCGATGCGTCGAATCAAGTCCAATGTATCTGACGACATATTTCGTGGGAGGCTTGGAGAGGATTATTGGGTCGGAAGGTTGTGGACTCGAAACCAACATTTGGTTTTAGTTTAGTTTATTCATTTTTTGCCCCAGTTTTTAAAAGTGGCAAACGAATATAATCACGATACAGGAACGGGAAAATACGGCAAAACGAACAGCAGTTATAACAGGTCATTGAAAAAAGAAGATATAATTTAATAAAGTTGTTTTAACCTAAATCGACGGCGGGATGTTAGCAATCAAATTTCCAACACAAGAATAATAACACACATATACCCCACACATACCCCCCCATGTACGCCAGCCGCATGCACATACACACCTCCGGCATGTACTTACATCCATTCGCATGCACATACACTACCAGCCGCATGCACACACACATCACCCCCATGCACATACACACCTCCGGCATGCACATACATCCATTCGCATGCACACAAAAACACTCACCACCTTCGACTACAACACACACCATCACCCAAACCGCTTACACCTAGCCCCTGCAAGCAGACCAGCAAATGGGTGCATGTGCATACTGCACACCAGGTGAACATCTACTTTACAAGCAAAAATACCAATAAAGTAAAAATGTCAATGAATGAAACACGAAACAATATTTTGTGTGAATATATTCAATCAATACAACTATGACATTCAAGCATTCCCCAGCACACAGCACAATACTTAGATCCAATGAGACCTACGTTAACATGGACATCTTAAATTACCTCCGCCAGCATCGAAATGTCATTCAAACGGTTCGTACATAGACCCCCCCCCCCCCCCCCTATTGTGCCCATGTAATCCTGTGTGTAGCTCGGTATATTATCCGTGTGTAACGAGCCGATACCACTCGCTCGATATTACAATTTCAAACTAGAATGCATTGTTCCTTCATAATGTAACTTATATTATGACGTCACATTAGACTCTATGAGCCAGGTGGGGCACAAATCCAATAATAACCCACCTCTTTGTTACGTCATAATCCAGGGATCGAAGCCCGCGATAATAGCGGTGGAAGCGAAAGAAGCCAATTTGGAAGCGACCGTTGCTTTATGTAGCGAGTCAACCGGTAATTTCGGCAAAAGGTCAATTCGACAATAAACTAGATGCGAAGCGGAAGACCTGCGAAGTTGGTGGTCGCGTTGCGTGCAAAGTGTGAATGGTGCGGTTTCGTCGCATGTTATTACAGCTGTTGTAACTCGACTGTGGGCATGAGGTGTCTTACGATACCCGTGGATAAAGCATGGCTTCCCACCCACGAGGATATAAATGAACCAACCATCCACAGACAGTAATAGCTCCAGCAACTCGACTGTGGGCATGAGGTGTCTTACGATACCCGTGGATAAAGCCTGGCTTCCCACCCACGAGGATATAAATAAACCAACCATCCACACACTGTAATAGCTCCAGCAACTCGACTGTGAGCATGAGGTGTCTTACGATACCCGTGGATAAAGCCTGGCTTCCCACCCACGAGGATATAAATAAACCAACCATCCACACACTGTAATAGCTACAGCAACTCGACTGTAGGCATGAGGTGTCTTACTATACCCGTGGATAAAGCCTGGCTTCCCACCCACGAGGATATAAATGAACCAACCATCCACACACTGTAATAGTTCCAGCAACTCGACTGTGGGCATGAAGTGTCTTACGATACCCGTGCATAAAACCTGGCTTCCCACCCACGAGGATATAAATAAACCAACCATCCACACACTGTAATAGCTTCAGCAACTCGACTGTGAGCATGAGGTGTCTTACGATACCCATGGATAAAGCATGGCTTCCCACCCACGAGGATATAAATAAACCAACCATCCACACACTGTAATAGCTTCAGCAACTCGACTGTGAGCATGAGGTCTCTTACGATACCCGTAGATAAAGCCTGGCTTCCCACCCACGAGGATATAAATGAACCAACCATCCACACACTACAATAGCTCCAGCAACTCGACATTATTAGTTACCAATGATAAAATTTATAATTTCCAATGATTAAAACCTCATTGAGAACCAAAGGTTCTGGTTAATTATGTTCAGGTTAAAATGCCAAACTGCTTGAAGCTGATATCAAAGTAAGCTGAGCTGGGTAGTTTCTTTATCAAATCCTTCTTTAATCCGTACAAGCGGGTATGTTTCAGCGGAATTAAGCGGACCACTTATGCCAAGTGATCAAACGCCAATTTAATTGCCTTGTAGAGATTATCTTCAAAAAGCCGACTCGTTGCGGCCAGAGATACAGCTCAACAATCTGCCGACACCTGTAAATTCACCATTTTCAGCGGTTTTCTGCTGAAAGGTTACAAAAATCGACAAAACTTTAATTTATGTCAACTAAGACACTTAAAACCGTATGATTCACGCGATCTTGTAGTAATACAAGCCGCTGGGTCTTAATTATTTCATCGAAAGTTTATTAGTTGTTTGTCCAAGTAGTTTAAAAGTACTTTTAACCATTTCTTCAATATCCCTTCAAATTGGGCGCGAAAACTCAAAAATGCCTAATAAACAGAATTATTTCACGATAATTATTACGTCATAGACATGATTCAGAATTGTAATTTCATATTTTGGCGCCAATGTTTCTAAGTTTTGAATGAAATTAATTTTAGTTGGATTTGTTTCTTAAATTGAGAATGAACGTTTTTAATTAAAATGTCGCTGCGCTTGACTGCAATAATGCAACCGCTAGGTAGTGCTAGAGGTACAGATTAGGGTGTATTTATTGCAGCGAGTTATATTCACAGGGCGTGGGAAGTAAAAGCTGGTACAACACAAGACTTTTGGGTTCGAATCCATGCCAGGGTTGGAAAACCAGGGATCCTGGGTTTGAATTCAGGCCAGGGTTGGAGAACCAGGGATCCTGGGTTCGAATCCAGGCCAGGGTTGGAGAACCAGGGATCCTGGGTTCGAATCCATGCCAGGGTTGTAGAACCAGGGATCCTGGGTTCGAATCGAGGGCAGGGTTGGGGTGTATTAAGACCAATTAATTAAAACATCCTAATTAAATGTTATAAAGATTTATTACTCATTTACTATTATACATAATTACATATTTGATTATAATAAAACTGCCAATTACGATAAGGGCTTCAGTAATTGAGGCAAAATGTTTAAATTTAGTCTGGTAAGAACCGGGACTTGTCAAAGCTGCGATAAACACACTTTAATTAAGTTGATATTAATTGAGCTAATCTGACTCGGGTGCCACAAGTCGAAATAATTATGAAGCTTAGTTCTCATGGGCGCAAGGTTGTGGTCGGTAAATAGAGATCTGATGATTCGTTGGGAATTATTTGACGAAAATCATAATTTCTATTTAAAGTATAAATAGATATAAACGCGGAGCGTGATATGACCTTGACTGATTTGACGTCATAATAGGCAACAATAGAAAGTTCAACTGTTACACCCGACATACGTTCGAGAATTCCTTAATACAGGGATGTCCAACCTTCTTTTGTAATGGGCCGCATTGTCACTTAAAATAATTTAATGGGCCGCAGAACCTATTAAATGTCAATAAAAATGGCAGGGTTCGAATTAATGGTTTTGAAATGATTTGCGAAATGCGCAGATAAGGAGCGCACGAAAAACCTTTTGGTTATGATAAATTGCCTTAAACGACCAAAAAGATATTTATTTCATAAAGCAGACAGTACCGTTATTTAGTAGTACAGTAATGATAAATTGCAATAAACGTAAATTACGACAAACAAAAGGGGTGTGTCGCATCTCGCGAATCATAAATAAAGGAATCGAGGTATATTAACGCATAATGGCGATTATTGCGTTATGATAGCAATGCTTATTATGCGTCAATAATGCAAAGTAAAGCCAAGGTAAATAAATAATGTTACGTTGAAGGCAAACGACGTTATATTAACGTGTTGAGGATTTATTATTAAAAGTGCGCGAAATCAGTATCGGTAATTTATATTTTCGCGATTTTGTTAAATTTTGTAATTCGCGAACTTTATAAAACGGTTCGCGATCCCTTAATTAAAAAAAAAAACAATTAAAAGCCATTAATTTCATCTTTAAAAAAGGAACAAATAACACACATATAGAAAAAAACAAAAACTTATTTTTGCAATACAAAGTCAATGAGATAAGTGTTTGTCGTCCGTCGGTTTCCTTCTGCAGTTTTGATGTTTGCTGCGTCCTTAAAAGCTGACTGATACATTTGAATTATGCCAAGATTTAAAGTTCAAAATACTATACTTGGAGTGAAAATGACTAGCGGGCCGCACAAAAATCTAAGGTGGGCCGCACTGCGGCCCGCGGGCCGCAGGTTGGACATCCCTGCCTTAATATAACATCCGGGATCTAAACGACTTTATTTAAACACAGGCAATGGTCAAATCACCTCGCGCCCATCGTCGGGTTACCGGAGCTATTGCAGTGTGTTGTGTATGATAGACACGTTCCTTCAATTTGGTAGAACCCATTAATCCGCTGGGTTCAGACAATGTATCCGAAGACGGAATGTACATTATGTGTGGTTCGTGATTTCATTTGGATTACCTAGTTGATTCCCTCAGACACACCTACATACAAGAAAGCCTAGCTATAAAGCAACTACAATCAGATGATGGCCTTTTACACGAATCAGCATTTATACTAATGTGCGTAATATGTGACAATGCAATGCTAATGTGTAACCATTAAAATTTGAAATTATATACTATTCAATAACGCGCGCTAAAAAACTTAAGTTTGAGACATCAATATAATATTACAAATCTATAATAATCTCATAAGTATAAGGTATTTTTAACTTGCATTTGTATTTAATTTTCTTATTCCTATATTTCAGCCTTTCATTAATAACCCTCGATAGAAAGTACATTCGAATGATAGGAAATTTATAAACCTAGCCACTTATACTAGAGTGCGTGTTATGTTACTTGATAAGGCAATACTAAAAAGTGTTACAACGAAAATATTAAAATTTGAAATTGTATACTAATCCCGAACGCGACTTAACGGAATCTAAAACGACATGAACGCCAGAATATTACAAATAACTAATCCCCCCAATTAGAATAAGATATTTTAACTAAAATTGTATTTAATTCCTATATTTCTAAGTTCCATATTTTCTTAATACAGGTTTAAATAGTTGTTGGTATTGTTCATAATGCTGGTTATGACGTACAAAACGAATTGTGTCGTAGTGTTTCACCGACAAGCAAACTTTGTTTTGATAATCTAGTAAGAAAAAGCGATTTTCAAGAAATGACAAATTATTTTGTAAACAAACTTTCGTTAGAGCGAATTTCGTTGCGCAGATTAAAGTTGAACATAGATACAATGTCACGCTTGAATCTTGACACCATACCACAGCAATATCGAACGCAAATAGAAAATAAACAACAACTCAAGTTAGGTCAATAGAACCAGTTAATCGCCTGAAATTGAAATAGTTTCAACTCCTCTCTCTTTTTTCTCTTTTTTCTCCCGTTCTCTCTAAACGAGCGATCGGATTGCAATTGGAGAGTTCTGTAAATAAACAGACTTTGATTGACAGCTCAATTCAAGAGGCACAGGATATATTTCCAACCAGATGTTTAATAGCGGGGATTATTTCAGGGATTAAAACTTGGTTTAAATCTTCTAACCCGAATAGCAGGAAGCGATTCAAGAGGTTACACGATAATGTCACCTGTATAACTACGCCACAATTAAGATTCTAGTATTTGCGATTATAATTCCCGAAAACACTTAGCGTTGTAGGGCTTGCACTAGATAATGGACATTTTCAAGAGGTTACATACCGACCATGCTAAAAACAACAAATGTTTAAATTAAAAAAACGAAATTTAAGGTAAAATGACCCAAGTTTTAATCGATTCTGGTATTCCTGAAGTAAAGTTCTAAAGAAGGGGGAATTGGATTTTTTTAAATTTAATTTTTAAAAATTGACGAAATTATGCTTATTTCATTGTAAGTATATTGATGTTAAAATACGTGGCTCAGATAGACAGGTGGGATTAATATCAACATTAAGTGGAAAACTTTCCTGATAACAGGTGGTGCGCTTATCAAGGTTTCTACAAATCAATTGTTATTTCAGGTTGACGTCACAAAGCTATAGAATCGAGCATCGCGCGAGGATCGCGATAAACATCGAGATAGTTGGACGAGAGCCAGCACAATCGAGATAACGCAGCTCGAGACAGGTGCAAAGGAAGAAAGGCGAGGATTAGACTAAGTGAGATGCGCGGTGGGTCGGCCATTCAAACCAGTGGGATCGTGGTGGTATCAGTACCAGTGTCGTGAGGTGGTTGTGTAGATTATTCGGTGGATATGTGAAGCTAGATGTATTGCTGTGGGGTAACTGGTTCACTGTTATATATAGCGATTCATTACTGAGTCCAATAGATTATTAGATATGTTCTCGGTGTTAGTTTGTCGCTCACTGTTATGTAGAGGGATTTATTATTGAGTCGAATAAATTTATGGATGTTCTTAGCGGGGTGGGTAGTTGGTAGATAGATACTTACTGTTATGCATTGGATGGTTCATTTATTACTAAGTTGAATAGATCGATTGTACATGTCTTCCCGGGTTGATAGATACAAACTTTTTCTTATACTTTGGGCTGGGTTTTATTAGGACTAGTGTTGTAATAGTTGGTCAATTTATACTCGGGCGACTTAGAGTATTACCAGAACCATTAGTTTAGTTTAGTGTATTCATATTTTGCCCCAGTTTTTAAAAATGGCAAACGAATATAATCACGATACAGGAACGGAAAACGACGGCAAAACGAACAGTCGTTAAAACACTGTATGTGAGGTGGGCGGTGGATGCATCCACCCAGGTAGATAGTCGCATATTCACTATTGTGCACAGAGCTGGTTCATTTATATGACTGAGTCAAATTTCATAAGATTTCTTGCAAATTAGTTCACTAATTGAGGCATATATAGCGGTTTAAATGTTTTTTTTTTCGGAGTTGGATAGTTGGTTGCTCGCTGTTATATATAGAGCTTGTTCGTTATTACTCGGTCCAATAAAATAAGTACAGATAGCTGAATAGACAGTACATGCCCGGGACATGGTATGTTGATAGATTGTAGCAGGAATTGTTTGTTTTTAACAAAAAACAACAATTAACAAAAATGGTTTGTTATTTATCGAGAATATAGTTTATGATTATTCGAATAAGTTTAGTGAAGAAATTAAGCTTTGGGTTATGGAACTTTGCCGATTTCTAGAGATGAAATCAATATGTTATTCCCGATGTCCTATTTACGCTGGAATGGTCGGAAAGTTACAATGTTCTTTTAAAGTTCGGTGACAATTATCAGATTAGTATCTGCATATGCGATGCAAAGATCTTAGCTATCTACCATGCGGTTATGTGGCTATAGGTTTTCTAACATCGTGCTCGCATCGATCTCAGTTATATTGACGTCATCAATCTGAATTTTTTTGACGTCACCAACTTTGACATAACGACATAATTTTTTTCCTTTTTTTTCGGATTTTTTTTTCTGAGATTTTCAGTCGGCGGTTCTAGCGCACTTCGTCGATAAGATATCCCGTGGTAGTGGGTGGGGTGGTGGGGCGGGAGAGTAGGGAATGGGTGGATTAGTTTGTTAGGTTAACGTGTGATTTGGGTGAGAAATATATCTCGATGCGCGAGGTTCATATTATCATGCGTCGCTCAAATTTGTCAATATCACTCGACCATAGGAATTATACAGAAATACGAATTGTTCAAATTATAAGATAATTTCATGACAACTTTATAAAATATTGGTCTTCCAAATCGTAAACACCACCCGACAATTCCAACCCGCTAAACCTCTAATATTAAAATGAACGATTAATAATAAATGGCGGTCGAATCGATCGACGGATTCCAAGTTTTCCGACGGAATTCGATTTGGAAAATTCGAATTTGAATTTTTGTTGCAAGTTCTGATATATTTTCTAGAGGTGCGCTTATCAAGTTAGGTTTGTGGACAATTATATCAAGGATTGCGGGATTATATAAGGCCGATATAATCTAACGCTTCCCGCCGACGCTTGCCGCTTAAACTTTCCGCCTAAGTTTTCCGTCAAAATTCCCTCAAAAGTTTTCCACCGGTACCATGACAGACGTACAAAATTGACTTCCCATGTATTATTTATTATTTCTATGTTGATTTTGGCGCTTAACGGTTTAAAAGTTCGCGCCCAGCGTTTAAAGATTGATGACGTCTCAAACGAGGGGTCGAAATTACAGGTTGCATGATCACCCCACGATTTTTCCATCGCTTATCAGGGCCGCCATATTTGTATGAATTATATATCAATATGATGTGCAGGTGTTCTACTTGGTTATGCGCTACACCTGGACAAAAGCTCCAATTGGAATACGGATATGCTTTTTACCTGTTTATGCGCTCCACCTCTATATACGCTCACCCTTATATACGCTACACCTTAATTTAATTCTCCCAAAAATTCAATTCACTGGAAATTCCCGATTTTGAAAACTAGTCCGATAAAAAAATGACGTCATATTTCCCGCTAAAATAGTAAACCGCTTAAAAGGATTACATGGTGAACGAAACATTAAAATCTTTAATACTTCGGTTAAATACGTTAATCAGGGCGGGTATAGTCGGGCAGAGAACAGCATATGTAGGACCATGTATGACAGGTATCTGTAGGATTGTGTTTCGCGCTTGAATATTGTGTTACGGAGCCAAGAGTATTGGTGGAAAATAATATGTGAATATGGAACTTGTTTATCGCAATTTTGGAGCAACACTAAAAGGAGGGAAGGAGGGAAACTGCACATTAAAATTACGGAAACTTATTCTAACCCTGCCCTAAACACTAATCTTAGCCCCATAACTGACCCCAACTCAAATCCCATGTTTAAAACTAACTCTATTGTCATAATCTTCATTTTAGTGAAAGTTTCCCTTCTTTCCGCTTTCCCTTCTTTTAGTTTTCTCCACTGAGTATATTGAACCAGATATTAAACCGAGTTAAATAATCATTCGAATTAGTTTTGGGTTGAATAGTTTTGTAGACCATTTGAGGTTTATTTAACCAGCGTTAAGTTTAATTTATAATTCGCTTCTGTTTGATCATAATAGTGGATTCCTAACTTATTATTCGATCGTTTTATTTCGTTGTTCTGTGATGTCGAGAACCCGTTGTGACGTAATAATCCACTGAAAACGACAATTTACAACGAAAACAAACTTTCGCCGAACTGCGCCCTCTGTCGGTGGGAATCGCTTACACCCAGAATGCAAAAAAAAGTTGCAAATGTCGGTATGAATTTGAAACAAGTCGTTTTATTAGCTTTTGTGGGTTATGTACGAAATAAAGATGATTTTTATTTAATTTAAAAAACTCTACAGACTGTCTTCGCCACCATTCTCTTTATAATTAATCGAAAGTTACGCCGAAAAAAATCAAAAAGAAGTTTCTTCTTTTTTGTCGAAATGATAATGACTTTTTAGACAATGAGTCCATTGTGACGTTGTTCTGCATCAAAGACGAGCACCGCGATATTAATTATCGTCGAGATTCGTCGTTTGAAGTGAAGTTTATCGCCATCGGCGGAATAGGATTGGTTATCAGTGCAACTTGCAGCTGTTGGTGGTTGTTTCGGGATAATTCCGCCATTTTGGAAATTACTGCGACCAATTTGCAGATTGGTGGAAGATATAACGTCACTTTCGCGCGTCGTCGACACTTTAGGAAAACAATTTCGAAAATTTTTGTTTGTGACTGGTGGTGTGAACTTTAGGTGGAGATTAATTTGATGGGAACCAAAAAAAAAAAAACGTTTTTTATGAAAAATGCGAAAAAGTTTTTTAGAATTTCAAATATTGCATCGGCTGTTGATATGTCAGATTATTTTTTTAAAAATTCTATTGAAACCGAAAAAACGTTTTTTATAAAAAATGCGATTTTTTTAGATTTTTTTTTGGATTTTAAATATTGCGTCGGTTGTTAATGTTTGAGATGAACTTAAATAATTTTATATTTTCGTTTATTGGTCGGATTAAGTTAAAGTACCCAGAGTTTAAATTCTTTATGGAAGTAAAACACAAAAAAATTATAAAAAAAATGTGAAAATTTTATCTTTAAAATATTAAAAATATTTGTATCTTTAAAATGCTGATTTGCTTGTTGATTTGACAGATTAATTCAAATAATTTCGCTCAATATTTGACGCGACGTGTTTGGCTTATTTCTTAATTATTTCTGAAATATCGAAAGATTATTTCTTTCTCAAAATACCAAGAAATTCCTTCGCGAAAATTCTACAATACCACTGCAAAAAAATAATGACGTCACTAACCCGGGGAATACCCCAAATTGTTATTATTTACCCGTAATAATATCCATTATTATCCGACCAGATATTAAGTTTAAATTAACCAATCAAAATGAGCGCTCAGACATCTGCCTTGTTACAGTCCAATCCCTCCCCTGGATCTGCACTTGGTGAGTTGTGACGTATGTTATGACGTCATAGTGTGACGTATATGGTGACGTCATAAATGACGTTTTTGTCGGAACAAATTTTATAAGAATATTGCCTAAAAATTTTCATTTCGGTTTTTAATGATTTTCACATTTGAATAAAAGTTCGAAATTTACAAAAAATATGAAAAAATGACGCAAAAAAGAATATATTTCAGAAAAGAGTGCTATTTTGATAAATGGTGACGCGATATCACATGCTACGTTTAATTATTAATCCATAATTATTATTTTCACAAATTACCTTTAAAATACGGGGGGCAACACAATTGCTTGAATAACCACCTTTGACAGCTTTTTGTGAAATTCAAATTAATTCGGGAATATTTAATTTGACTCCCAGTTGGGGTGTTTTAGTACGGATTATAACACTTTTTACCCCGGTTCACAGGTGGAGCATTGTTGACACATCATCACGCAAGTGCATTTGTAAGCAAGATACAACACGTCCATTCCAATCGTAAGTATTTTGCCTTGTTATGCCTCATGCCTGTGGTCGAGTTGCTGGGGCTATTACAGTGTGTGGATTACAGTGTGTGGATAATCAGACATGACTTCAATTTGGACGACTCATTAGATACCACTGGGTTGGAACAATGTAAAATGGCTTTCTAGGGTGCTTAGTAATACACCTTATGTCCACAGTCAAGTTGTTGGGGCTATTGCAGTATGTAGATAGTCAGATATAACTTTCAATTTGGACGCTTTTATGTGCAGATTATGGCTAATATCCGCAGTCGAGTTGCTGCATAGGTTGCAACATAGGAACAGGTGTTGCCTAAACCATGGGTTGGCAAATTAGTAATTTTCCTCGTAAAGTAGAGAGTGTCAACCACGTGTTAGCCACCACTATTTTTACAACCCCTTGTGAGCGATATATGTTTCTGCAAGCATAAACGATGAGATCTCTTGGTTACTTTACCACATAAGGTATTAAAAAGTGTCGATAACTTAAACATACTTTCATATTGAGTTTTGTTCCCCCAACCTATAGTTACCTACTTTATTATCTGTAACTAGCCCTAAAATAAAGGAAATGTTAAAAAAACGGTAACAAATCTAAAATATAGGATTTCTATTTCAGAATCCGACCATCCTACTTCGCCACTAGATGTCCCAGGTAAGTCGAGTTTTTAATGAATAGTTGCGTAATTACTTAAATTTAAATTATACCGAGTTATCAAGCTAGATTCGGTTGCTACAATGTAATTACTACGATATAATTGCGGTTAATGTCCCCGTTTATTTTAATTAGCATAGTTAGGATAATTTTCAAATTATTTTCAAATTCTATCCGGCTCGTTGTTAATATTATACATACCGCTGTACCTCGGGTAAAATAGTTGTACCTGATATCCGAAATGCTTCATTTATTTGTTTCAACATATCACGGATAAACCTTTAAAATCAAAGTTAATGTGAATTATTAAATCCAAGTTTTGCACGATAATTTGCTTACACATAGGGCGATAGGTATTTGTTAGTTATTAAATTATATTCTTTAAATGACGTGTTTTAACGACTGTTTAATTTGTCGTTTTTTTCTGATCTCGTGTCTTGATTTGCCTTAGTTACCATTTTTTTAATACTTTAGTTTAGTTTTTAGTTTATTAATTTTTTGCCCCAGTTTTTAAAAATGGCAAACGAATACTGGGGACAAAAATGAATGAATGAACTAAAGAACTTGTTTCATCATAATAAGCTTATAACCAAGAGCCCATTAATGCGCATGCGCGTCCCTTCTTATCGTAACGATGGCAACACATATTATGGGATGCATTTCAACTCTATTTCATCTGCAGGTTCCGGTTCCCCTGTTGAAAGTATTACTACGTCATCACCATACCACGTGACGCCACCACCTTCGTCACCACCCTCCATGATGCACTCGATGACGCCATCCGTTACGTCACGAGGCTACGTCACCACCGGATATGACGCTTGGTATCCAAAATCCACCGACCCATCACCATACGTCACCGCAACGTCACCAAGCAACGCGGCGGCTACGTCACCGATGACGTCACCGAATTACGTCACAACCCCGACGTACCACCCGAACCCATGGGAGGCAGCGTTACATTCAACGAATACGTGGTTGGAGATGCAGTCGCTACAACATCATCATAACCAGGTCGGTATTAGAGTTAGTTTTAAACATGGGGTTGGAGTTAGGGTTAGTTCTGGGGTTGAGGTTAGTGTTTAGGGCAGGATTTTAGTTAGTTTCTGTAATTTTAGTTAATTTTAGTGAAGGTCAACATCTCCCACATAATGCGATGTATACCCATACTTAAGACAAAAAAAATTAATATAACCATCCACATACAAATATAACCATACACATATAATGTGATAACCAACTATACACATATAATGTGATATGTTTGTATATGTGATGCAAAGATTAGAATTAGAACACAATGATAGGACACGATGCAACATCACCATAACTAGGTCTGTTGGACATCATAATGTGATAATGTGATATACATTATTTTATGTATCTTCCACACAATGTGATATGTCCGCACATATAAGACTAAGATTCACCAAGTTCCAAGTTAATACTCTGCTGTTATACATTACGCACAAGATTTCAGTTGATCTTTAGTTGAATTAACATTTACATCTATTATTCCACACAACTTTTTATTCAATTCATGTTTAGTTTTAACACAATTGTTGAAGATTGCTTCAACTGGATGATTTTTCTCATAATTTTAAGTTTTTTCTTCATAATCTTTTTATAATTCGGCCCCTCAGTACTGGGTCATGCTTGCAAACTATTACTCAAAGTTTAAATTTATTAATTTTCAATTCAACCAAGTCTGCCCCAAATAAATATTTGCTTTGCGTTTAACGGCAACTTCACCCCCCCATGTTACACCATGTTCACTGATATTCAACCACTAACCCCCCCCCACCACCAGATGGCAGCATACAGCCAGGATTACCACTCAACCTTCCCCTCATCCACTCTAACCCCCCTCGCCACCAACTCGTCTCTGCTCTCTTCCGCCGCTGCTGGTGAGTTTCTAACTTTGAAATAAATTTTCACTTTTTCTTAATTAATTTTTTGAAGTTAACATTTTTAATAATTTTTATTTCATTTCGTTTCTAACTTTAAAAGAAAATTCAATTTTTTTCTCGAATTTAAATTTTGAAGTAAAACTTTTTAACAAATTTAATTTTATTAAAACTTAAATTCACTTTTTGTCAATTTTATATTTTGTAAATTATCATTTTTACAAAAAATGTTTAATAAAACGCTAACCACCCCCCCCCCCACATTCCAGCCCAACACCACGGCGCTTACGACTCCTTTAAAGCAGTTCTACCAAGCAACCCATACCCCGACGCAACATCGACTCTCCCACCGATGCTGGCCGGCCCTGCACTGCCTCCAGCCCCGCGGAATTCACGCAGATACTCCGGCAGGTGAGCGAACGTTAAGTTACATACAACTACACAGCTATAGAAGTTTCTAGTTTAGATAAACATTACATTTACACTCCACGTTTTTGTTTTCAACATATACGAAATTATGGTTATTAAATTAAATAATCGAAACATTACATGTTTTACACAATGTACCAAACACAGTATTAAAGCATATTCGTCCAATGCATTTTAATAACTCCAATATTTCTTTGATAATCATGGTAGAAGTTCATGACGTCACCATTACGTCACAGATCCCAAATAACCCCAATTTTGACGATTCATTAGACATTTAAATAACTGCCCACAATTTCTTTGATAATCATAATAAAAGTCCATGACGTCATAATTGCGTCACAAAATTACGTCATCAAAATACGTCACAAACCCTTATAACCCCCCCCATCAACAGATCGAACTGCAACTGTCCAAACTGCCAAGAAGTAGAGAGAATAGGACCAGCAGCCGCCGCATTCAAACCAAAGGTCCACAGCTGCCACATCCCCGGGTGTGGGAAGGTATATAACAAGACATCGCATTTGAAGGCGCATTTGAGGTGGCACACAGGTGGGGTTTGTATGGTGATTTTAAATATATAAAAAATTGAAGTTATAAATAATTTTGCAATTGACAAAAAACAGTCTTTTGTGGCAAATTGTAAAAATATAAAATGAAATAATCGAAAAAATATAAATAATTTTGCAAATGATAAAAAAAAAACAGTCTTATGGACGAACCCATCATGGGTTCGAAACTTAGGCTGATTAATTAAAAAAATGTTAAAATAAACGTGACGTGGCATTATCACGATCCAAAAAGGGATTTTTTTAAGAATTCTGACCCCCTTTCTAATCGGGTATTCCCCACAGGCGAGAAGCGGTTCGCCTGTCCCGTCTGCAACAAACGGTTTCAGCGAAGCGATCATCTCAGTAAACACGTCAAAGCTCATACTTCCAATGGTGTGACGTCATCAATCGTGACGTCACCAGACGCGGGAGAGATCGTCAACGTCACTTCCGCCCGTGACGTCAAGCCGAAGATTAAGTGACGTGCTTAGGAAGATGGAGATATTGTGACGTCATAATTTGGTGGAGCGACGTCATCAAATATAGAAATCATATAAAATCATGGAAATCCTATAAAACGAGGAGGAAATTTGGAGATTTTCTGAAGAAGGAATCATTGTTTACGTAACAATGTCGCTATTGTAATCCCGCTTGTGTGACAATGACAATTATTACGTCATAATCGCAATTATTGCTCGCCGCGATTTCAATTCTATCGCTCGTAGTGGCTTGAAATATATCTTCAAAACTAACACGTGACTTGTTTATGACGTATGTGGTTGTAGATGTTAAGCTGACGTCATGCGGGAATACCCACGAAGGAGGGCGTGAATCGGGCGATATATTGTGACGTCAGTGAAAGTTAGTTGTCCACGTAGTTTGAATGTATAGAGGTGACGTCACACCAGGTTTCGAAGCATAATAATAATGAAGTCTGAGCAATTGAATAATAAAGCAGAGTCGGTGGTATGTGGTGGGCGAATGTGTTTGTTCCGGTTGAGCTAAGGTCGGATATAAGTTTACGTGGTGACGTAACAAACCATCTATTATAACAACTCATTAATACTTGGATGGAAATTGGAATTTATTGAAACAAGTTGTAGCTTAAGACCCGTGTTTTATAAAAGTTAGTTGAAAGTCAATTGCATCGTTCATATTGAGACGTTTCGCAAATTATAACTTTTTATTGAAATGCGTAAAAACCTAAAATAAAGTTAAATTCAGTAAACTACTATTTTGATTTCTTGTTTAATTTCGTAGTTGAATTCTTGTAAGGGAAATGTAAGAAAAAATCGAATTTTCAAACAATGTCATAAAAAAATAGAATTTTCACACATTGAATTAAACACTTAAGCATTGTAAGAATTGATGGTTGTAAACTATTTCTTGATGAGATTATTAACAACAGTTTGCGGATATTTTCAAAGGTGATTGAGTAAAGTTAATATCAATATGTTAATTTTGTGTAATGCTATAATCAACCCTACAAATCACCAATTATTTTTGATTTACTGACTTAGATTAAAGTTTCGCTATTTCCAATTCCTTTTATTTTACATCTACGTTTATTAGGGCAACAATAACAAGGAGGGAAAGCGGGAAGGAGGGAAACTGCTCACCAAAACTATGGAAACGAATTTAAAACCTCCCCTGAACATTAATCTCAACCCCAGAACTAACCCAACTCCAACCCCATGTTTAAAACTGACTCTAATGCCCTAATCTTCACTTTAGTTGCTCTTTATTTTTTATCTTTGTTTCGATGAATTTCAACCAACAAACCAAATTAATCCGGCATGACGTAAGCATACCTCATTAAATTTCGAAGCTATATGTTTTTTGCGATGTAATATTTCATCACCAATTACGTCATAATATACAATGTTGTAGGATAGTAACGCACAAAGTGTATTTTTCATAATAAGGTGATTTGAGATTCAAATTTAGTTGGTTAGTTTTTAACCATCATTACAATAAAGAAGTAAGGCACAATTAATTCAAGTTAAAAGGAGACAGTATAAAACGACGAGTATAGTAGTTAAAACACGTCAATGAATAGACACTGTATATTGGAGAAAAATGACGTGGCCGTTAAACCTTAACGAAGAAACCAGGTATTTCATGCAATGACTAATTAGTTTCAACATTATTGGTATGTGGGCATGAAGTGTTCTAATATTCAACATATTTGACCGCCATGCATTATACTGTACAAAGTACCATGGGAAACGACGTTGAAAACTTTAAACCTTGATTTTTTAATTACGAAGTATAGTAAGCGATTCATGCGATCCAAGCGATCCTGTAGTATTTAGAGGTACCGTATTCTATATCCCCATGCATTTGCTGTGCAAGGTACCATGGGAAACGACATTTAAAACTTTCGACGTCGAATAATCCGGGAGGTAGGAAATTAGTTGTACCGTCGTTCACATGTGCTAATCATAACTTGAAGTTATCAGCGTGTTATTATCCAATTAGACACCACCGGTTCCATTGTAATTACGACTCGAAGAGCCACATTCCGCGGGGAATGAGACGCTAAATTGCCGCCTTCGACTTCCTGCAACGCCGATCCAACACATCGGGAGAAATTCTTAAGTTCCCCGGGAACCCGACAACCCAATCCCCGCACAGCGCGGTGCGTGGAGTCGATCCGTTTAATCGCAAATTACTGTGGGAAAGCGATTTGCGTAAACAAACGGACCCGGTCCACAGTTTAATTCCCAAGCAATTAAGTTGAAAATAATAGACACAAAACCATATAATAATCCATATGGATATATGGTGCCAAGGTACAATAATATGGGAAATAGTTTAAAAGGTTTTTACTTTTGTTTTCGCAGATTTAAAGTGTGTTTTGAGCAAATTTTTTAAATTTGTTGAAATTCTGTTTAAAAGAGCCATGCTTTTCTTCATCATATGCATTTGTGCACAACATTGATAGGCAATCCACCTGTCTATCTGCGCCACAAATCGTAATCTTTATCGCTTACACAGAATACTACCCCAACCATAATATCCCGATAAGTTTCTAATGCAATTCCCCAATCCTGTAATTCTACGGCTACTACTGGTGTATAAGTACATGGTCGGCACTTATAATCCCCCCTTAGAATAATATCCACATCGGTAATAACAGGACGAACCAACGATTATATCCGGCCCACCAATTACTCCACGACTCTCTGGAATTAAAATATCTTAGGAGTTCGGTTTTAATTATTTTAATTAATAACTTGCGAGCGAATGCAGTTTAATTTCGTCTTGAAATGCCAATCAATGAAATAACGACTCTTAGATGGAAAGTTTAAATTCTTTTAGTTGTTGTGAATATTCTATCACTTCATTATTTATACAACATCGAACTAAATTGATTTATGGAAATATAACTGTAAAAAACGGCGACGCTAATAAAATGTAGATCTTGTATTATTACATGGCAACCCACCATTCCAACTTATACTGTGTTACGTGTGTGAATAAAGAAAGAAATAGTTTTCACTAATGTGTAAATGAACTTTTTCACGTTTTTATGAATTGTTTCAATTAGTAATACACATCATGCCCACAGTCAAGCACATTAATACACCTCATACCCACAGTCGAGCACAGTAATAATACACTTCATGCCCACAGTCGAGCACAGTGATACACCTCATGCCCACAGTCGAGCACAGTAATACACCCCATGCCCACAGTCAAGCACAGTAATACACCTCATGCCCACAGTCGGGCACAGTAATACACCTCATGTCCACGGTCGAGCACAGTAATACACCTCATGCCCACAGTCGAGCACAGTAAAACACCTCATGCCTACAGTCGAGCACAGTAATACACCTCATACCCACAGTCGAGCACAGTAATACACCTCATGTCCACAGTCGAGCACAGTAATACACCTCATGCCCACAGTCGAGCACAGTAATACACCTCATGTCCACAGTAGAGCACAGTAATACACCTCGTGCCCACAGTCGAGCACAGTAATACACCTCATGCCCACAGTCGGACACAGTAATACACCTAATGCCCACAGTTGAGCACAGTAATACACCTCCTGCCCACAGTCGAGCACAGTAATACACCTCATGTCCACAGTAGAGCACAGTAATACACCTCGTGCCCACAGTCGAGCACAGTAATACACCTCATGCCCACAGTCGAGCACAGTAATACACCTCGTGTCCACAGTCGAGCACAGTAATACACCTCATGCCCGCAGTCGAGCACAGTAACACACCTCATGCCCACAGTCGAGCACAGTAACACACCTCATGCTCACAGTCGAGCACAGTAATACACCTCATGTCCACAGTCGAGCACAGTAATACACCTCATGCCCACAGTCGAGCACAGTAATACACCTCATGCCCACAGTCGAGCACAGTAATACACCTCATGCCCACAGTCGAGCACAGTAATACACCTCATGCCCACAGTCGAGCACAGTAATACACCTCATGCCCACAGTCAAGTTTATAAAGTCACCAGATTATAAAAAATGTAAATTTTGTTAAACAGAAAAATAAATCTAAGAAAAGTCAAAATAAAATGTTGTATTATTTTGTGAAACAAATTTAAAGAATTTCATTTCCAACGACGACTCGGATAATTTAAGTCCGGAATTTAAGATTTCTATGAAGGAAACCTTCTGCTTAGCGAGCTTAATGATTTAATTAAAACAAAGCTGGATATGACTTAACAGAGCCGCTACTGTTTTCAAAACAACGTCGTCCAGATATGTTTACTACTATCTGTAAACATGCCTTCCGTTTGCGATATCAACCAGAATTCGTGATAATTTGTAAATTTCATAATATATAGGGGTGTTTGTTTGGGTTGCTCGACCGATTTGGTGGAAAATTATTAAAAATTGGTTGAATTTTTGTTAATAAATTGGACAAAATAATAAAAATAACATTATTGTGACGATTTATGTTGTATTTTTTTATAGAAATGGAGATGAAGCAACCGCAGTTTCAAACTGAGGCCACGAAATATCGCGTTTTCGGCTTAAAAAGCTGATTTTAGGTGAGTAATCCCAAATATCGGGTGATTATGAGATTCGATAGTATTTGTATATGCAGATGGTAGTCGCAGTGGGTGTCAATATTGTTCGAGGCTGCTGGGTTGAAAACATTGATCAAATAACAAAGATTCCCGTTTACCAGCTTCGCCCTGATTAGGAATCGAAAGATCCCGGTTCCCAGTTGCTTCTTAGATCGGATGTGGGGTAGGTTGCTCCTACGTAATCCGATCCTCGTGTTTTGACGCGTATATTACGCAAAGTTGCGACAACAGGAGACTAGTCGGGGACGAATAATCTTTTAATTTAATGTCGTCGGTAGGTGGGGCTCAAGGGATTAGTACGTGACTTAGAGAGTTTTTAACAAAACTTAATCCGGATTAGATTTGAGATTATCCCTGACTTACAACTTACCGGAAGGTGGTTATTGTTACGTAGAAATTGATAGTTATTACGTCACAGTACATGCTTGTGAAACCAGGCGTTCCGAATTGTGACGTTTTAAAGCCGATTACGTCACGAAAATCAGCGTCGATTTTTTAAAATCCCTTAAAAAAGTTTAAAATCGTTCAAATAAATAATTAACAAAACGAGAATAAATTACGAATTAAAGGAACTTAAATTTCGATAATGTTTTATTAAATTAGCGGGAAAGGCGGTGTTTATGACGTCATTTAAAAGTATCTCACTTTAGATTGAAAATAAATCAGTTTAAAGTCGCGAAAGAAATTAAGTTTGTTGATTTTGGCGACGTGAGAGAGTTTTAAAAGCGTCCGTCGTTTGCAGCTTGAATTATGCATTCTGAGGATTGTTAGATGAACGCGATAACGCTCTCAACGGTCCCATTTCATCGAGGTATTGTGCGTCGCTGCATTAACCTTCAGCCACGAGCTGCGATAATGCGACGATTTTCACACCTTCGAGAGATCGATTAAAGGAGTCGGATTCCGCGGTATCTTGAGCTCGATCTCACCGCGGGCGACCACTTTGCGACCCGAAGTGAAGCGGAGTCGTATCAGGTGGTTCATCGCGCCCATAATCGCTTGGCATCTGAGGTCGGTTGCACTTAATCGTGGAGCAGGTGTTCTGATTGAATCGACGACTTTCAGCCTCCATCGAGAATCGAACCCGGAAAGTTTCGAATCAGAAATTCCGAAAAAATGTGGAAACATTATTTATTACCGAACCAGATTTTTTAAAACAATTTTTTAACCAAACCAAGTTTCGAACCCATTATGGGCTCGTCATCAGGACCGTTTTTTTATAAGAGTCGGTATATGTATCGGTCGCGTTAACCATTCAGCCACACACGACCGTATTTTTGAAACAATTTCGGAATATTTTTACGCGCAAGACCTCTTGCGGTCTCTAGCTATATAATAGACACGTTCCTTCAATTTAGTAGAACCCATTAATCCGCTGGGTTCAGGCAATATCCGTAAAGTGTCTTGCCCAAGGACACAACCGACTAGCTAGCGACCAGTTTCGCACCTACAACCTTTTGATTGAAAGGCGACGCACTTAACCACCAGACTAACCGGTCGGACGATTTCACATTACATCTATGGGATAAAAGACCACAGCCATCGTCGATTAAAGCTCTGGTTCTGGTAATATTTACATGAAGAGATATCACACAAACCTATGTAACGTTGAGTCCTATGGTCCTGGGTTCGAAACAAGGACTCGTAAAATAAACACGAATATTCATGAGAATACCATGGGACGGAGGGGTTGTAGGTTCGAAACCAGGTGACATATGTTGCACCTACACGAACCCCAATATACCAGGACAATAAGATCGCGTGTTTCATGCAACGACACTATTAGAAACGACGTCACAATCAATATATATGTCGTCACAGACTGGGTTGTGGATAGTTAATTCAGTTGCGCGACAGATCATCGGAAGATGGTTGGATCGAAACTTACCTGAACCCATTTGTAGATATTACATTGGGTTTTTACAAGATACGTTTTGACCTTTTTCTGTGAATTGCTTGAAGTGGTTATTTACGTATTGGCTCTTGGCTGCTACCTGCCGGAACAGTGTGTGGATGGTTGGTTCATTCATATCCTCGTGGGTGGGAAGCCAGGCTTTATCCACGGGTATCGTAAGACACCTCATGCCAACAGTCGAGTTGCTGGAGCTATTACAGTGTGTGGATGGTTGGTTCATTCATATCCTCGTGGGTGGGAAGCCAGGCTTTATCCACAGGTATCGTAAGAAACCTCATGCCCACAGTCGAGTTGCTGGAGCTATTACAGTGTGTGGATGGTTGGTTCATTTATATCCTCGTGGGTGGGAAGCCAGGCTTTATCCACAGGTATCGTAAGAAACCTCATGCCCACAGTCGAGTTGCTGGAGCTATTACAGTGTGTGGATGGTTGGTTCATTTATATCCTCGTGGGTGGGAAGCCAGGCTTTATCCATGGGTATCGTAAGACGCCTCATGTCCACAGTCGAGTTGCTGGAGCTATTACAGTGTATGGATGGTTGGTTCATTTATATCCTCGTGGGTGGGAAGCCAGGCTTTATCCATGGGTATCGTAAGACGCCTCATGTCCACAGTCGAGTTGCTGGAGCTATTGCAGTGTGTGGATGGTTGGTTCATTTATATCCTCGTGGGTGGGAAGCCAGGCTTTATCCACGGGTATCGTAAGACACCTCATGCCCACAGTCGAGTTGCTGGAGCTATTACAGTGTGTGGATGGTTGGTTCATTTATATCCTCGTGGGTGGGAAGCCAGGTTTTATCCACGGGTATCGTAAGACATCTTATGCCCACAGTCGAGTTGCTGGAGCTATTACAGTGTGTGGATGGTTGGTTCATTTATATCCTCGTGGGTGGGAAGCCAGGTTTTATCCACGGGTATCGTAAGACATCTCATGCCCACAGTCGAGTTGCTGGAGCTATTACAGTGTGTGGATGGTTGGTTCATTTATATCCTCGTGGGTGGGAAGCCAGGTTTTATCCACGGGTATCGTAAGACACCTCATGCCCACAGTCGAGTTGCTGGAGCTATTACAGTGTGTGGATGGTTGGTTCATTTATATCCTCGTGGGTGGGAAGCCAGGTTTTATCCACGGGTATCGTAAGACACCTCATGCCCACAGTCGAGTTGCTGGAGCTATTACAGTGTGTGGATGGTTGGTTCATTTATATCATCGTGGGTGGGAAGCCAGGCTTTATCCATGGGTATCATAAGACACCTCATGCCTACAGTCGAGTTGCTGGAGCTATTACAGTGTGTGGATGGTTGGTTCATTTATATCCTCGTGGGTGGGAAGCCAGGCTTTATCCACGGGTATCGTAAGACATCTAATGCCCACAGTCGAGTTGCTGGAGCTATTACAGTGTGTGGATGGTTGGTTCATTTATATCCTCGTGGGTGGGAAGCCAGGCTTTATCCACGGGTATCGTAAGACACCTCATGTCCACAGTCGAGTTGCTGGAACTATTACAGTGTGTGGATGGTTGGTTCATTTATATCCTCGTGGGTGGGAAGCCAGGCTTTATCCACGGGTATCGTAAGACACCTCATGCCCACAGTCGAGTTGCTGGAGCTATTACAGTGTGTAGATGGTTGGTTCATTTATATCCTCGTGGGTGGGAAGCCAGGCTTTATCCACGGGTATCGTAAGACACCTCATGCCCACAGTCGAGTTGCTGGAGCTATTACAGTGTGTAGATGGTTGGTTCATTTATATCCTCGTGGGTGGGAAGCCAGGCTTTATCCACGGGTATCGTAAGACACCTCGTGTCCACAGTCGAGTTGCTGGAGCTATTACAGTGTGTGGGTGGTTGGTTCATTTATATCCTCGTGGGTGGGAAGCCAGGCTTTATCCACGGGTATCGTAAGACACCTCATGCCCACAGTCGAGTTGCTGGAGCTATTACAGAGTGTGGATGGTTGGTTCATTTATATCCTCGTGGGTGGGAAGCCAGGCTTTATCCACGGGTATCGTAAGACACCTCATGCCCACAGTCGAGTTGCTGGAGCTATTACAGAGTGTGGATGGTTGGTTCATTTATATCCTCGTGGGTGGGAAGCCAGGCTTTATCCACGGGTATCGTAAGACACATCATGCCCACAGTACAGTTGCTGGAAAACTAGCTCTTGTGCTCCATGTAGCGGTTAGAAAATGCGTTCCGACGGCCACCTTTTAAGCGAGATGTAATTGGTCTCCCGAGTATTTCGGCGATTATTCTTTTTTATTTCAAATAATTCATCGAGTTGCTATGACGTCGGACTGTCAAGCGAAAGGTTGCAGACTCGAAACTGGTCGCTAGCAATTCGGTTGTGTCCTTGGGCAAGGTACTTAACGGACATTGCCTGAACCCAGCGGATTAATGGGTTCTACCAAATTAAAGGAACGTGTCTATCATACACAACACACTGCAATAGCTCCGGTAACCTGACGATGGGCGCGAGGTGATCTGACGATGTTCTTATCAAGTTGCCAAAATAGCCGAAAACTCCTTCATTTTAATAACCTTTCATTAACAGGTTTTATGGGCATTCTGACGTCATATTGGATGGCAGATTACAAATCATGGGATCTGAGATTGCGTCATTTTGTCAAATCTGTCAATCAAACAACTAAACAACCAATCCTCACTTACGTGCGTGGCCTTGGTTGCCGTTACTCTATGCTGCCACCTTTTGATTGTATTTATAAATAAATATGAACACTCCGCTCTAAATATATATTTATTAAATTATATTATTTTTTTCAATGACGTGTTTTAACGACTGTTCGTTTTGCCGTCTTTTCCTGTTCCTGTGTCGAGATTATATTCGTTTGCCATTTTTAAAAACTGGGGCAAAAAACGAATAAACTAAACTAAACTAGGGTGATAAAACCGACTTAGTTGTACGTCCGTGTGGCCGAATGATAAACGCGACCGATACATATACCGGTTAGAGACTAAAGAAATATTCAACCGTTCCTGGTATATAAGAATTTTTTTCTAATTAAATGCCATTAAAAAGTGCAACCACAAACAATTGTATAACCTTATGAACCCAGTTGCAAACTATAGTCGGTTGTGTCCTTGAGCAAGGCACCTAACGGACATTAGAATAAGACCCAAGGGGGTTAACACACGGGCAATCGTCAGATCACCTCGCGCCCATCGTCGGGTTACCGGAGCTATTGCAGTGTGTTGTGTATGATAGACACGTTCCTTCAATTTGGTAGAACCCATTAATCCGCTGGGTTCAGGCAATGTCCGTAAAGCGCCTTGCCCAAGGACACAACCGACTAGCTAGCGACCAGTTTCGCACCTGCAACCTTTCGGCTGAAAGGCGACGCACTTAACCACTATAACTAAATCTGTCGGTTTTAGCTAAAGAATACAAGGCGTGAACCCAGTAGATTAAAGGTAACACGCGTGACTTGTTAGAACGTACTTAACTTACCAAACTTAGGAACGTTTCAATTACACATAACACTCGATGGTAACATCTGTAGCAAGTTCCCTTGAGTTTTCCACGAAGATAAACATGAATATCATCCGGCCGGTTAGTCCAGCGGTTAAGTGCGTCGCTTTTCAATCGAAAGGTTGCAGGTGCGAAACTGGTCGCTAACCCGACGATGGGCGCGAGGTGATCCGACGATTGTCCATGTGATAACCCCCTTGGTTTTCCCATTCATAGGGATAAACAAGCATATCTTACTTTGAGGTACCATTATATGACCATTACCGCCACCGCTAGACGACGCCACGGAGCATAATGAACCGAATTGACAAACGACTTCCGAATTACCAGAGCAATACTTCATAAATCGTGACGTCGTTTCCTATCCAAAGTATTTATAAAACACAGTTGCCCCGAAATCCGATCACGGACGGTGGACAAGCTTTTCTCAGCATGCCCAAATATGGAAATACGAGATAATAAGTCGGAATGTCAGTACGGTCGTGTGGCCGCGGTACCTCTAAATACTACAGGAGCGCTTGGACCGCTTGGAGCGCATGGATCGCTTAAATCGCTTGGAGCGCTTGGAGCGCTTACTATACTTTGTAATTACAAAAGCCGTGATATTAATGTTAGGGTTGGGGTTAAAGTTAGTTCTGGGGTTGAGATTAGTGTTTGGGACAGGGTTAGAATTACTTTCCATAGCAATCTAAGTGATCCAAGCGATCCAAGCGCTCCAAGCGGTCCTGTAGTATTTAGAGGCACCCGTGTGGCCGAATGGTTAACGCAACCGATACATATACCGACTTACATACATAAAACGGCCTAGCGACGAGCCCATCATGGGTTCGAAACTTGGCTCAGTTACAAAAAATGTTGGAATCTCTGTCAAACTATAATATTCACCACAGCTTGACTGTGGGTGGGAGGTGTCTCGACTGTGGGTATGAGGTGTCTCGACTGTGGGTATGAGGTGTCTCGACTGTGGGCGTGAGGTGTCTCGACTGTGGGCGTGAGGTGTCTCGACTGTGGGTATGAGGTGTCTCGACTGTGGGCGTGAGGTGTCTCGACTGTGGGTATGAGGTGTCTCGACTGTGGTCATGGGTATGAGGTGTCTCGACTCGTGTCTCGACTGTGGTCATGAGGTGTCTCGACTGTGGGCGTGAGGTGTCTCGACTGTGGGTATGAGGTGTCTCGACTGTGGTCATGAGGTGTCTCGACTGTGGGTATGAGGTGTCTCGACTGTGGTCATGAGGTGTCTCGACTGTGGGTATGGGGTGTCTCGACTGTGGGCATGAGGTGTCTCGACTGTGGGCATGAGGTGTCTCGACTGTGGGCATGAGGTGTCTCGACTGTGGGTATGAGGTGTCTCGACTGTGGGCATGAGATGAAACGACGAAAATGTTGTTTATATTTTATTGAGCGCGCACCAAGACAATCAGATTATAGATTTCATTATTTTCATCACAGTTAGTATGCAATGCATGCATTGGGTGGGTTATAAACCAGGAAAAAGAAAAATGACAAAATGTGGAAAAAAAGACAAAAAACAGCAAAAAAAATCACAAAACTTGCGACAAAGTTTAATAAAACTGCATGTGACAAAATAATTAGCAATCTATTACATCATAATTAGCTAACAAATGATGTCATAATCAAGTTTTGTTGATCAATTATTATTGCTGCTTTTGATTGGTTGAACAGCTTGTTACAAAACAATAGAAATTAATGATGTAATAATTACTGCACGGTGATTCGGCAAAAACAATTCTTCGAAAATAGGTTTCGCGACGGCGACGTTTGCGGCGATTAATCAGCGGATTTTGTCGAAATATCCCGGGAATATAGGAATGTGGGGTCGGTGTGCAAATCATAGCATCATCGGGCATTATACGAGTTCGCCAATATTTTCTACCAAAATCCGAAGTAAAAAAATGCATAGTTTGAATGCCCTCCGCGACAGCGCCCTCTAATGGGCAGAATATTTCGACAACGAAAGCGAGAATTGTAAGAAATGTTGACGTCGGCGGTCCATGGGGGGTTACATGGGTTATTCGTTAATTTGTCGCATTTTGTGCACAGTCGTCAACATTTCTTGCAATTCTCTGTGATATTCTGTCCATTAGAGGGAGCTACATGACACAGTATTAGTAGGTTATCACATTAGGGAATCCCCCAATAACTATGCAACAAATGGAACTCTATATAGCTACAGAAATAATATGATTTAAAAAAAAAAACGAAAAATCAGAAATCGCAGCAAAAAGGGGAAGGGGGGGGGGGGGGGGATAGAGGGCAGGGGGGCCTTGTACGACAAAAGGCGAAAATTATATTCAGCTTGACTTACGTAGTCATGCTTCATTCTATTTTTGGTTAGTTTAGTTTGGGATTTTTATGTTTTTTTGGAGAATAGTTGGGTTATAAGGGGTGAGAGGGTTATGTTTATTTATTTACTTGATTTTGTTATTATTGTTTTAATAAAATAAAACAGAATAAAGTTTTTTTGGAATTTTTTTAAATTTTGTACGAGTTTTCACGAATTTAATTAAAATGTCAACGAAACACAAAATTAGATCTAAGAATCAATGTTAACATAGATATCAATGACCCTTCACTCCCCAATATTTATATTGTTTCTATGTGAGATGAATAATTAGGATGCAAGGGTGATATATGGAGGGCTGGGGGGGATGGGGGTCCATGGGGAATTCCCCCAAAATGACACCATCCAGCTTTGGATCTCCAGTTCAGGCAGTTTACACAGTTATGCAAAAATATAATATTAATAAAAGAAAAAAAAGGAAAAAAAGTAAAGTCCACTTCCGCTGTCCCTTTGGTTATAAGATTTCCATAGTGTCGGTATCGACGTAATACTAGCCACGAGGGGGCAGTGTAGAGCACACAGTGATAGAAACAACAGATGTTTACGCGTGACGCTTCATATGCAGCGCAAGGTGGTCAGATCGGGAGAAACACCTGGAAGGGAGGGGGGGTTAGTTTATGACGCAAGTAGTTTTAGGGGGAGGGGTTAATTGGGTGATTTTATCTTGGGTAAAATGTTTTTTCCCTGTCATAATGCCTCTTGTGTTTTCACAACACCCAAAAAAGGATTTTTTTTAATTGTTAATTAATTTGATTTTGGTTTAAAATCGAAACCAGTCCTGTTTTTGACAGCACACTTTGCAGCAGAAAAATTGAATATTTTTTGGTAATTTTGTTGGTTTGGGTAATTAGCTGTGTTTTTCTGTACCATAATGCCTCTTGTGCTTTTCCAACCCACCCAACGTTTGGAAAATGCATGAGAGTATCAACGATGACTAATAGGAGAGGGGGGGTTAGTTGGGGGGTTTACGGTTCCAAAGTGATTTTAGTTTGAGGATATTCTAGCAGCATAATGCATGAAAATATAAGCCATTTTAAGAGAAAGTATTTATAAGAATGGAGAGGTTAAGACATATCACTCAATATATTGCACAACTTTGCAAGTGATTTTAGTTTGAGATCGAAACCAGTTGTGTTTTTTTATGTCATAAAGCCTCTTGTGTTTTCACATCACCCAAAAAAATTACAAATTTCATCCAATACAATATTGTTAATTCATTTTTTCCATATTTCTTAACTTAAGGAACACCTGGAAAGGGGGGGGGGGGTTAGTTGGTTGGTGTGGACAATGCATGTGATTTTTAACCACGAATAATTCATATGACATTTCTATGATTTTATCTGACATTTCTATGATTTTATCTGATGTTTCTATATAAAATAACAGTTTTGTTGTCCATCATGGGTTCGACACTTAACCCAGAAAAAAAGGAGGGGTGGGGGGTTAGTTGGGTGGTTTGGACAATGAAAATGATTTTAGTTTAAAATCGAAATCAGCCCTGTTTTTGACAGACGACTAAACAGCAGACAAAATTGAATATTTTTTGTTAATCTTGTTGGTTTGGGTAATATTCGTTTAGGTTTAAAAATTAAGCTGTGTTTTTCTGTGCCATAATGCCTCTTGTGCTTTTCCAAACCACCCAAATTAGTTGGTTTGGAGAATTTATATGACATTTCTATGATTTCATATGACATTTCTATGTAAAATAACAGTTTTGTTGACCATCATAGATTCAAAACCCAGAAAAATAGAAAAAAATAATAATCTTTGCATTAAGTTCACATACAATTACATAACAGGAATCGTATGTTTACATGTCAAAACCATGTTTCATCAGATATTACGTCAATGATATTACACTCCAAACCCACGCCACAAGTTTGTTTGATCCCGTAGATAGTTCCTATAGCAACCCATGCTTAACACGCGTCAGGAATTCATACCAGTTGAAATAAGGTGATGGGGAAGGTTTAGTGTAAAGTGCGAAACATCAATATTGGTACACACATTTTCCATCATCATGTTTATAAAAATGAATTCTGATATATTATGAATTGAACTTTTATTATAATACTTCTTTCTAATTCGGGAATTAATTCAATTTACAAGTTTTTACGAATTCAGTAATTCTAATCTAAATTGAGAAAGCTGAAAATTTTCTAGTTGTTCAAGTCTGGCTTCTGGGTTTATTAACACCATATCACCCACTACCCCAGTATTCCACCCACATCACCCACTAACCCCACTATTCCCCCCACATCACCCACCTATCGCACTGGTTACACTTGAATGGTTTAGCCCCGGTATGCTTCCTGTAGTGCCTGGTGAGTTCATCACTTCGTGCAAATCTCCATTCACAGCCGTCCCAGTTGCATTTGTACGGCTTCTCGCCTGCGAGCATGAGGGGGGGGGGTTAAACATGAATCGCTGAAACCACAATATTTTATTTCTTATGATAAACAATTAAATAGGGGGGGGGGGGTTTAGCATCAATCACTAAATACACAATATTTCATTTCTTACAATACAATACGATTTTTATTTTTGTTTCTTTCGCTGCAGCGTTTACCACCAACAATTTGAAAATACATGACATATATATATATATATATACCAAAACAAATATGGCGTTAACTGAAAATCCAACAATTAACCAAAGAAATAAAAAAACTACAGCAAAACAGAAAGGCACCAAAAAAAACTAAAAGTTATCTAGTTTGGCGCCTTCCTGGAGTTCTTATGATAAATATTTAAACAAACAGGGATTAGTGGTTAAACATAAACCACAAATAGGTTTTAACATCTAAATGAAGGTATTTAAAGGCACACTAACACATATATGATAGATTTGTAAGGATTCTCCTGTAAAAGGCACGAAACTCATTAAACGAACACATTGTGTAATCAACATTGCACATATTAGGCTATTTAAGATGTGCATTTCTTATTATAAACAATTAAACCAATAGGGGTGGTGGGGTTAAACATGAACTACAAAGTCTCCACAAATAGGAGATTCCACATTTAAATGTGCATATTTAAGCGCAGGAATGATGGGTAGGTTTGGAACCATGCACCAATAACTAGCATAATGTTAAATAGGTACACAAAATGATATTTTATCAATTACAAAAAAGAATGAAGTAACTTTAGAATTTAAACATAAAATTCACACATAGTGTAGTATGCTAGAAAACTGCTGTTCATTAAGCCAATGCACTAAATCATTAGTTTTACTAATTAGGGGAGTAAATCACACAAGTTTAAACAGCCGTTTCACCCAGCCATAAATATTGCTGTTTCATTTATAAACATAATATAATTATGAATAGTTTGACGCATGGTCTGAAACTTCTATGTTGTTCATAATATATTCACATTGTTAACAATATTATGATGTTTTTGTGTGTTCCATCACAATAGCAACAACAATGGGGGTGTAACAATGAAACTATGGTGTATATAATGCTTTGTATGATGTCATAATACTCTTACAATTATGTTATGATGTGATAATGGAAGGAACATTATCTTATTATTCGCACAATTTTCAAAATTATTTGCCGCGATTTTGTAGCTATATCAATCCAATATATTATTGTTGTAGAATTGCGTTAATTTCTATCCCTGTAGTAATACATGCAGGTTTCCATACAGTAAATCTGCATGCCCTATAATCAACTGTAATCATGCCCACAATTGTGGAATAATCATTTACTTTGAAATGTTACATTCTTTGCATGCATTTCGTGCTATATAACCCGACGTGTGCAGCTTTAATTTCATTCACTACGATTCACTACCAAGTACGATATTTTTTTGGAAAAATATGCTTTGTTTTCTTTAAGAATAACTATGAGTAATATTTGTTTTAATAACAACCAAATGGTTAGTAGCATAACTGCAAGTTCAAAAACTTTTAAAACTTTTATCGATTCTGTTTCTTAGTCGAATATGTAAGCAGTACAGTGATACTGGTAGTACTGAAGGACTGATGCTGTAATTATCACACATTATTGGTTCCTATATGAACATTCAATACAAGAATACAACAATTATGTTTATAGTTGAGCTTAGAAACTATGCTCAGTAGGAAACCCAGTGGTAACGCATCACAATACATTAGTCAGGTTCCTATATGACCATTATGATGTCACAACAGGACATGGATTGTTGTGGGCGACGCAGGAAACAACTATTCGGCCACGAATTCACGCGGTGTGGGTTGGTGGTTGGAATTTAAGTCACAAAATGAAGATGTTTGAATTAATCGTGGTTTGAATTAAGTTCGAAAAAGGAAGAATTTAATTCAAAAAATTAGGAATACATTGTATAGCTGCAAGGATGAAGTGTTGAACATACATTTTTGCTTCCAAAGTTTGCCACATGTATTGTATTCATATTGTGCTTAAACTTTGTATGTATATTGTGGAAAAAAAGCAATTTATGTACCACTAGTGAATTATGATACTATGATAGTTAATTATGTAGTGGTTAGTAGGTTTAAGTTTCATGTTGAAGAAATTTTAATCAATTATAATCCACATTGGCTGGTAGGGGTTGATTATGGCATGGAAAGCAACTCTTCTGTGTAACCGATCCAATCACCATCATTATTTCCATTATGCGTAAATTATTTTAATCAGAATTTTAGTTTTCATTGGGTGTACTATAGCCAACGGTAAACGCTCTAAATAAACGCTTAACGTTGGACAAACAACATTGCACACATTGTTTTAAAATGCATTTCTATGGTTCTGTATTTACCACACTCTCTTCTACAGGGCTTTAGATGCTTTAAATAATTTAATCCCCACATTATTGTGTTTATGGTGGTTATCTGTGCAATATTTAATACTTCTATCCTTTTTTCAAATGACGTGTTTTATTGACTGTTTGTTTTGCCGTCTTTTCCTGTTCCTGTGTTGTGATTTGATTCATTTTCCATTATTTAATACTGGGGCAAAAACGTATAAACTAAACTAAACTTAGGATAAACAAAGTTGAATTAAACGTTTAGCAACGGTTTGCGCGGCGTCTGTTACAATATCCTATCGAGTTGCTTAGGAATTGTAACAATCAATTGTTTGTGATGTAACAACTGGTATACACAGGTAATATTACATCTTAAGAATTCAAATCTTGAAACAAAAAGCTTTACGAGGTGATATTTCATTTAATCCAATCATTCATTAGAAAATCATCTTTTTAACTTTTCTTTTTGATGCAATATCTCATAGCTACTTGTAGTCAGCACAAAAAAGTACATAATCTTGTTTATGAACCGCTATTTATATAAATTGTGTTAAATTTTGATTTTAGCTGGTACGTCCTTTAGTTTAAGTAACGTTCGGAAGTTACTTTTAGTTTACATTAGAAGTGCCAAGGATGAATAATGCGCAGACGCTATGGGAACCATAGAGATCTAAATGTTGATTGTTATTGAAGACACAACAAACATATTAATCTTGTCGTTTATCGTGCGTTTGTATGTTCTGCATAACTTTGCATGGGTTAGCACAATGGTGTCAACAGCAAGTTATTAAAGTTGGAACAATTAATTTAACCGAATTAACAAATTTTGCATTCAGTTTGTTTTATCTGACAAATTTATGAAGATTTATGTGACAAAGGTTATGCATTAAATATGCTTTTGGGTTGTTTCCCATGGTTTATGGAGTATAATATTGCTACACCTGCACCCTAGGTACACATACACAGAGCACGTCCAAAAATCCATCAAATTTCGGGCGAGTAAGAATGTAGTCGCGTGTGGAATCTCACGCGAGTAACTGTAGTTTGTATGATGTAACAACTGTTTAAATCCAGTATTTTAACAATCTCGCATTGTGATATTATTTGCAATAGTAAATTCTTACTTGCAGGGTGTGCGTCATGCGAGCAACCACACTTACACGAGTGTTATTCCAATTTCTCGCGTAGATTTTTGGCCGTGCTAAGAAACAAACTGGAATATAATTCACCTGTATGAGTGCGTTGATGGGCTTTAAGGTGGGAACTCTTTGTGTAAACTTTCCTACAATTGGGATAATCGCATCGATGGATTCGTTTCTTACAACTTTCTGACTCGTCGATACTCTGCGACTTAACTCTCATACTCCCTCCGATGGATTTAAGTCCGACCCGATTTCGGCGCGCCGTCGGCGTACCTGACACTCTGTGCGCAACCTGTGCAGTGAACGCGCTCAAATCGACGCCGGAAAGCGTCAGAGTCTGTCGAGCGACTTTCTCGTCGAGTTTGTTATCGAACCCGCACAACGCAAGTCCGAACTCAGGGCTGGAAGGAGGGGTGAGTCCAAGTGCGAGGGTGGAGGCTTTTAACGCCTTCAGCGCGTCGTTTAGTGGATCCACGGACCGCGGGAGAGGGCTGTTCTCACCCGATGATACGTCCCATGATGACATTGATCCGACCCCCGATGACGAGTTACGAGCTAATCCGCAACATTTCCGGGCAGTTTGTATGTCCTCCACACTCAGCCCCGGACCCCCCTTGATACCGGGGGGAACCATAAACTTTGTCCATGGGTTCATTCCGTCTTTCAGGGGCGTCTGATACGTCATTGGTTCAGACTGGAGGTATTTTTCCATTTGAAATCGCGTCTGCGAACAAGAAAAATAAAAAATCAATAAAAATCCATAAAAAGCCAACACAGCTATGCTAAACAGCTGCCTTTACATTAATATCAACACAAACATGCCAACACCACTCATTTGCATAAATTTACAAGTTTCATTAAAGTGATCACCATATTTATGATAATCGCACACATATGAACCTGTGCTTAAGTGGAAGGTTAATAAGTAATCACTGTTGTGTTATGTGCAGAGACAATAAACCTCTCAAAGCCGCAATCAATAACCCTTGATAACCGAACCGTTTGTTGTCGCATAATTTACTTTCTCTTGTGCATTTACGACGAACAATAAACAAATAAAACAAACAAAGGACCATTGTGAGTACACAAATAAAAGTCGGGATCACAATGAATGAAATATTGGGCACTTGAGTACAAATATCATCAACTTGTAGATGGTATTCCCACCACCATTCAAGCTGACAATTCCCTACTATGCTTCACAGTGGGAAATGTTGACATTATGTGATGCTTTGCTTCGTTATTGTGTTTGAACCAACCATCCACACACTGTAATAGCTCCAGCAACTGGACTGTGGGCATGAGGTGTCTCACGATACCCGTGGATAAAGCCTGGCTTCCCACCCACGAGGATATAAATAACCCAACCATCAACACACTGTAATAGCTCCACCAACTCGACTGTGAGCATGAGGTGTCTTACGATACTCGTGGATAAAGCCTGGCTTCCCATCCACGAGGATATAAATGAACCAACCATCCACACACTGTAATAGCTCCAGCAACTCGACTGTTAGCATAAGGTGTCTTACGATAACTTTGGATATAATATTCATGTTTACCCCTGTAAATGGGAAAACGTAATGTGTTTAGCAAACAGTCAGTCGTTAGATCACCCCGGTTTCACCATAAGGTTACCACAAATATTACAGTGTGTTGTATATGAATAAGACAAAGAGTGTTACATGCCCAAGGACACAACAGACAAGCTAGCGACTAAATTCAATCTTGCAACCATTTGGCTGAAAGCAACGTACCAACCCACCAAGATATTTTGTCCGATATTATCATAAAATCCTGCCTTCCTACCCAATTAAATACAAAAATAACCCAACCATCCAAACATTATACACCACCAGACAAGAGTAGAGACAGGGGAAATCCCCTTACCTGTTGCCAATTTTCCTCCAAACTTGGCAAAGCGGAGAAATACCCGGTGTCGTGTATGATCTGCAACTCGTTGAAGATATTTCCGCAAGGTAACAAATCCATTATAGCGGTTGTTTATTAATAACCGCCGCTGCTTCTATATAGATGTTGAGAAAAGGCCTTAATCGACCTAAATGGAGAATTGGTTTGAAATCAAATTTAAGTAACAAAGTCCTTGATTGTTAAATATTTGCATATCCTTGCTTCATTATAATAAATATTGTAGTATATACTTTATTGAACCTTTCATTATAAGTGTATTGTTTATTAGAACCGCCCAAGATAACAACAAAATAATTTCATCCAATATTTGTGCTTAAATATAATATTTTCATTGTTTTTGAATCTTACATTTTAAGTTTTAGAGAAAAACAAAAGAACTAGGTAATACATTCAACCAAAACATTTTTTATCCAAAACAAAATAAATATACGGAAATAACAAACAAGTGTGGCAGACTGGCAATAGAATACACATTATGTAATATATAAAGATATAATTAAGGTCAAAGTACGGAGCTATTTTAAAACATTAAGTCAATACATAATATATTGGAACAATTGCAGATGCTACAAAATGTAATTAAAGTTGGATTAAATGAAGTAACATTTTCAAATTAAACTGTTATATTTTCAAGATTTATCAAAAAGTGTTACATTTTTAACAGAAAACCGATTTGGATTGCTAAATTAACACAAGTTAAACAAAATGTCATATTTTCCACACAAAAATTATATTTTTTTTTAATATAATGCCGACATTTTCACACAACCATCATATTTTTTAAAACAATGCCGACATTTCCACACAAAAATCATATTTTTTAAAACAATGCCGACATTTCCACACAAAAATCATATTTTTCAATATAATGCCGACAAAGTAATAACGGTAAACAGGGAAACTCATGATATGAGCAATTGGTGCGAGTTATGCACAGGAACTTATACAGCGAGTCGTGTCAAATCACGATCGAACCAAAGCACAACATAAACAATGATGATACAAACCGAAACAATTATTTCTTTTGCAAGTTTTCGCAGTTTCAAACCTTTTTACCTTAATTATATCATTGCATTTTATATAACCTCTAGCAATATCACACACAGCATATATATATATGTAAACTTAATGATGATACAAACCGAAACAATTATTTCTTTTGCAAGTTTTCGCAGTTTCAAACCTTTTTACCTCAATTATATTACACAACCTCAAGCAATATTACACACAGAATATATATGAAGTTAATGTAGTTTGACTAGTTGATTTTTTGCATCTTTCACTGCATTAAGTGCAAATGTACAGTATTGATATTTTATTAATGCATTTGGTCGGATTTAATTATTTGTTGGTTTTGTTTGTTTGTTAATTAATTATCGCCGAATGTATGTTATTATTTGAAATAAATTAAATTGAATATTCATGACAAAGAATCAATTGCAATATATCACAACTTATACAATGCAATTTTTATTTTTTGTTTCTTTCGCTGCAGCGTTTACCACCAACAAAATATATATCATATATATATATATATATATATACCAAAACAAATATGGCGTTAACTGAAAATCCAACAATTAAAAAAAATGTGGCAAGATACTACAGAAAATCAGAAAGGCACCAAAAAACACAATTGGTTATATTAAAGAAAGAATGATTATAAAAGATTGTATAACTTGCGAAAATGAAAGTTTTAACTAATTTGAGGACAACCTGTAAACAAAACTGAAAAACTAACATAAACAGTGCAATTGTGAGATAACAAAGACTTGTAAATTACCAGCAGTTAGTCACAAGTACCCGTGAAAACACAACAAAATGTAATTTAACACCGTCATACATAACTTCCTTTAACTGACATTTATTCAATTGTTTATTATAAAATGCAAAAATTCATATTAAAATTAATTTCCTCAAGTAATTACCCACAATAATATAAACAAATATGTCTAGCATAATATAATTTAAATGTTTAATTTAAACATTTAATACAAATTCCCTTGGCATAATATTGTAATATCACATTCTATATATAGGAATAGACTTATTAATTCACTACAAATAATGTACTCATATACTATAAATAGCAACACAATTACGACAATACAATATTGTTATTCTCCAAACCAAATAAAAACAAATAACTTAAACTTTAAAATATGTCTGGAGTTAATACAATACCATTCAACCATACTAGTAAATATAGTTTATAAATCTATTCTATTAGTTCTTTTCGTGTCATTAGTGTAAACTAAATATAGTAATCATAATACTGGTACACTGTTTAAATGGCTGTCCATTAAATTTTGCAAATACTACTGGCTATGTTACGTCTTACTTAGACTGTAGGTGCAATGCAGTCATTTAGATTTTAGAAGCTATGGGAAGCGCTACCCACATAAATTAAACATACCACTATACAGTGTACGGCCCACACTCCATCATAAAATATATTGATTTGCATTTTCAACACAACGACGACTTGCCTCATTTCGAATTCTCTAAGGGTATACATTTCGAGAAATCATCGAAAACTTCGGCGCGAAATCTCTAAACCGATGCAGAATTTAAGAAAAAGGCGAATCAGTTTAGTAACACACACACACTACGTGATTGTATATATTCTTAACTCGAATTGTGCGATGTATAAAATGTCCTGCACTAAATCTGCAAGCGCTAGCTGTTCGTTCAATTGGCTGCTGTTTATTTTTCCGACCATTCTAGTTTTCAAAACGGAAGAAAGCGGATGAGCGCTCAAACGATTGATGACGCACTGTTCTATTTATAGCGCAGTATATAAACCCAGCCGGCAGCTAGCGCTGGATTCATTCGGTAAAAGCGCGCGGCTCACGAATCGTAGTTCACTCGCAAAACTCAAGCGTAAACGCTTTCAGCCTGACTTGTTGCGAGGAATTCTGTTTTCCGTTCTTGTATTTTTGCAACAAGAGAGCTATTTACGCCTGATTTCCGACCTTAATTCGGAAAAAAACGTATTTTTTCTATCATAACAATGTGGTCATTGTACTAGACTCTGCAACTGTGTAGCTATGCTTGTGCAGAGCGTTTTTCAAGTTCCTAGCATATTTCCGTGACAAACTAACGCGGCAATTTACTCCTATATTATAGGCAACCCAAATTCATGTTTGGTATACCTTTTATGGAACATTACACATTCGCAATCAAACATTATATGAATAATCTATATACTTTAAGTGTGTCTTATGTAATGATGACTTATTTAAAGCACTTAGTCTAACACACTTGTCATATTACACATATTGTAATAAACACTATTGAGAAAGTATAATTCTTTTCACCAGACATTGAGTACATGACTAAGACCCATACGCTCTAGGTTTCAAATTACGTCATGTATAATTACAAAGTGCCTCCGCAGCGGATTTAGCGTGCACTTGAAGTTAAATTCCAGAAATTCTTTAAACTTTTTTGTTGTAGCCCACGCACTAGGAGAAATAACATGCTTGAAATGTTGTCTTGCTAAGTGAACGAATAAAACATGGCGACCTTTCGCAAGATCATGTTATATGTGTTTGCTCACAAATCAATCTTGATAAGCACACCACCTGTCCATCTGCGCCACATTTCAAAATCATATATTATATGTATTTGCTCACAAATCAACCTTGATAAGCACACCACCTGTCCATCTGCGCCACATTTCCAAATCATATATTACATGTATTTGTACACAAATCAACCGTGCTAAGCACACCACCTGTCCATCTGCGCCACATTTCCAAAGTCCCTGACATATATATTTCAAAAACCAACCTTAATAAGCTCACATGCCCAATTCACACAATTCTAACATACTAAAGCACAACAACATAGCACAGATAGTATAATCACAATTACAGCTTGGCCATTATACCCTTAGGTAAAATAAAACATCTAAATTACTAACATTAATGCATCACTTATATTGTGTGCTATCATAATAGCCTAGGGGTGGGGCATACCTATATTAAATGCCGGTTACTTTATATATCAATCAAATAACGCATTTTATCAGTCGGTAAATTCAACCGATTACTTTTCTGAATATTATTATTACAAAATAATATATCCATTCGTTTAAAGCACATTTTTGTAAAATTTTAGTAAAGTTTAAAAACGTCAGCAAATTAACATATTATTTGCAAAAACAATAATTCCCGATTAAACTGCAATGTAGTTTAGTTTTCCAATTCCAGCTATTTTACGAACGTTCGCACTAATTAGTTTGTTATTTCCAGTGTCTATAAAATACTAGGGAATATACCACCACATTTCTGAACCAAAATATTTTTAATATTATTTCTCAGCATGTAATTCTCAAAAGTGAATATGATTAATAGTTGTAAACTCATTATCTACCCATGCATAACCATGTAAGGATATAACACGCTTAATAAAACGTTATTACTTTGCAGACTGTACAAATTGTTTTTTTATACGATCTTGCAAACTTATGTTTTACAAGTCAAACTAATCACACAAGCATGCTAATACTTATGGGTGTATCGCTTTTTTATTATGATTGACATATATTACCGGTATAACCCTATTTAACCTTGATAATGAAACGTGTGGTAAAATATGGCTTTTATTTTAAACACCGTGTGCCCATAGTCGAAATAATCAACTTACCGGCCGCGTCCGCTATATTTATTAAATTATATCATCTTTTTAATGACGTGTTTTAACGACTGTTCGTTTTGCTGTCTTTTCCTGTTCCTGTGTCGTGATTATATTCGCTTGCCATTTTTAAATACTGGGGCAAAAAAATGAATAAACTAAACTGCAAAATCTGCGTTTTATGTTATGACATTATGGAATGTGACGCATAAAACGATATTATGACGTCATTTGACGACACGGTTGTGATTTTGATTGGAAATCTAGAATTCACAGCGCGAAATAACTCGCTTTATTCGTTCATTAAAACCAGGTTTTCTATAAATAAACCGAAACGGATGACCGGTAATAAATTTCAAATGGATGAAATTTACATTCCGGTTTGTTTACATTGATCAAGCCATCTCACACTAAGTGACCAAACCCAGTATACAAACAAACCGGATATTTAATCTCTCATATCAAAGCATGGCGTGTCGTATCTTATACTTTGGAATGGCTAATACACTAAGCTGAGATAAAAATACAATTTCTCGCAAAATATATCTGTAAATAAAACGTCCAAAAACAGTTTTTAACTTCTAAAAATTTGTTTTATTGCGGCTTTAAAAGACAAAAATACAATTTGTCGCAGCATATATCGGTAAATAAAAATGCCAAAAACAGTTTTTAACTTCTAAAAATTTGTTTTATTGCGACTTTAAAAGAAAAAATACAATTTCTCGCAAAAAATATTTGTAAATAAAAAGGCCAAAAACAGTTTTTAATTCCTAAAAAAATTGTTTTATTGCAACTTCAATATCTTTTTGTTTGAAAACAAAACACAAATAAACTGTCGAATTACTGGAGATAAAACGGGTAGAAATAATTTAAACGAAGTATAAAATACGTTTGTTAAGTACTCATTGTAAGACTTTAAGTACTAATATATATAATATAATGTAAAATAATTCCTGCACATGTATAATAGTAGCGCACAAATACTGA
>CH003397.1:72533-88036 GCA_000149265.1 Ciona savignyi
ATTTATAACTGTGCTCGACTGTGGACATGAGGTGTATAACTGTGCTCGACTGTGGGCATGAGGTGTATTACTGTGCTCGACTGTGGGCATGCGATGTGTTACTGTGCTCGACTGTGAGCATGAGGTGTATTACTGTGCTCGACTGTGGGCATGAGGTGTATTACTGTGCTCGACTGTGGGCATGAGGTGTATTACTATGCTCGACTGTGGACATGAGGTGTATTACTGTGCTCGACTGTGGGCACGAGGTGTATTACTGTGCTCGAATGTGGGCATGAGGTGTATTACTATGCTCGACTGCGGGCATGAGGTGTATTACTGTGCTCGACTGTGGACATGAGGTTTATTACTGTGCTGTAATTGGTTGTCACTTCCCACACATACCATTCCAAACACCAGGTTTCCTTGATCATTGATCCATGTATTGACTTCTATTGATTCCATGATCAGTTGAATTTGTGAAGCAACCTGATTCAACCAGTGTGAGAAAATGGATGATCTGGATAAGGATTCGTTTTATTATTGTTTAAGTGCCAATATATAGAGGATAGGATATTTATCTTTATCCCCTTGAATGGGAAACCCACAAGGGGGGGTTACCACACATCGTCAAAGATCACCTCGCGCCCCACCGTCGGGTTACCGGAGCTATTGCAGTGTGTTGTATATGAAAGACATGTTCCATTAATTTGATAGAATCCATTAATCCGCTGGGTTCAAGCAATGTACGTTAAGTGCCTTGCCCAAGGACACAACCGACTAGCTAGCGACCAGTTTCGCACCTGCAACCTTTCGGTTAAAAGACGACGCACTTAACCGTTAGACCAACGGGCCGGACGCATATTTATTCATGTGGGTAATAAACACAAGGGAAAACTTTCAGCTGAAAAGTGATGGGCTAACCCACCATTCTAATCGTCCGGACAAGTAGAGCACATAGTAAAGACAACTTAAAATTAAAAAAAAAATTTCCCAATCTAAATTTAAGGAGACACGCATAAAACCCAGTGGTACCGACAATTAAGTATTTAAGGTTAAAGTAGCAATAATATTTTGTATTAAATGTTCAAAGTTGTGTAATAAATACCAAAACTAAAAACTACAAGAAATTGAAGCCATCGGTCAAATGCAAGACGACGCACAATATTGTTCTGCATTCTGGCTACACGATGGCGCTCAACCCACTGGATTCTAAGAAATTGTTCAAAGTTGAAGAAATATTTGCAGCGATTTTGAATAAAATATTTTAATTGCTTGATGTAAAGCTTATTAATTTAATTCAATTTATTTTTCAAATGATGACATTCATTCGGCGATAATTAATTAACAAACAATGGAAACCAACAAATAATTAAATCCGACCAAATGCAGTAATGAAAATATCTATATCGTAAAATTGCACTTAATGCAGTGAAAGATTCAAAGAATCAACTGGTCAAATTACATAAAGTAAGTTATAATCAAACCATTGTCATCAATTTCCTGTCGCACAACACGTCACGTCAAGAACCGCTCGCACAAGTGCTGTCGAATGCAGATTGTGACATCACACACACATTTCTCTTGTTCAGTCTTCTTGTAACGTGATTGGTTGTTTCGTTGAACGTCTGGGAAAGGTTTAAAATTGAATCGATGTTGTACGAGAATATGAGCAAGGAAGATATGTCGATTGGAGGTTAAGTCAGGTGGTGTATGGGTGGTGGTGGGAGTTCGGCTGCTATCCCCCATAGTCCGGCGGTTAATGCGTCGCCTTTCAATCGAAAGGTTGCAAGTATTAAACTGGTCGCCAGCTAGTCGGTTGTGTCCTTGGGCAAGGCACTTTACGGACATTGCCTGAACCTAGCGGATTAATGGGTTCTACCAAATTGAAGAAACGTGTCTATCATATACAACACACTGCAATAGCTCCGGTAACCCGACGATGGGCGCGAGGTAATCTGACGATTGCCCATGTGGTAACCCCTTTGGTTTTCCATTCACGGGGATAAACATGAATATTCTATCTTCTTCCACTGTACTTCACTCACTTCTTTTTTTGACACTTTAAGCTTTATATTTCAAAGTTTTAATTAAAAATGATGCAACTATGTTTGTGGTGGCGCAAATTAGTCTTACTAGTCGGGCGCAAAATTTAGGTTAAAAAATGTTGGCGCAAAAATCCAGCGCACAGAAAACGAACTTTCCAATAGGGCATGACGCCATCAATACAACTACCAGTATCTCACAAACTTATGAAGCTTAATTCATAATAAGAATGTGGTCATTTCTCACAAGATTTTAATATCTATCAGTGTGAATTATTACAGGGAACAGAGACATAGGTGTCATTGAGTCAGTCTGTCAGACTGTGCCACTTTATCAATCTATGTATTATACAATTTTTGTTTCTTTCGCTGCAGCGTTTACCACCAACAATTTGAAAATCAACAATTGACAAAAAAACAAAAAATACTGTGGCAATTGGCAAAAAACTACAGCAAAACCAGGAAGGCACCAAAAAAACCAAAAGTTATCTAGTTTTGCGCCTCCCTTATAGTTTATACCGACCTTACATCATTTCAATTTCTTTCTGGATACCATCATTGAGTGCTTCCAGCTGTTTGTAGAAGTTCTTTGTCGGAATTTCAATAAGGTCGGCTTTCTATTGTGGCAGGGAAATCCCCACATGTGAGAGATATTTATCGAACAATAGGAGAGATTATATTCGATCCGAAATATTTTTTAATTTATTGTTTGTTTCCATTATAAAACACGAAGCTAGACCTTTAATAATCATTCGGAAAGCGGCAAAAAACAGTCGTTAAACACGTCTAAAAACCAATCAATTATCAAGTTTCGGTATAATTAGACGTGGCCGCTAAACCCAAATAAATAAACTAGAGAGTTTCAATCACGTGTTTAACCACCACTATTTGTAAAACACATATTGTATGCCATATATTCATGCTACAGGGTCCCTAACCACATTTTATATTTTATACACCAAGTATGTAGTTTGGTTCTGCAAGCATAAACGCATGGGTCTCATAGTTAACCAACCAAACTTATTTTCCAAGTGCAGTTAAATAAAGAATAAACGTCTTAAATTTACGAACATTTCACCACAAATGTTTTGAATTAAAGCTTCGTTTTCAAGCGCTGTAGTGAAATGAAGCCATCAAATTCCAAAACAGCCCGATTTAGCTTTTCATGGTTTCAGGGAATTCCCCTGGGTTTAGTAGATAAGTTTCTGTTTTTACATAGGTGAGTCATGTTATGTAACTACTCTTGAAATTTTAATCTGTTTTGTCGACTACTTGTTGGAGATCAAGCGCTATGCCCCCAAAAGTTTATTTATTAGAAAAAAAACGTTTTGGCTTTTAAAGTCTCAGGGGAACCCAAAATTTTGGTTTCTGCATATCTAGACCATGTTGTCTTACAAATGTCTAGTTTTTATTGCAATTTTATTGCTCCTTTTGGTAGATTTTGGGGCGACATGCTTGTCACAATCATGATTTGAGAACAAAATCCTATTTTTTAGGGTATTTCCCTGGGTAATTTTTTTATTTCTTTTAAGCGTTAAATCAGTTATTAATGCACTTACATTCCACCGAATCTGATTCAAATTTTAACAGCCGTTTAAGCGCTATGGCCAAAAAGGTATATTTTTTTAGAAAAAAATAGCGTTTTGGTTTTAAACTTCCCAGGGAAATTCCCCTCGATTTATCAACCAAAATTTGGGTTTCTGCATATCTTGACCATGTTGTCTAAAAAATGTCAAAGTCTCATTGCGATTCCAATATTCCTTCTGGCAGATGTCGGGGCGACATTAGACCAACGGGCCCGGACAAAGGTTAGGGGGCTGGTACTAAGTGTATATAAATAATCTTGCTGGTCATTAGCATTAATTAGTTAGGACTACTTGGTTGGGGGCAACTATCGTGTTGCACCACATGACCACAGTGGAATTTCTGGAGTTATTACTGTGTGTGGATGCTTGAACTATTACAGTGTGTGAATAATTAGACATAAATTTTAATTTGAATGACTCATTAGATACAACTGGGTTGGAGCAATGTAAAGTGGCTTGCTCAGGTGCACAATAATACACATTATTCCCGCAGTCGAGATGATTGAGCTATTACACTGTCTATATGACATAACTTTTAATTTAGTTAACCACTTCTACACGACTGTGTGTTAAAGCGATATAAAGTTGCTTAGGTGAACAGTAGTAAACCTCTTAAACAATTTCAAACAAAAATTTTACTAAGTAAAAATTGGTAAATACTCCATGTAAACGTTCCTAAAAAAAGTTTTAGTTTTTAGTTTATTCATTTTTTGCCCCAGTTTTTAAAAATGGCAAACGAATATAATCACGATACAGGAACGGGAAAAGACGGCAAAACGAACAGTCGTTAAAACACGTCAGTAAAAAATAGGGATATAATGTAATAAATATAGCGGACGCGGCCGCCAAACCTAGGCAAAAGAACAAATCCAAATTTAATTAGGATCAAACGATATAAAGCCCTGAAGAAAAGTGTGCGGTAAAGCGCGACCAGTACAGTGGGGGAGCCGGCTTTAGGAAAAGGTGTGGCCCGAAAGCGTGGACCAGAAAAGAACATTAACCTTTTGCTGTCCACTTCTAGATTGCCACCAAGTACCGAATCTATCGGTCTGTTGGGAGGTGATGACATTCTGGACATGGTAAGACTTTTCCGGGTTGGACGCGTCACATGTAAAACATTTCTGGGCATTCTTTAAGTAGCTGCAAATAGTGACAGGTGTTAAGTTTAGTTTATTTTTTGTTTCCACGATGAAAACATAAATCAGGACTATTAAAAAAAAGGGTTGGAAAACGGGAAAAAACGGCAAAACGACAGTCGTTAGAACACGTCTAAAACAAGAAATAAATTATTAAAGGTGTTAAAACATTGATGTATAGAGAAAGACTGTTACAAAACATTCTTATGGAAACCAGTTGTATTAATAAGGGTATTATAATCTTTACATTTGCCTTAAAAATTACACTCTAAGTGCTGTATTCAACAACTATTTCTATAGTTTTCCGACTTTAGGCAATATCAGGTAATAGCTTTGTCAATCTAAGCATAAGTGATCGCTTTCAAACCCACGAAATTTTGGCTAATATTACCCGAATTTTGTCACTGTCAGTGCCAGGTTACGAAAGGGCAAAAGTAGCATTACTGTACACAGTTATTAGTAATAATACTTTATGAAACTGTTTAATCATAGCTGCCATTGGATTGTCTGTACTAGGGATAAAATCTAAAAAAGGGGGATTAAGAAAAATTGGAAAAAATGCAAGTTGATTTTTAAAAAAACTTTTCTAGGAAGCTTTTTTGGATGTATTTTAACATTGTCTGACTGGGGATTTTGTTACGGTAAGACTGCAGGTGCTAGATTTCATCCTAACCGGTTTACCCCATTTACACTCAGCGAAATTACCTTACGGTGCAATATCTCTCGCGACCAGAATCCCCGCAGGTTGATGTTGCTGAGAGCATATCGCCTCGTCCCTCCAGCAAGTCATAAGTGATGGGAAAGCAACTGTTGCCAGCACACCCGCCATGCACAACACCTATGCCTGTGGGTGGTGGTAGTTTTAAATGTTGGGTGAGTCTTTGTTATAGCGTTCAGAGGTGTCGGAAAACAGTTGTTGTAACATGTGTGAGAGACAAAAGGTTCAATGACCTGAGGTCAGGTGAAGATCACGCCACGATTCAAGATTGTGTGATGTCACAATTATGATAATTTCCCCTTGATTTTTGTATAGAAAATAGCCAGTATAGTTAATCAGAGCTTTCTATAACTTTTCACGACCCACCAAGATTCCTTTCGCCGGTCGCTAACCATAGTTTGAGAAACGCTGTTGTAAAATCATCGCAATGGTTACGCATGACTTATTTTCAGATTAAACAGTGTGTTCCATTTTAGCATGTTCGATTAGGCGGTTACCGTAATATTAGTGTGTTAAATATTAACCTACCAAAATTACCGGTACTAGTATAATGTTAAGTGACCGGTTAAGGTTGCCGGCTAACACGGGAGCCGAAGTGGTGTGCTGATACTAGGTAAGATTGTGTGCTGACATTATAACATCACTAGGCGAGTTGTGTTTTGACACTGAACTGAGAATTATAGTTAAACATTGCTCGAACTATAAGCGACAACTGTAGTTCCTAATTTTGTTAAAATTCTTTGATAAGTGGGTTTTATTTGGATGGTAGCGTGCCGACAAACCCACAGAACAGGATGTTTCTATTTATCTCCCATTGATGGAAAAAACGTAAGGTCTGTTATCACAGAGCCAATAGTCACATTAGGAAAGGATATTCATGCTTTAACCCAGTGAAGGGGAAAACACGGGAGAGTAATCGCACGTGTCGTTTTAGTAGATTACTTCGTCTAGTTACCAGAGCTATATTGCCATGTTTTGTATTTAATTGAGTCATTAGTACAATTTCAACACATGTATAAGTTTGCTATTTTACTTGAAATGCACTTAACTTGACTATAACGCGATATTTTGTAAAATAAAACCAAAACGTATTATCAACCTGTGGTAGCGCGCCAACCGCCGGTTAATTTTTTCATCGAGTTTAAAAGAAACTGCGGTTTCACGAATTTTTGTCCCAATAATAAAAGCAAAAAAATATGACCTAGCTATCTTACATGGAATGAACTCCAACTGACTGCAAAGCAATATCTTGTCAGATAAAAAAGTATTGAAGGTCACCATCAACATGTGTTCGAATGCCAAATTTGCTTGTTGTTATACCGACCAAAGTGAAAAGAAACTATGGTTTCCCGATTTCTTGGCATATCATTAAAAGCAACATATGTATGGGTAAATTATCCAGGAAATAAACGATTTACATCAAAAATCGCATGCTCGTAAGGAAAAACCTTATAGCCGTCAATCGGGTTACAAGAAATAGCTTGACCAATCATCTTTTCAGTATTTCTTAACTTATCGAATTAAAACAAACTGTGTTGAATTTAGAAGGCTAATCCACATTAATAGGTATAAAATATGTCCCCATTGCTCAAGAAATGAACGATTTACATCAAAAATTGCATGTTCGCATAGCTGTCAATCAGGTTTAATATAAATAGTTGACCCAGTCTGTTTTTATTTTTTAACTTAATAAAATAAAACGAACGTGACTGAATTGTTAGTTAAGAAATGTAGATAAACAGAAAAATACTGTGGTTCTCAGGCCGCTGTCTCAACGGCATACCTTTCGACCAAATACTAGGACATGCTCAGTTGCACTTGAAAATAAAGTAAAACCTTGACTAAAACAGGTATAAAACGTTTTGATGGTGTATTACAGGATATCACTATGCAGTCAGTTATAGTGTATTGCAGGTTTGATAACTAACTCATACATATGCTCCAAGGTCGACATACGGTCGCTAGCTAGTCGGTTGTGTCATTGGTCAAGGCACTTAACTGACGTTGCCTGAACCCAGCGGATTAATGGGTTCTACCAAATTGAAGGAACGTGTAAATCATACAAAACACACTGCAATAGCTCCGGTAACCCGACGATGGGCGCGAGGTGATCTGACGATTGCTCGTCTGTTAACCCCCTTGGTCTTCCCATCATAGAGGATTAAAATATGAAAATCCTATCCTAACGTTGTAAACACCAATGCTTGTTAGTAGCGTCGGCGAAAAAGTTATGTTTAAAATTAAAGTAATTACAATTTAACACCATGCATACATTTATCAAGAAACACCACACGTCTTTAACGCAAAACAAATGACCGATTGCTGAAGAGCTATGTGGACAATATAACAACAGTTGAAACAATACACTCCGCAAAATACTTTTCAAATAACACACACAGTTAGGCAGGCTTCTACGCTTCTTCATCGGAATCAGTTGTGTATAATGTAGACGTTCCAAAATGTCGTCGACGGACTCCAAAGAATGGTTGGTGATTTGTTTGTGAACTTGTGGTATTTGCCGAATACTCTGAAGGCCCAACAAACCGTACAGTACAGGTGTCCATGATGTAAATGGTTCGGCACTTGCTAAATCATTTTCTAGGTCACTTTGAGTAATTTCAAGCCGCAGTTAGTAGGATAAGGGGTAAGGTTGAGAACTTACTGGGTTGTGCTTGTTACAGCTTTATTTGTTCAGACAATTTGTTCTTGATAGTGCACCATAACACTTATTGCATTATATTGTAGTAATGTAACTTCAGGGCATACTCTTCTTTCCAGGTTAAAGGTGACCTATTAGAATGCGTTTCCTCTAACATGGCCAGAGCAGTAATGGTTCCTGCAAGTAATTATTTTATAAGTGTGATGTATTATTTTTGTGGATCTGATGCAAACAACATAAAAGGAAGTTAAAAGATCAGTTCGATGTTCAGGTTTCATTTCCTTGGACATTTTTTTAAATTCCTTCTTTAGTAAGCCCACAGACGTTCCACCGTTTCACCTTCCATTAAAGCAAAACCAGGCTGCTGCATTGAACTGTACTCTGGACTTGCAACGTTATATATACTTAAAAGAGGGACTCACTCGACATGATAAGCTGTGGCCATATCCATGAAAAACAGGCGCTGCAAGTTCAAACCAACACAAGGATTTTTCATTCTTCTTGTTCTAATGGGACAAAGCATAACCATTATTTCTATACATATATATATATATATATATATATATATATATATATATTGTAACAAAGGTTAATAAATATTTAATTTGAAGCTAAACGTTTCTTCATTTTATTGCAGGCAGTGTGATGTTATACAGGCAATGTCAAAACACTTTTACAACATGATTGTCTTGAAGTTTTTAAACAACATTTCCTGAATCTATAATGCGTATCCGAATCTGCAAACCCAACCTTAACCGGTATTGCCGCACAACCTCACCCATTATTGCTGCACAACCTCACCCAGTATTGCCGCACAACCTCACCCAGTATTGCCGCACAACCTCACCCAGTATTGCTACACAACCTCACCCAGTATTGCTACACAACGTCACCCAGTATTGCCGCACAACCTCACCCAGTATTGCCGTACAAGCTCACCCAGTATTGCCGCACAACCTCACCCAGTATTGCTACACAACCTCACCCAGTATTGCTACACAACCTCACCCAGTATTGCCGCACAACCTCACCCAGTATTGCTACACAACCTCACCCAGTATTGCTACACAACCTCACCCAGTATTGCCGCACAACCTCACCCAGTATTGCTACACAACCTCACCCAGTATTGCCGCACAACCTCACCCAGTATTGCTACACAACCTCACCCAGTATTGCTACACAACCTCACCCAGTATTGCTACACAACCTCACCCAGTATTGCTGCACAACCTCACCCAGTATTGCTACACAACCTCACCCAGTATTGCTACACAACCTCACCCAGTATTGCCGCACAACCTCACCCAGTATTGCTACACAACCTCACCCAGTATTGCCGCACAACCTCACCCAGTATTGCTACACAACCTCACCCAGTATTGCCGCACAACCTCACCCAGTATTGCCGCACAACCTCACCCAGTATTGCTACACAACGTCACCCAGTATTGCCGTACAAGCTCACCCAGTATTGCCGCACAACCTCACCCAGTATTGCTACACAACGTCACCCAGTATTGCCGTACAAGCTCACCCAGTATTGCCGCACAACCTCACCCAGTATTGCCGCACAACCTCACCCAGTATTGCTACACAACCTCACCCAGTATTGCCGTACAAGCTCACCCAGTATTGCCGCACAACCTCACCCAGTATTGCTACACAACCTCACCCAGTATTGCTACACAACCTCACCCAGTATTGCCGCACAACCTCACCCAGTATTGCTACACAACCTTACCCAGTATTGCCCTACAACCTCACCCAGTATTGCCGCACAACCTCACCCAGTATTGCCGTACAAGCTCACCCAATATTGCTACACAACCTCACCCAGTATTGCCGCACAACCTCACCCAGTATTGCCGCACAACCTCACCCAGTATAGCCGTACAACCTCACCCAGTATTGCTACACAACCTCACCCAGTATTGGACACAACCCCACCCAGTATGGCTACACAACCTCACACGGTATTGCCGCACAACCTCACCCAGTATTGGACACAACCACACCCAGTATTGCTGTACAACCTCACCCAGTATTGCCGCACAACCTCACCCAGTATTGCCGTACAAGCTCACCCAGTATTGCTGCACAACCTCACCCAGTATTGGACACAACCACATCCAGTATTGCTGTACAACCTCACCCAGTATTGGACACAACCACACCCAGTATTGCTGTACAACCTCACCCAGTATTGCCGCACAACCTCACCCAGTATTGCCGTACAAGCTCACCCAGTATTGCTGCACAACCTCACCCAGTATTCGACACAACCACACCCAGTATTGCTGTACAACCTCACCCAGTATTGTTACACAACCTCACCCAGTATTGGACACAACCACACCCAGTATTGCTGGACAACCTCACCCAGTATTGCCGTACAACATCACCCAGTATTGCCATACAATATAACCCAGTATTGCCGTACAACATCACTCAGTTCAGTGTCAAAACACAACTCGCCTAGTGATGTTATAATGTCAGCACACAATCTTACCTAGTATCAGCACACGACTTCGGCTCCCGTGTTAGCCGGCAACCTTAACAGGTCACTTAACATTTTACTAGTACCTGTACTTTTGGTAGGTTAATATGTACCACACTAAAATAACGGTAACTGCCTAATTGAACATGCTAAAATGGAATTCTAAATAATCCTCCGAAGCTTTTCAGGCTACACCAACGTACGCTACCACACACTGTGAAAATAAGTCATGCGTAACCATTGCGATGATTTTACAAAATATCGCGATCAACCATAATATGCTTAATCGCCGTACCATGTGGTATGAAAATACGACCATGGCTGCATATACTATGCGCTAATCCGTTACGAATCGGGTGACTTATTTTACTTTATTTATAACTATTTTTTTATTCCATAGATACTAAGCAAATAAAACGTCCACTATGTACATAAGAATAGAAAAGGGCAGCTAAATAAAAAAGCAACGAAAGTACGGTCGTGTGGCCGAATGGTTAACGCGACCGATACATATACCGACTCTTATACAAAAAACGGTCCTGTTGACGAGCCCATCATAGGTTCGAAACTTGGGTCGATGAAAAAAAGCAACGAAATTGCACACGGCAGTTTAATGACATATTACGAACTACTTACCTAATGCAATACCTGCTATGCACAGCAGTAATCTCATGTTGTGTCACTCTGTTATTTTGCTACACAAATAATCGCCAAAAATATAGAACAAAACGTTAAATAGTGGACAGGGAAAACCTTTAACGTAGGGAAAGAGGAAGTTAGTTTCCTTTACCTCGCTTCTATTGCCATGTAAAGAAAAATTAACCAAAAATTGATTTTTGTAGGCAATCTATATATTTTTTGGTTATGCTTATTAAAAGGTGTAGTCTACGGTATAATATAAAATTAAACAAGGAAGGTTTATATTTCTGCTACTATTACGTTTATCACCAAATTTGCTTGTTTTATACTCAATAACTCGGTATAGATCAATGCTAATCAAGAGCCCCTTTCATTTTGAAACGCCTGCTTTTTTCTACTTTTCAGAACAATGACTGTTAAATTCCTTTACAAGGGCAACACTAAAAGGAGGGAAACTGCTAACTAAAATTACGGAAACTAATTTAAAGCTTGCCCTAAACACTAATCTCAACCTTAGAACTAACGCTTACTGTAACCCATGTTTAAAACTAACTCTAATGTCATAATCTTCATTTTAGTGTGCAGTTTCCCTTCTTCCCGCTTTCCCTCCTTTTAGTTTTCCCCCCTTTACAAGACCCAGACAGCCTTTTCTTTGGGTTGGGTGAAAACAGCCTTTTTCATATTTTTCGTCTCAAACGAGACGCGAGTAGAGGCCACTTTGATTTCCTTTTGTCCTGAGTTATTTTATTGGGTAAACACGCAGCGTGCAGCCAGTTAAAGCACTGTACACAGAAGGATAGCTAAGGTAAGTAGGATAAAAGGTTGAGAGCAGATCACCTCGCGCCCACCGTCGGGTTACCGGAGCTATTGCAGTGTGTTGTGTATGATAGACACGTTCCTTTAATTTGGTAGAACCCATTAATCCGCTGGGTTCAGGCAATGTCCGTAAAGTGCCTTGCCCAAGGACACTACAAACTAGCTAGCGACCAGTTTCGCACCTGCAACCTCTCGGCTGAAAGGCGACTCACTTAATCGCTAGTCTAACCGGCCGGGTTAAAATAACAACAATAAACTATTAGCCTATAAGCCAGGATGTCAGATTTCGACTTGCGCCATTGTGCAAGAAAACCAACAAAGCGTGCGTAAATTACCAAACGTGGAGATAATATTGACCGTCGATGTATATATTCGTGTAGTAATTGAACGATATAAGAGATTTGTTAACTAACGCATCTGTAATCAATACATTGAGGTGCTAGTAACTTACCACTGTTAGGATAGGATAGGATATCTATATGTTTATCCCTGTGAATGGGAAAACCAAGGGGGTTAACACACGGGCAATCGTCAGATTACCTCGCGCCCATCGTCGGGTTACCGGAGCTATTGCAGTGTGTTATGTATGATAGATACGTTTCTTAAATTTAGTAGAACCCATTAATCTGCTGGGTTCAGGCAATGTCCGTAAAGTGGCTTGCCCAAGGACACAACCAACTAGCTAGCGACCAGTTCCGCACCTGCAACCTTGCGATTGTTAGATCTTCTTATGGAGGACCCTAACTTGCTTCTTCTTAATAATAAATGAAATAAATCGTCGGGTATGGTTAAACCACTCTTGAACTGGTTTCAGGCAGCGCCCCCGGTAAGTGTGTTGACTAAGAACCCAGCAGGCTGCCTTCTAGTTTCGATCCTGCAACTGTTTGGTTGAAAGGCGACGCACTAATTGAAAGGCGACGGAATTTTATATAGACTATTTCTGTAATTTAGAAAGCGCATTTGGTACTTGACCAGGTATAAAATAAGTTGTTGACATTTTAGTTTCATATATTTTACCCGCCGTTAATTCTAGATTGCACTATGTGATTAGTCATGCGTGACGGTCGCGTTATTTGTGATGAAATAAAACTTCGATTCAGATTATTCTATGTTTAGTGTAAAAGTTTTGGTGTTTTGGTTAGGTAAGTTTAAATTTTGTACGGCTGTGATGATTTAACTTTTGCGCGTGTGGTGGAATGGTTTAGCTGACCAGAAGGTAGTTGGGTTGTGGGATCGAAATCACCCGCTAGGTAACACATGTGTCCTTGGGCTAAGCACTTGGCGACATTGTGTGAACCCTGTGAATTAATGGATTCTTGTATATGGACGGTGAGTATGCGATATATAAACCATGAAAGTAGGCGCCAAACTAGATAACTTTTATTTTTTTGGTGCCTTCCTGTTTTGCTGTAGTATTTTTTATTTCTTTGGGTAATTGTTGGATTTTCAGTTAACGCCATACTTGTTTTGGTATATATATTTGACATGTATTTTTAAATTGTTGGTTATAAACGCTGCAGCGAAAGAAACAAAAAAAATTGTATTGTGAATTGTATTGTAGGCTAAGTGTTTTGGTTTTAATCAGTCGTTACTGTTTTTGAATGGTTAACACTTAAAAGAGGTAAACTGCTCACTAAAACTAATTTAAACTCTGCCCTAAACACTAATCTTAACTCCAGAACTTACACTAACTCCAACCCTCTATTTAAAAGTAACTCTAATGTCCCAGTATGGAAAGTACGGCAGCTGCACACTCGAGTTTTTTTTCCCTGCGTCTTTTGCACACTTGGGTAATTTCACACACGCTCGCGAGCTGGCAGTATAAACATCGTATAATTTCCAATAAACTTGTAAACCTACCTCTGGACCTTGGGTAATTTACTTTCCGTACATTTTTAGTTATGTAGATAGATATGTTAGCTGACAGACACGAAAGATTGAGGATAGAATAATATGTTTTTTAAGATTTTGGTAAAACAGTTATAAAAAGGAGATTTGGTGCACACTTGAAGTGTGCATTCTTGGACGTTTGCACACTGCACACTTAAATATTTGGCGCGTGCACACTCGAGATCTCGGCGAAAGTTGACGTACTTTCCATACGGGCTAATGTCCTAATCTTCATTTTTGTGAGCAGTTTCCCTCCCCTCTTTTAGTTTTTCAGGTTTGATGTGCATTGTTTTCAATTGGTTACGAGTTTATTTAAAATAGTTTTAGCTTTTAGTTCTGTAGCTGTACAGTGGAAAATTAATTTTTAAAAATTTAGAAATAAATTTCAGAACTGCAGACAAAATTAAATCTGTATCTTTTAAATTAAGTTAAGGAAAAACAATCATTTACCAAACTTCTTATTTGTTCGATGGGCATATGCTTTGTGAAATTCTCAACCCACAACCATTTACTAATTTAAAGCTACATCATTAGGATGACATGGGGTAGCAATTCTAGTATAAATTTCTAGTACAAGGTATGGGGTACCTCCAAATACTACAGGATCGCTTGGATCATTTAGATTGCTATGGAAAGTAATTCTTACCCTGTCCCAAACACTAATCTCAACCCCAGAACTAACTTTAACCCCAACCCTCCAACATTAATATCATGGCTTTTGTAATTACGAAGTATAGTAAGCGATCCTGTAGCATTTAGAGGTACCTCAAGGTATGTGGTGCCACTATTGGAAACCTCATATTGTTAATAACCACATGTGTTTCAAATTATTTGATTGTCCTATTTTATCCTACATATACAATATTATTTTACAATTTTAAAATAATTTTATTTGGTCGACCTAAAATTAACTTTTTGATACTCTAATGTAGCGGAACAGAAAATAAACGTTCCAAGGTTGAATTGATTAGATTCACACATCGCACATTGGGCTTAAATCTCACCAAATATTATAGAAATTCAGTCGAATATTAAATGGGTTTTCCATCTATTATAATATGCACTGTGTATTATAATGTGACGGCACTGTGACAGATCTAACTCCAACAAGGGCATGAGGTGTCTGACAATAAGATTGATTTCCATTACAAAGTTTACAAACTATTTGCTCTCCGTTACCTTTTTCAAATTATTTATTTTGGAAAATTAATCAACATTCCCTAAAGTTAATTTTTTTATTTTAAAATCAAAATATTTTCCTATTTATTTCCAATTCAAAACAGATTAGGGTTTATTATGTCATAATGGTTGCCACAATCGAAGAGATAAAAGAAGAATTTCTTCTTTTCGACATTAATCTGACGGACGAAGAGATTCTGGAGAAGTTGGCGTATCTCGCGACGTTGTTTCGTTTCGAACCCGATGATCTGGTCAACGAGTGGCTCGCTTATCAGAGCCGTAACAGCCAGTGTGACATCACAATAGACCGATTGTTGCTGCTGGAACGAGAAATAACGAACACTGGCGTGGAGAAG
>CH003396.1:2547-26628 GCA_000149265.1 Ciona savignyi
GATGTACACGAACGAGGTTTAAGAGTTCAGTTGTATCGATTTATTTGTTATCACCGACTTCGTCATTGTTTTTGTCGATTTCGTTCTTATAATCCCACTGATTATCTTGATAGGTTAGTGCGTCGCCTTTCAGCCAAAGAGTTGGAGGTTCGAGACTGGTCGCTAGATACTTGATTGTGTCCTTGGGCAAGGCACTTAACGGACATGGTTCTACTAAATTTAAGAAACGTGTGAATTATACAAAACACACTGCAATTGCTCCGGTGGCCCGAAGGTGGGCGCGAGGTGATTTGACGATTGCCTGCGTGTTAGCCCTCTTGGTTTTCCCATTCACTGGGATAAACATAAATATCCTATCCTACCCTAATCGAACGCACGTTTCGAACATTCTTGAATCTACAAATATAGAATTGATGCTACAAAAAGTCTTTATCTTTTAAAGCACTGAAACTAGTAGGCCTAATTCTACTGCTTTTTTAATCGCTCTTCAGTTAAGTCGAGTGCCGGAATGAACAAATCTGGCTAACACCGGTATGAACAAATCTGGCTAACACCGGTATATACAAATCTGGCTAACACCGGTATGAACAAATCTGGCTAACACCGGTATGAACAAACCTGGCTAACATAGTTCTATCTGTCTGTCCCGGTGGTCTAGCGGTTAAGTGCGTCGCCTTTCAATCGAAAGGTTTCAGGTGCGAAACTGGTCGCTATCAGTTAAGTCGAGTGCCGGAATGAACAAATCTGGCTAACACCGGTATGAACAAATCTGGCTAACACCGGTATATACAAATCTGGCTAACACCGGTATGAACAAATCTGGCTAACACCGGTATGAACAAACCTGGCTAACATAGTTCTATCTGTCTGTCCCGGTGGTCTAGCGGTTAAGTGCGTCGCCTTTCAATCGAAAGGTTTCAGGTGCGAAACTGGTCGCTAGCTAGTCAGTTGTGTCCTTGGGCAAGGCACTTTACGGACATTGCCTGAACCCAGCGGATTTATGGGTTCTGCCAAATTAAAGGTGTCTAGCATGTACAACATACTGCAATAGCTCCGGTAACCCTACGATGGGCGCGAGGTGATCTGACGATTGCCCGTGTGATAACCCCCTATGTTTTTCCATTCACGGGGATAAACATGAATATCCTATCCTATATCCTAATCGAACGCACGTTTCGAACATTCTTGAATCTACAAATATAGAATTGATGCTACAAAAAGTCTTTATCTTTTAAAGCACTTTAACTGGTAGGCCTAATTCTACAGCTTTTTTAATCGCTCTTCAGTTAAGTCGAGTGCCGGTATGAACAAATCTGGCTAACATAGTTCTATCTGTCTGTCTAAACATAGAAATCCGACCCTTCTTCGCCTTAGCGTTTGCATTACATCGTTACTACCAATAAGCTAACCATTCTGCTCCATGTTCTTTTTTTTTACTGAGCCAAGTTTCGAACACATGTTGGGCTCGTCACTAGGACCGTTTTTTGTATAAGAGTCGGTATATGTATCGGTCGCGTTAACCATTTGGCCAAACGACAGTACTCTTCTCCATGTACTTATGTCACCGTATTTCTATAAGAAGTGTTGTTATTTCTATCACTTGTGTCTGATGTTGTGTAAACTGTTTGCTGTAATGTCTAATCTATTGTTTTAACCCGCCTAGCGCTTTATAAACTCGTCCCTTCGATAGCTCAGTTGGTAGAGCGGTGGACTGTAGAGGTTGTTTCAGATATCGATAGGTCACTGGTTCGAATCCGGTTCGAAGGATTTTTTTAATTATATTATCACATTTATTTTTGCCAAGAAAACTTGACACATCACACACTTTACTAGAAATTTTAAATGTACATTACACAGAATATAATTTTCTGGAAACAAAAATATGATATAGGAATAGTAATTACATCATGTCAATGGCATTTAAAGTTTAAACGTCCCTTGTTATAAGGTTGAACGATATATACGACGTTTAACCTGATAGTGCAATTGAAACCGGAGTGTCATGTTTCCCCACTCTGTTGCCTAGTTATTCCTTTGTCGTCGGCGTCGTCCGCGTTTTCTGTTGTGTAAACTAGTTCCGCGTGTTTTCATAACAATAAAAGCACTTTCTGGAGATGTTCGATTGAAACCAGACATATGTTAATACACAGGCAATATGTTGACTGACCTTAAGTAGGTAGGAATTGAGTTGTAAATTGTGTTTGAAGTGCAGTAACAACACTATTCGGGCATACCCCCTGTCATTTTATTGCTTCGTTTGATGTGATCGGAATGTATGTAAAGCCAACAGTGTTTTTAGTCAGCTATAGACGTATTTAAACACGGTTAATAATATATATTTGCCACAGCTTTATAATTGTGTTTGGTTTTTATAAATTAATGGAGTTTAGAAATTAAAAGATATAAAACAAATTAAAAAGCGTATAAAACATAATATTTCCTAAAAATCATGGATACAATAAAAAAAGGCAGCCTTATCATAAAACAAATAGATACAGGATGATATGCTAGAGTGTAATTTACCCAGTTACACTGAAACCGCCAGAGACAAGTGTATTTGCCTTTGATTTTAGCTAAATAATACCATGCAATACATATTGATTAATCCATGGTTGATTTTAGTTTTGATTAAATTTATATCGTGACCTTTATTGATAATTGTTAGTTAATTGTAAAGCAATATGTCAAAGTTAAAGCGAGAAGCAGTAGGCCAGTACAATTACGTCGCCCCGACGCCGTTACCGGACAAAACTAAGAGGTACTTGACATTACTTTCTATTTAACCCGGCCCAAGCTATTTGTGGTTATGTCGAGTATATGGATTTGTTTTGAAATTGTGAAGTGTTGTAGACATGACATATGTGCCGGTATTACTGTGTTTTGCCGAGTTTATGGGAAAATGCCGCGTTATCATAAGGGTAAGATACTTGATTCAATATACCTCGCGCCTGCAGTCTGGTTGCCGAAGTCATGTGTTGCATAATGATTAAACGTTTCAACTTTTTTAGTTAAACACGTTGTTTGTCGATACGATATTTATGTTTTATCGTCAATCAGAAAATACTAAAATGTTATTACACGTGCAATCGTCAGATCACTTGTCCCAGTAAACAGTGACTTGTTATTTGAAAAAAGATTTACTATTGCCTAAAACTTAAGTTAAATTAACAAAATGTCAACAGGTCAAAACCGAAGCATTCCTACCCCGACTTTTACCCTCACACCGACGTAACAGTGCAGCTTGTCGATGAAAACAACAAGGAAATAAATTTCTTTAACGTAAGTTAATGTAAACAAACATCAATACCTACTGTATAGAATTGTATGATATGTTTAAAAAATCAAAAACACGCTCTTTAAATTGAGAGATAAAAGAATGCTATTTCTTATATTTTAATTTAATTAAAATAAGATAACGTAACATTCCAAACAGCTTAATAAGAAAAGTGTTACACAGCGATATGTAAGAAAAATTCGCAATTAATAAGAACATGTATATAAATTCACTTGCACTAATCACTCAAATCAAACCGTCGATATTTTTTACCAAAAAAAGTTTCGAGCCCATTACGGGCTTGTCATTTGTGCCGTTTTTTTGGTATTTTTTTACTTGGACCTTTTATTATATTGTATATACATATATTGGTCGCCTTAACCATTCGGCCACACGACCGTACAGATCAAACCTCCGATTTTTTACTGTACTCAGTTTCTAACCCATGACGGGCTCGTTACTAAGGTCGTTTTTTGTATATAATTCGGTACATGTGTCAGTCGCGTTAACCATTCTACCACACGACCGTACAGATCAAACCGCCGAAAATGTTCGAGACGAGTTACCATCAAGACTACCGCCACCCTCCGCAAGAAAACCTGCGCGTGAAACGACCACAAGACGATGTCATAGACACCAAGGAAAACTACACAGCTTACGTTCAAAAGTCGCCAAGGGTAAAAGGTAGTCTACAATTATAGATTTCATTAGCGTTTTTTTTGTGTACCTTAGAAATGTTTATTGAAGTCTTATTCCTAAGAATGGGAAAACGTGGAAGTCTAATCACAGATCAATCATTAGTTACCCTAGTGCCCACCGTTGGGCTACCTGATCTATTGTTATGTGTTGTATATTTTTTAGACGTTTTTAGACGTTTATAATTATATTTATATACTGGGTTTAGGCAATTCCCACTAAATACGTAGATCAGTGACACAACTGAATTGCTAGCAGAAGGTGGAATCAACAATTTACCATTAACGGCCAAGTCTTTTACTTTTTTTTACATGAAATCTACATTTAATTCCAGAGGAACGGCAAACGCGTCCACGGCCTAAAGAAATTAAAGAAGAGAATGGGCAACCGGACAGAAGCTTTATTAAAAGCGCAGGAGATTTAATGGTTCCTGAGCCAAAGACGAAACAAAAACCGCTAGCAGTGGCCAGAGCGCAAACAGCGGAGGCAAGGAGAAAACCGACGAAGGATGAAAAAGTAAACGAAGAGGTAACAAAGTTTGATAACAATGCCCCTGCATTGAGTTAATAGATATACAAGGCTACCCGATTTGATGAAAATTTCACTCGGTCCTTAAGAATGCAAGGCATGAAGTAACCAGTGGATCGATAGGTTCTACCAAATTGAAGGAAAGTCATACCCATAAACAACACACTGCTTTGGTAACCCGACCGTGGGTAAGAGGTAATCTGACAATTGACCGTGTGTTTGTGCCTTTTGCGCTTTCCTATACTTGGGTAATCCGACGATATAACCACATTTGCATCTTGAGTATTTTTTATCGGGGCTAGTTTAGAAGGTGCTGGGTTTATTATTAAGACCTTTTTTGTATATAAGTTCGAGATGTATCGGTGGCGTTAACCATTCAGCCACACGACCATCTTATCGTTGTAAATGAAAATGAGTATTTTAACGACCATTCTATGCTTTGGTGTAATGGGCGGTTTAGATTTACGTTTCCAGTACATGATCATGTACGCTTACTTAGTTAACGTATCCAATGCTACACAAGGAATTGCATTGAGAAACACGTCATCACAGTTTTACCGAGCGGTGCTGAACGCTCGAAGTGGGCCGGAATGGAAAAGACCGCCAGACGTTAGCTACGACATTTTGAATCCCGAAAAACCTCCCCAAGAGCGCGCCACTAACCCCTATGGCGCTAATATGGAAAATAACCAGGTATTTTAGCGTAGTTTCGTGTTCGACTATAGCGAAAAACATTATGTTTTGAAACGGAAGTATCTACGAGCATATTCTTAAAGGATGGGTTCATTCATTTAATCTTTCGATTTCTCAAATGCAAACTGATCTCACAAAAAAAGCTGTGACTAGAAATTTTACTATTACTCAGCAAAACACTTACTGAAACACCATCAAGACTAAGCTGGTACCCACCACTCGTCAGATCCGGTCCCCCATAAAGATCAATTTACTTGGCTTAACGCCGTCCATATTTTGCGGCATGCCATAAAATTACTTCGGGGGGGAGGGGAGGACCTACTAAAAATTACTATATTTTACAGGCGTTGCCTGACCAATGGTTTTATGGGTTAAAATTTATAACCAGAATACGCGGCATTTTCAATAATAACTCGACTGTGGGCACAAGATATTTAACGTTTGCCTGCATTAAAATATCCTCGACCTCCCTACGTTTTATCCTCTATGAGGGAACACTAACATGTTGTCCAATGTTTCAGGAGCGAATATCGAATATTGTGGGCGAGAAAAAGAGAGTTCGACCAGCCTCAGTCAACCTGGTCCCCAGCGGTCGTCAGTCGAAAGCAAGTTCGGAAAAGTCGGCCTTTTCTGCACCTGAACACCGAGGCCCTCCTTCTATAACAAGAATTGGTGAAAATGGATTTAAAATAAACCTTTTGCTAAGTCTAACTACAATAGAAAGTTAATTTGTATTTAACTAAATAGATACTAAAGAAAAACGTGGTTCTCGTAGTGAAATATGCCATAATGGGGACAAGTAATATAATTGAGTTTATCATAATCTCTTTTACAATTGACCCACAATATATATATATATATATATATATATATATATACAGTGGAGGCGATAAATTTTACAAACAGACTTTGTCTAAGCACAACATTAACTTATTTACCGAGAATTTATTTGTGTAGCAACACGCGATTGATACGAACTGTTTCATAATTGTCGTACAATGTCAGGTCAGAAATAGGGGGTTCGGGTTTTCTGTCCCTTCTTGTAGACTTATTATACTATTTTTTCTAATGATGACTAAACTGCTTTACTTTTTGTCAGGTATTCCGTTTAAAGCACCAAGTCGAGCTTCCACCGCAAGTGGGCGCAGCAGCAACAATTCACGGTTTATCGTCACACGGGTTGATGCAGGCAGACCGATGACGTCAGGAAGCAGTATTTCATCGATAAACGGGGACTACTTGCTCGAAACTGGAAGACATCAGAACGAAATTCTAGAAACTATTCAAGAGGACGAGTAGGCCTTTGTGTTGAAAAATTTATTATTGTTATATATTTTAAACTTAACGAAGAATACGTAACCATAAGATATTCTGTATGAGAACCTTACGTATTTGCGAATTAGTCGGATGATTGCCCGTGTATTAACGACCCCTGGGTTTTCCCATTCATTGGGATAAACCTAAATATCCTATGATATTCTGAGATTGTTTTGGATACATTTCGTAATACTTTTTCGTAATACTTTTTCTCTAAGAGCAGATAGTTTTTCTTAATAAAACATTTTATATTTTTTAATTCTCAATGGGTTAAAAATATACGGAAAGTAAAACAAAACAACAACCGTGGTTATCAATTTAAAAGCACAAAATTTGTAGAAAATGTAGAAAAAAATGTAAAAAATCCATAATATAATAATATCTTACTGCTAGTACTCACACTTAAAACATATCAGGTTTGTTGTTTTTAATTTTCAGAATACAAGAACAACTACAAGACATTCCAATACCAGATAGTCCGAAACAGATCTTGCCACTGCCATCAACCGACAGGAAAAGGCGCAAACGCTTGAAAAAGGTAAACTTTTTTAAGGAGAGGAGAAGGAAAGAAGGGAAACTGTAACTTAAATGATGATTTGGAGTTTAGACGGAAGAACTAAGGTTACACGTCGGTTTAGTTAGCTTTGGGGTTGATTTTACGGTTTGGTAAAGGGTTGAAATTAATTTCCCTACATTTGTTGGTCAGTTTCTCTCCTTCCGTTACTCTGATTTCCCTACCTTTTATGTTGACTGATGCTAAGTTTAATTTTTATTGTGATCTCTTGTGCAGTTGTGTCATTTGTAAGGCAAAAAAAAACGATCTAAAAATGGAAAAGTATTCAATTCAGAAAGTGCGTCTCCGTCTTCTTTCAAAATAACCTATTTGCTCTTTGGTTAACTACATACATTCATTTAGGTTTAAAAATAAGGATTACTTATTCTTTCTTAATGATCCAGCCCATACCACCGGCTGATCTATTTGAAAAGCGCGGCCCCGATCCCAGATTCTACCCGTCCAAAAAAAAGCTTCGGACTCCAAATGAAATGAACAGATTCAAGAAAGCTAGAGACAGGGCTTTTATGAGAAACGTAGAACAGGCGATCCCAGAACTTGACCAAAGGGACCACGAGGTTAAATACCAACCGGAAAGACAACTTCTCCAAGTATGTTGTTTAGTTATATGTGTTTATGTTACATATTTTATCTTGGTACGTGTTTTTGGTGCGTCCGCTGATTACTTGATGATGCCCTAGTAATCGACTCTTTGACAATAATTACCTGTCGCATCTGCCTTAAAGTGCAACATTTATACCACAGTTTGTCATACCCCATAGAATCGTGCACAAGGCATATTGGGTTTCGTACCCATCTCTTTTCGGCTGGCGGCCCCACTTGTTAGATCTAATCGGGCAAATTTGTACAGGATGCTAGATGGAGGATACGGCAAGACGTGAAAGACGTACGAAACAAAAACCTCCACAGTCTGGTGGACAGGTTCGAACAAAGACACCACGTTATCAAAGATGAAACGAGGACGCGTCTAGGCGACACAACATACATCGGTATTTACGTATGCAGTCCCTACTTGTGTCGGCATACGGGGAAAACTAGGGAGGGAAAGGGGAAGTAGAGATACTGCATATTGAAATAGAAAATAGTACTTTAGGTTTAGTGTAAGGGCTTCAGTTAGAAATAGAGTTAGTTCTGGGGTTGAAACTAATGTTTGGGGCAGGGTTAGATTAATTTTTATAGTTTCACGGGGAAGTTTCTCTTTTCTTAATTTTAGTGTTGCCCGGTACATGAGCTTAAATGGAACTAGTTTATTTAGTTTAGTTTGTTTATTAAATTAAACACAATTCATACTCGCCGCAATACATTATATTTGAATAGGTTGCACAGCTCTCGCCAATCCTTAATTTAAAAAGTAATTATAGAATGTATTACTTTCATATTCTAACTTATACCTGTCAGCTGGTCTAACGTTATAACTGCATTTCACAGAGAGAGACCCGGTTAGTATTTACAAGCTAAACGACAAGGGACCAACTTCACGAAGTGGAAAACCGGGTCAAACCGGTTTCAAAGTCGCTTACCCTCTCCACAATAGGAGGAGAATCACTCCGTCCCTCGGTTCAGTCCAGCGTGCCCGAAACTTTGGTTCCTATGCCCAGATATTTAACCAACCCTGTGCGCCGCCCCACTGGGGACCGCAAAAGGTGGACAGCGGCTTGTTTTTACCACCGATGGCGCAAGGGATTTAGATAACAAGGCTTACGTGTCACTAGGATTGTTCTTGTATCGTCGTATGGCTGAATGGTTTCTTGCGAATATCGAATGATATACAAAAAACGGTCTGGGCAATAGACCATACTGGCTTCAGGACTAAGCCAGGTAAAGCAAAAACAATTAATAGTGTATTTTTTTACTCGAAAATTTTTTAAACAGGCTTTCACTCAGACGGTTTTTATACAAAATAGAACCGATCGCGCTAACCATTCGGCCAAACGATAATATTTTTTTCTTCTGTTGCACCGAAGCACTTAACTTGACCCTGTTAAACCTACACTAAAGTAGGCTACTGAATAAAATTGTTGTTTTACACTTGTCCTGGTCACTTTTACGAAGGTTCTATTCGCTATTTCCACATAAATATTAGTTTTGACAGCCGGATATATATGATATTTATGATTATCCTCGTGAATGGAAAAACGCAGGGCGTATCATCTGATTACTTCGCGCCTACCTACCAGAGATATTGCAGTTTGCTGTGATAGATTTAGACGTTCCCTTAATTTAAGAAGAGCCCATTGACACCAGTCGGTTTAGGCAATGTCTGATAATTACAACACCTAAGGTAACAACCAAATGGCTACAGTGATTAGTTTCGAACTTGAAATCCTTCGGTTGAAACGCGACGTACTATTCCAGCAAGCGGATCAGTTTTATAGTTTTTTCCTTTTTTTTACCAAGCCAAGTTTCGAACCCATGATGGGCTCGTCACTAGGACCGTTTTTTTGTATAAGAGTCGGTATATGTATCGGTCGCGTTAACCATTTGGCCACACGACCGTACATCAGTTTTATAGTTAAGGCGAAGTTTCAAAGTTTAACTGTCTTACGCCATCCATGTATAAAACTGTAGAGCAAAGAAATCGACTATAACCCGTTTATTGGTTAACTAAAATCTATACACATTGCGCAAAACAGGTATGAAATCTGGGTATAATGCAACGTATCTGCAAGTCACATCGTTCAGGTAGCGACGCAAAATCCTGGGTTCCAAGACCCACCGTTCAGACTTGGGATCGCGTTTAGATCTTTCGTGTTGTCGATGGCATGTCGGCGGCGAGAAGATCGCTTTTCTATCAGGAGCTTGGCAATCATATCTGCCAGGACGGTAGGTTCGGTTGCAGCTATGTTGTTAGTCTCGTATGGGTCGTCTGTAAAAAATATTTTTTTTATTAAGAATATGATATTCATGTTAATCCTTTTGAAAGAGAATACGTGTGGGATGTTAACACATGGGCAATCGTCAGATTACCTCGCGCCCACCGTTGGGTTACCGGAGCAATTGTGGTGTGTAGTGTATGAATCGGAAGTTATTTTAATTTGATATAACCCATAATTCCACTAGGTTCAGCAATGTTTCGTAAAGTGCCTTGCCCAACGACATAACCGACGAGACAGCAACCAGTTTCGAACCTGCAACCCTTCGGCCGAAAGGCGACGCGAATAATTCTAGTTTATTCGAGTAAAACTATTTTCCAGATCAGTGAGTTTCTACCCCTTCTTTCCTCTTACCCTATTTCCCTTCTTTAAGTGTTGCCCTGGAAATTATATTTATACCTCACGGAAACGACAGGAGAGCCTTTACACATTGCAAACAATGAATAAGTCATACAATCAATTCTACCGACATTAAACATTTGCTAAGGTAACCAAAGACCCAATGGATGCTATTATTTCACCATAGGTAGTTTTTTTATGAAATTTGTCTTATTTAGATGTTCGATACATGGTCAGTGTAGGCAGCTTACTTATAAGATCGAAGAGGTAGTAGGAAGTATTTGTGGTTGGGTCAACATATGCATCGACGTTGGCGATTGGAGATAGGATGTCTGTACTATCTTCAGCTGGAGTAACCCATCCTTCAACTGTATAATGGAATATATCTCAGTGTTATTATTATTGTTTGTGGTAATATGTTTTTTTCCAATCCGAAGGGAACATTTTGGTTTTACCCCGTTTTTTTTCTGCGTTCCGCTCGTGACAGGCATGTCTTGCTGACAGGTTATCGGAATGAAGCGGTAATTCAATTAGGTTAAAACCTACAAGAATCCTAACTGACATACTCTTATTTTGCAACGACCTTAATTTTATCGCCGTTTTTATTGCATTGTATTTAGACTTTGCTACAGTTTTGGTTCAGTGCATTAATCATTTTTTTACTTCAGTCAAGCTTTTGAATGGTTTTGACCACACAGTCTTTTTCCAGGTAAAGTTTAAAAATTATGATGAAGTCGTAACTTAGAACGTTTTTAATGTTAATTGGTATATGAATCGGTCGAGTTAACTATCCAGCCACATAACCATTTCAACCCACCAATCTTACGTCTATCGACCGATCGCTCTACGAAATAACTGGCCAGAAGTTAAACTTACGTCCTAATTCACCGCCGCCTGGGTTGCCTTCTATCAGTTTGTATTGCAGATCTCGTATCGCCCCGTGTGGTTCAGTGCTTCTTTTGTTGTTGGCGTATTGCTTCGTTATTATATTGTACACAAGATCAGTTCTGTAAAATATCCGACCGAATTGCATGGTTATTGCGTCGTCTTTATCCGACGGTTAAAGTTTCAAAACTGTCCGCAAGCTTGTCTTAGGTGCACTTCGGCAAGAGACTTACCGGACATTACCTGAACCCTTGTGATTAATGGGTTCTGCTAAAGAGCTGTGACAATTCGATGGTAAGCGAAAGGTAGCCTCAAGATTTCCCGTGTGTTAACGTTTTAGCGATCCTGTTGAACATATATAGCCTGTCCATTTTGTAAAACCTCTAATTTTCATTGCCAACATGCTGGTGTTATGTTTAAGAGTTATAACAGCGCAAGCCCGTACACCGAAGGTATTGCCGCGAAGTTTTGTTAAATGCAATGTAATTTGAACTGCCCTTATAACCACGAATTTTAACACGTTAATCAAGAGAAAGTTTCTACTTTTTTTCAATACTTTAATGCAGTGGGTTCAATTTCTTTTCATATTTTTAGTTGTTTGAAGATTCAACGTGCTAGCCGCAACGTTTGGTTTGAACCCCTTTAAGCTGTCGGTTGAGGCTTAAATATATTGATACCTCCCACTGGGTTAATCCTGGGGCACATAATATATCTAAGGAAAGATAAAAAGCCTACCTGGGAGATGCTGTGTTATCAGAAATGGCGTTCCACGCATTGATCCCATCGATATCACTCGGTACAGCAGCGTCGCCACCAGCAAGGTAGATTAATGTAGTGAACATGTCGGTGATGTGGAAGAGCCTGCCAATTTAAGTATTTCCGTGATAAATGTGTAATTCGTCGTCTTGAAAATGGCCTACTTTAGTTTAGTTGATCTATTTAATGTGCTAAAACAGAAAAACGGACTAAAATTTAAAACAAAATCGAACTTCTTTAACCTTTAAATATTGTTTGCATGCTTAATTTGAAACGTTTATCCGTAGGTGTGACTATTGGGAAGTACACGCAATATATTCGACTACTTGATATATACATTCATACTTTGCTGAATAGTAATTGTAAAACAATTTTTTTATGTCGAAAAGCGTGGTACATCAGCACACACTTAACCTTGATTATAACATGACATAATATATTTAACTTTCTAGGTATTTTCTATAATTTATTACAGGTAGCCTACACGGCGAAGCTTATACTGCGATTAATTAAACAAGCAGTTCTTTTAAGCCTGCTTTTATAGTTGTGCGATGTACCCCAGTAAAATAGTAAATAGTTAGGAATATTTATAGTACGGTCGCGCGTCCGAATGGTTAACGCGACCGATAAATATACAGCCTTCTAAAGAAAAACGGTTTTAGTGACGCAACCTTAAAGAGTTCGAAACTTGGCTCAAAAAAAATTATAACCACCAATGTTATACCCGTCGTGTATGTATCCTGTATTCGACAGAAGGGGGCTGTTCACGAACGCAGGAACTCTGTATCCACCTTCGAATAACGACCCTTTCTTTCCACGAAGCGGATAGTTGTTACCACTTTGGCCAGATTGTACTTGGGTTCCACCGTTCTGAAATAGTTGGATATGTTGTGAGGTGTTACGCATTATATTTATAACATTGATGTTTAAATGGCGTTTTCATTAAAAAATGGTTATTATTGGAGATAAATAATATAATAAATAATAGAAAATTCCTAGTTTGGGTGAAGTCAGAATACCCCGCAATTGCCTAATTACAACCAAATTGAACATAATCGCCATATTAGTTTAGTTATTTTTTTACATCTTCTTTACGTTAATAAAGAAAATAGCATGGTTAAAAAAGACTAAGTAAAAACATTTCCGCTGTATGCAAATGATATAAAATAAGAAAAAAACAAAAAAAAACAAACAAACAGACGTGGCCGTTAAATTAACCCGACATTTAAATAAAGTACAATTTTATTTAACGCATTTATGCTTTTATTTTTTCAGGGGGGATTATTTTAATGTATCGGGGCAGCAAACGTAAGTGTAAAGAGCTCATGGAGGCCAGTGTTTTATGCAATGTGAGTAGGGTAGTGTGGCGGAATGGTTAGCCCCACCGATACATATGCTGAATTGAAAGAAACCCGACTTAGTAACGAGCTCAGCATGGATTCTAAACATGGCCCGATAACTAAAGTGTTATGTATTATGTACATTAGTCATGGTGGGTTAACCCAGGGTTTAAACCGAAGATCGCTTTCTCCTTTTTTGCGATTGCGTTTTTAATATTTTGTCACATTTTCTAACATAATCCAACCACTACTTACGTCCGAATAGAACACAAACACAGTGTTGGACCACATCTCGCTATCTTTGAGTTTGTTGACCAGTCTATTGACCTCGTAGTCCAAAGCGCTGATCATTCCCAAATAAGTTTTTCTGTTCCCAGTTCTTAGAAGTGCGTCATAATATGCCGTGTAAGATGAATCAACCTGCAATTAAAGAAGTAAGCTATATAGATGGTAAATAGTTGGCCTATCTGATCAACTGTTTTATAATATTTAAATCCAGGTAGGATAGGATATACATCTTTATCGCCATAGGGTTGAGGCGATTAGTATTTCGGATAGGGTTAGAGTTAATGTTGAATTTTTTAAACCAGGGTTAAAATGATTTTTTTTATATATAATTTTAGAACACAGTTCCCCATTTTCTCACTTTTGCCATCATTTCACCTCAAATGGAGTGTGTGGAGCGTTGTATGCCATATACAGAAACATTGGTGTCGCTTTATCGTGGTTGTCTATGATCCTTATGGCCTCATCGGTAAAGTCGGTTGTGGTGTAGACGGTGTTATCCGTGATTAGTTCAAGATCGTCGCGATAATCGAGTCCAACTGAAATTTAAAACAGATTTTCTTATTGAAAAACATCTCGAAAAACTGTTTGTGCGTGAAGTCACAAATTGATTTGTGAAATTTGTAAAAGCACTGAAAGAAATTAAAGACTGCTATGTTCTTCCCCATTCACTTTTTAACAAAGCTTTTTATGAGTTTAGCGGACTAACTGATCAAGAGAACATATTTTTACCTCGTAAGGTTTCGCACACGCATTTGTCTAGTCACCAGATTTGCTTATAAATAAAACGCAGTGTATGTATCGGCTATAATAAGATTTTGGACACTCAGTCAGTCATTTACTTCACATTTCTGTTATTTCTATAATAGCATTTTTACCGGACTAAGGTTCGTATCTATAATGAGATCGTCACCTAAATATAAATGTAAAAAGCTCATTATGTCAAATATGGTGATAATTGTAGATAAACCTTAAATTATAAACAGTGTCCGTAAAGTTACTAAAACCTGAACGCAATAAAAACCAAATCCCATAAAGGTTACGCGTATACCTGGCGCCAGCAATTAATTGACATTTATAACGCCCCGTTAATTTTACAACCAACCTTCGGTGCCCTCCGATGAACTGTGTCCGGAGTAAGATATTCCACTGTTGTAGAATCCGTAGTGTGAATCGAATCCCCTGTGAACAAAATACAAGGTTTAAAATACATCTCTGGAAAATGCACTAAATGGATGCTTGAACGGGTTGAAGGTTAAAGACAACTGGTGTATATTTCGCTTTCTACAGAACAAAATCGGTCTTAGGATAGGATATTCATGTTTATCCTCGAGAATGGGAAAACCAAGGGGGTTAACACACGGGCAATCGTCAGATCACCTCGCGCCAATCGTCGGATTACCGGAGCTATTGCAGTGTGTTATATATGATAGATATGTTAATTCCTTTAATTTGGTGGAACCCATTAATCCGCTGGGTTCAGGCAAAGTCCGTAAAGTGCCTTGCCAAAGGACACAACGGTCTAGCTAGCGACCAGTTTCGCACCTGCAACCTTTCGATTAAAAGGCGACGCACCTAACCGCTAACCAACCGGCCGGACCAAACTGACGATTAATTTGCGTTCGAAACTTGCCCGAGTAACAAAATAAAATACGGTTGCTTCATCTTAGTGGGTTAACGAATGGTCTCTCGCAAATACCGTTTTTGTTTGGTAACCAACCGTAACCGTTTGATGTGTTATTTAGATGAATAACCCCACGTTTAACGTCCTCCCTTAAATGCGAAACTTAGTAAAATTATTTTCTATAACAAATTACCGTTTAGTCGGTTAATATATGAATGACAAGTTACCGTTTAGTTGGGGTGTACGCTTCATCACAATAACCGACATGCCATTTCCCGATCATGTGGGTTGCATAGCCGTAATCTTTCATGTATTGTGGGAGAAGTTTGAAGTCCATCGGGAGACCCGCCATCTGTGTAGCTACAACTACTTCTTCCTGTTAAGGAGTAAAAGATCCGGTGAGTTCAGGCAATGCTCGTTAAGTGCCTTGTCCAAGGACACAACCGACTATCTAGTGGCCAGTTTCGAATCTTTAAAGCACTATCCGCCATACTATTTGGTGGGTTAAATGTACAAGTAATATTTGGAAAGTCACCCGAAAGGTGGGATAGAAATCTAAAGCGGTAGTACGAATCAGGTGGGGTGGAAATGTTTAGCTGAAGAACAATTTACGTGCAGTGTATGATGACCAATTAACAAAAATGGCACATACAATACCAAGATGCGTTAAATACATGATTTAGGGATCGTCGCTATATTTATTTAATAAATTCAAATATCATTACCATTAACAGGGTATCTAGCATGCCGTATAAAACACATAGTTTACATACACAAGACAATGAATACTGTATGCACATCTAATAGCAGATCATATTTCAGAACTCGTTTTCCTGCGGTATATTCTAAACATAAGTGTTAACTACAAGAGATAATTGTTATCTACAATAGATACTTTTTAACTAACGCCCAAGCAAGCACCTGCATTCCTGTGTTGATCGGATATCGTCCTGTCAGCAAAGCCGCTCTTGACGGAGTGCACTTCTCTTGCGCGTATGCGTGATTCAATATCACCCCTTCCTCGGCAAGCGCTTGGAGGTTCGGCATGTAGACGTTGGGGTTGTTCCACTGAACATCATTCCAACCTGTAGATTATTTTTAGCAAAACTGTGCGCTTAGCGCGATTTGGTGGTTTAAAACCGAACCCCCCCCGCACGTTCAATGTGGAAATTAATCCACTCGGGGTAGTATCCCTACCAGGTGGATGCTGGCAGAAACTCTCCACGAGTATCTCCACAGCGTGCAGGTCACGTTTTCGGGGAGTTTTATTCCATGTTTTTAAAGTAACCTGGCATAACATACACAGCTACAGGAGACTGTAGTATCGCGTTACATTTTTATATTTGTAGCTTTGTCATAAGGTAAGTATTCACACGTTTAAGACAGGATAGGTTATTCCTGTTTAACCCAGTCGATAAAAAACACAGGGGGTCGTTATTATACGGGCTATCTTCAGATTGACTAGATAAAATCGTTGGTATTAAGTTCAGTTGGCGTATAGGTGCCTTTCCGTTCCCTAAACCATTTGGTGGACGCCCGAGATTTTCAACCTCATACCGAGCCGGTTAAACTTGCAAATAGGCTATTTAATTTGATTGTCCACACAAATACTAACCCATGTCATCTACTAGAACCATTACAACATGCGGTTTGGTACCACCTTGACCATAACTTCCTGTAAAAGAAATAAACAATTACAGAATATCACAACCATCACAAACTATTGCAGATCACTGCGCTAAAACCAAGACGAAATGAATAAAGTAGACAAGAGTTGTCTGTAGCTTTGCAATGGACAATAATATAATATTTTAAACATCTTTTTAACTCAAAAGTAAAAAATCTCACCAGCAACAAAAAGCAGCAAACATTGCAAAGCGAACACTGCATCAACCCACAGCATCATCTTGAACAGTTCACCCTGCTCCACTTAGTTGAATGTATCTCAAATCGGTTGGGGATATATTTATAGCGTTTTACAGGCAGACGATCTTTCTCTAAGTGCGTCATTGTTTCGGAGAGTAAAGGTTACATTTTATGCGATATGTCACAGTTTGAATCATATTTTACGACGCGTTGCGTCATTGGTGCAAAGTTACTTGATAACAACACGGAAGCTACGTGCAGTGACTAGTAGTTTACCTGAAATATACGGATGTGTCCTCTTTATTTCAGATATTTACCACGTAAACAATATTTGTCTGCAAAAAGTAATGTTTTACATCTGCATATATGCGGATTTCAAACTATTAATTTTTCTGGTGTAACAACGTAGTCTACCTGCCCTTACAAGAATAACCAAAAAGTTATTTTGCTTTGTAATTATTTTAACATGGTTGTCAACTATATTCTATACCCCTTATTCTTATTAAGGTTCAGTTATGTGTCATTTAATCACGTACGAAAGTAGTTCCCGAAGTTTTTGTAGTGCGTTAAATACAAGAAGAGGACGTTAAAAAAATCCAAACGTATAATGAAAAATGATTGTTTGATCATTTCCTGTATTCCTTGGTTAATACAGTTGAATATTAAAATTGTGATTGGAAACCGCGGTTTAAAACGTGTGGTTGATTATACTCGCTGTGGGTTGATACCTGGGTTGGTTGAAACCCGAGTGTAGTAAACCCTGTGAATTGAAACCTGTTTGGTTTGGAACGCCAAGAAACCGACTGTTTAGTTTATTAGTTTATTCATTTTTTGCCCTAGTATTTTAAAATGGCAAGCGAATAAAATAACGACACGGGAACAGGAAAAGACGGCAAAACGAACAGTCGTTAAAACACGTCATTGAAAAAAGGATATAATTTAATAAATATGTTACAGTGGATTGTTTTCATTATGCTTCATTCGGGTCATCGTGGATGCAGAAACCAGGTTGACAAACAAGATGATAAATCTATTTGTTTATTGTTTTCTATGTGTCACTGTCCAGCGTATAGCGTGTCGCGAGCCGGGCGTGTTTTGAAGTAAAATGAAGTAACTCGACTTATATCGACTCTTATACAAAAAAAACGGTCCTGGTGACGAGCTCATCATGGGTTCGAAAATTGGCTCGGTAAAAAATGAAATAACTTAAATATGGGCTATCGGCATCCCGACGATTGGGCCGTAACCGGATCACATCTCACCTGCCACTTAACTAACCATTTTGTCACCGAAGTTAGTACAGTGCGTATGTGACTTCAAGAATCAAACGAACTTTTAGATAAACATAAGGGCAAATGTCAGTTATTGTCTCACTTGTGACATTTGGTTCCGGTGACTACTGTTTTACTAGCGAGTCACCATTCTTTAAATGCGTTGTTAATATTTCGGAGACTTCAGTTGCGTAAGTGTTGTAAGAAGGCGAATCGAATTGTTCGATGCGTTGCGTCATTGACTAAGATTTTTCTTCATAGCAACCTAGCGTGGCTCCGCGACTATATTAGTTCACCTGAAATATACGGGTAACATATGAACAGTACAAATTTATCACGTATAAAATCTAGCGTGTCTACATATATTTTGCTTTTACATACTTTTTATTTTTAGTTTTATCGATTAAAACCTTATTTTTTGGTTTTACGGATTAAAAAATTACTGGTTTTACCATATTTGTTTATGGTTGCATGAAATATCCACAGGAAGTGAAATATCCTGTTTCAAATTATATATCGATTTTATATTTCATTTTTTTGTGTTATCAGTTCGAATAACAGAACAGCACACTTTGAAAAACAAGAAAACCAATAGAATTGTAAATTTCTAGAATGTTAATTAGTTTAACACCACGCTATCCGTCAAACAAAGATCGAAGTACTAATGGCTTTTAGTAAAACTTCCATTGTGATTTTACCAGTCTAGGGAAATACCCCCTGCACACTTGATGCATATCTTGATTCTTGCTAGAAGGTGCTCACTAACATTTTTGGACGATTTCGAGACACTTTTGTAAATTTGACTAAGATAAGAAAAATAACAAAATAAACCAATAAATGTCACTTGTTTTTAGACTAAGAGCATCCAAAATCACACCAAATATTTACTACCCAGTTTAAAAAACAAACGTTTATTTCACGGTTCATTGGATTTGTTATGACAATTTTGTACGCTACTGATGTTTTAAAGACCAAGAATTTGATTTTTAAAGTTTTTACACATTTTCTACATACAAGTTGCAGTTGTTCAACACTTTAATAAAATGGCTCTGTAAAATATTGTTCAACAGGTACTGTATATATTTCTTTATGGTTAATTTCATGTTTAGGTTTGTTTTTTTCTTTGAATTCGGAAACTTTGCTAAAATCTTAACGAACTCTCCTACTAAAACTCAAGGAACGTTTCAAGCATATACAACCTACTGCAATAGCTCTGGTAACCCGACGGTTACCTGTGTAATGGCTTTATTTTCCATTCACGGGATAAAACATTATTATCCTATGCTACCAAACTGACTGTAACTGCAACCTGGGCTTTACTTATCTGCGGGACAGCGGGGTGGGACAAGACACTCTTTTGGGGAGAAATGGGGCGGGACAACACACTATTCTGCGGGGCAATGGAAAGAGATATAACCTTACCCTGTCCCGTTTATGCTATTAGCAAAAATACTTCATCCCGCTCATGATCTACCCCCTCCCGCTAATGTTATAAACGAATTAACCCGTCCCGTCCATGTACCACTTATGATATAGTGTGTTGTTCCGTCCTGCTCATCCCGTTCCGCTGTTCTGCAGATTAATAAAGCCCCTAAACTAAACAGACTTTAAACCAAGCCCTTAACACAAAACTCAATGATCTAGCTCTTGAATGAAAATGTACAGTTTTTAATTTTTTTCAACTTAATCAATTTTTATGGGTGGAAGCAACATCTGTAAAAGTATCTGATATGTTAGCTTGATGTGGTAAACAAAAGAAGCTTTGTAGGGAGAGGAAAAATGCACACTTAAATGAAGTCATAAGAATTATGAGTTGTTTCTGGTGTTGAGATGAGTGTTTGGGGCATAAGTATGAAATTTTATTTCCCTATATTTTCTTTCAGTTTCCCTCCTTCTCTCTCCCCTTTCTTTAATGTTGCCCCAGTTGGGTACGTCTGATTACTACAGGATCGCTTAGACCGCTTGGAGCGACTGCTTGGAACCTAAAGATACGCTCGATCCTGTAGTCCAAGCGCTCTAAGCGATCCTGTAGTAATTAGAAGTATTAGCCCCATTTAGCTCATGAGGTAAAATACATATTTTGTATATCCAGGTCAAGCATAACAGAAACTTGATTTTGAACTCGGACACAAAGCAAACAGTAATGAGCTCTTATTCATCGTTTGGAAAGCAAGTTGATCTTACATTGAGTGGATCCCAACTTCCCATTTCCCCTCCTAAATCATCCAGGCCTTCGTCTGCGAGGTATGGGATAACTCTCTCTGTATTCAATTTTGCTGTGTGTGGGTTCATAATTGGTCTACACTTAACCATTTCATATTTCGTGATCTTGAAAAATCCAGCCAACATTGGTGTTTTTTAGGACTGATAATAAAGTGATAGATGAATTAAAAGTATTTAAAATACTAAGCACTAAAAGATTTAATATTCAAATACAAATAATACAGCCTTAAAGTATTCTGGAAATAGCATGGTTTGCACAGATGTTTGAATTGTAGCTTAAATCATTGTTAAGGAAAAGTTTCAAGCATATACATCACACTGCAATAGCTCTGGTAACCTGACGGTTACCTATGTGTTGATTTTATTTTCCATTCATTCTACCTGTAACCGCAACCTAAACAAACTATAAATAAAGTCATTCATTAGTAAGTAATAAAATAAAGTTCCAAGAATGTTTTTTTTTGTTTTTTAACATGCAACACACTGCACAGGTCATCGTCTTCCAGTATTCTGAGTAGCAGTTCGCAACGTAGACCAAGATTAGATAAATCTAAGTCATTTTCAACACAAACATACACAAAGCCTGGCATGAAAACCACAAGGAGAAATGGTGGAAGAGAAAAAGACCTGAACTGTAAGAAACCAATTTGTCTTGTTTTTTTAAGGATAAATGTGGTGACATACCAGTTAGCTCAATTTTAGTGGGGCCAACCATCAGCTAGTTATAGAAATATAGAAAAGTAAATTAACCGTAGGTATTAAAATTCAATAATAACTAATTAAGTGCTTTAGCAAGGCACTTAGGGGAAGTTGCCCAAATTTAGTAGCTGAGTGAGTTGTACAAAAAGGTTAGAAATGTCTTTGTTGTATACAATACACTGCAATAGCCTTGGTAACCTTACAGTGGGTACTAGTTAATCTGATAATTGCTTGTGCTACAACACCTATACTTCCATGATTTTAATATCTGACTTTTTGTTTATTTATTTTTTAGCTAATAAGCAGCCATCATTGGCGATGTCTTTTCCTGCCAAAGAAAACAAGAAACCGATTCAAACTAACTTGCCCAATCGTAATAAACCAAGTTCTGTTTGCTCTGATGATCACATTTCCATGTTTTTTGATCACGCTTCACAAAAATCTCGGTCGAATTCTCGAAGTGTTTCATCACGTCACAGCAGACCACAATCCAATGTACGTACTGCACATAGTGTTTGTTAATGTATTTACTGTAAAATGTAGAAATTCGTTGAAATAGTGAACTGAAGATTTTTCCCAGTAAATAAGAAAATGGTTGGATTATTACAAAATGTCATGAATCGTCAGATTTCCTCATTGCCACCTTCAGGTTGCTGAAGCTACTTTATGTTGACTCATATTTTCTCTTGCGTAAAAGTTTGCATGTTTTTATGTTTGCAATGCTTAATTTTTATTTTAAATCTTTCTGTTTGAGCCGTTCTAAGGAAAATTTGTTTCACATTCCATTTAACATACCAGGGCTGTAATTTGCAATGCAAAGGTTCAGCTGGTAGGATTTTTTTTGGAAACTTCTCAACTATATTGGGATAGGATAATCATTTTCATCCCTGTAAATAGAAAAATACACTGGGTTGTTGTCACATGGGCAATCGTCAGATCACCTCATGCCCACCATCGGGTTACCGGAGCTATTGTAGTCTGTTGAATACAATGAAGACATTGGTACTATTGTTGTTTAACTTAAACCACAGAATTAAGTCATTCCTTTAATTTTAATAAAACACTTTAAACTACTGGGTTCAGGTGATGTCTGCTAAGTTTTCATCTATGTATGCCTAGATAGCAGATAATAGTGCAACCAATTAGCTCAGTGGGTTATTGCATCACCTTACAGCCGAAGGCACTTAACAGACATTGCCTGCACCCAGTGAAATAATGGATTCTACCAAATTAAAGGAACATCTGAATTAAACACAACTCACTGTAATAGCTCTGTTAACCCGTCGGTTGGCACGAGGTAATTGTGTGTTAACCAACTTGGTTATTTCATCCACGGGGATAAACATGGATATCCTATCCTATAGCAGATAAAATATCTTTTTTTATTTTTAAAATGCATCCACAAGGTGTCCTTGGGAGCAGAAGACCGTGTATTCACGATACCAGATAGCGCACGAAGCGGTAGCACTGTGTCCTGGTAAGTTGTTAAAATATTGAGTGTTAGTAATCTTTCCAATTACAAATACAATGTGCCATTAGACTTCAATGTGCAGTTTTATTGCTTTTTAGTTCGATTATAGGAATTAGGGACTGATGTTTATTCTTTTGTTCTTGAAATAAAAACACACAAACCAATCTTGATCCTTAACACTTATCATTATAAGTAAAATAACATACAGAATTGCAACTTCAATAATAGGGTACGGTACCCAAATTTACAACTTTGATTAATTTTTTTTTAAATAATTTATTCAGGTTAAGTTTTTTTTAATAGATTATTCAATTTAAATTTTTTTAATAATTTATTCAATTTAAGTTTTTTTTTATAATTTATTCAAAGTTTTTAATAATTCATTCAATATAATTCTATCCCAGCTCCTCAAACAGAGATGAGGAGAATGGAAGTGGAGACTTCTCCTCCAATCCTCATGACGCATCCGATGTTGATTTCCTGAGGTCCTACTTGAGGTAATATTGTGTAGTTGGGATGTTTTTTAAATACGTCACAACATAGATATAGGAATACCATTTTAACAAATGAATCAATTTCGCAGCAAATATTTTAGTTTCCAATTATTATATTAATTTGATTAAAAATTGTCTTACAACATTTTCTAAATGAAATGTCTTCTTCTAATCATAAAAAAAGAGAAAGAAACCCAAATGTCAGCAGTTGTTGAAAAAGTGTTTGAAATCTGTTAAAACTATCTCTTGGTAAAACCATTCCGTTAAAACCATCGCATTTTTGGCCAAAAATTGTGTTAAAACTTCTGGTTTTTATGTACATACTCCTTTTTTTTCCTTTTTTGTTAAAACCATCTTATTCTTTGGCCAAAAATTGTGTTTAAACTTCTAGTTAATGTACATACTCCTTTTACCTCCACTCATCCAACTTGTTAATGTTCACCCCTCTTTTACCTTCATCCACCCAACTTGTTAATGTTCACCCCTCTTTTACCTTCATCCACCCAACTTGTTAATGTTCACCCCTCTTTTACCTTCATCCACCCAACTTGTTAATGTTCACCCCTCTTTTACCTCCACTCATCCAACTTGTTAATGTTCACCCCTCTTTTATCTTCATCCACCCAACTTGTTAATGTTCACCCCTCTTTTACCTTCATCCACCCAACTTGTTAATGTTCACCCCTCTTTTATCTTCATCCACCCAACTTGTTAATGTTCACCCCTCTTTTACCTTCATCCACCCAACTTGTTAATGTTCACCCCTCTTTTACCTTCATCCACCCAACTTGTTAATGTTCACCCCTCTTTTATCTTCATCCACCCAACTTGTTAATGTTCACCCCTCTTTTACCTTCATCCACCCAGCTTGGA
>CH003396.1:63444-175479 GCA_000149265.1 Ciona savignyi
CTGATAGTCTGCTAGATTAGTACATGTCCTTCAACCGAAAGTTGCAGATTCGAAACTGGTCGCTTGCTAGTCGGTTCTGTCCTTGGGCAAGGCACTTAACGGATATTGGCTGAACCCAGCGGATTGATTAATGGGTTTTACCAAATTGAGGAACGTGTGAATCATACACAACACACTGCAATAGTTCCGGTAACCCAACATTGGGCGCGAGGTGATTTGACGATTTCCAGTTTGTTAACCCCTTTGGTATTTCCATTCACGGCGATAAACATTAATATCATATCCTATTCTTTTAATAATAAAACAATGTATTGGTTGCAGATCAAAAGAAAAGTCCCAAACCGATTTCCAAGTTTAACAAATCCCCAAAGAATGACCTCCCACCTGCAAGTTCCTACAACTGGACAGAGGATGGCAATTCAAACAATCCAGAGGATTTTTTTAACGAATTCAAGCCCAAACCCAAAAAGGTCATTTTTGAATAATTATGTTTTTAGTACTCTTGTGTATAAGGTACTCACAGAGCCTAGGTTTTTCCTGCAAGGCTTTAAATATGTCCTCAAAGTCAATTACATCTTCAGTGTACAAAAGTGTTTTCAATCACAAAAAGGCTAAAAATATTTAAGTAAATAATAATACACATTTTACTTCATTTAAATATCAAATTGTTAAGTAAACATGTACACATGAGCTTAAAGGACTTATTTTTGCTGCAAATCTACATTACACTTCAATATCCTGAGTTAGATTAAGTTGTACAAGTTTTGGTCACTTTATTAGTTTTATCCAAATACATGATATTACTTTTTACTTTTATTAGGAGCAGATTTTCCTTAAAAATGCCTTGCTGATTTTAATAAATTTAATAACCCACATAATAAAATTAAATAACCCACGCAAATAGATAAATCGTTTTTTTCTCTTTTTAGACTTTAACATCGCGAAAACCAGCTGTTCAAAAACCATCCCAACCAAAAGTACTGCCAGCGAAACCAGCAAAACCAGTACAGTCAGCACAACCAGCGAAATCCACTACCAAACCAACCAATGAGTGGACTGCAGATGGTTGGGGGGACGACTGGGGTGATTCAAACGGTTGGTGGATTAAAATGCATCTGACTAGCTTGCAACTTTATGCATTATGATCCAATTGGGTTTAGCGGCCAGGTCAAATTATACCAAATTTTAATAGTTGTTTCCTTTTTTTAGACGTGTTTTAACGACTGTCTTTTTTACCAATAGTCCCGCTTCGTGTTTTTATCGTGGAAACAAAAAAAAACTAATCTAAACAATTCTTATTATTATCGGTTATGAATAGAAATTTTACATGTAGCAAGTATATAGTACTTTTAACACTAGGCCATAGTATTTTTAAAATTGTGATTTTTAGAAAGGTTTTTAAATACTAGGTATTACCAATTTTAAAATTTTTATCTTATACGCAATACTAAAATGAATATTATTATTTTCCAGAACGTAATTCATGAAATTATAGTCTAATCAAAAGAGGAAATACAACTTTTATAATTGAGTTGTTTTGGAATGATGCATCATTCCGTTTTAACGAATAAACATAAAGTGCATTTTTTTCATGGTTATTCCCGTAAATGGAAAAACAAGAGGGTTAACACACAAGCAATCTTCATGTCACCTCGTGGCTACCGTCGGGTTGCCGGAGCTATTGCAATGGTTTGTGTGTGATGAATATATTTCTTCAATTTGGTAGAACTCATCAGTCCACTTGGTTCAGACAATGTCCGTAAAGTGCCTTGCCCAAGGTCACAACTGACTCGCTAGTGACGAGTTTCGAACCTGCAACTCTTCGGTTCAAAGGCGTAGCACTTAACCACCAGACTAACTGGTCGGATATAGCGATCCCTGATAAAATTGTATCAGGTTTGTTTAGTGTCATGCACAATGATACAATCGGGCAGAAAGTGATCAAGGTGAAAATCGAACCACACACCTCCGTGGCATTAACCACCGGACCATTTCATTCTTAACGCATTTTTAAAGGTTTGAGCAAAGCGGAAAAGGCAAAACTGGAAAGAGAGGAAAAACGAAAAGCGCGGCAAAAACAACTAGAAGAAAAACGGTTGACAAAGTCAACTGGAAAACTTGGAGCACGAAAATGCGATTGAAACTTTCTTTTTTTCGTGTCTAAACTAAAACAGCGTTGGCCAAGAGGTTATATGTGAAAGAATGGGCTTAGTGAAGCTTCCTGTTTTCGCCATACATATTTTTCTATTGGACTATTTTTCCCCCTAGTATTATACTATTCCTCATAAACACTGCTAAATGTTTAATGTGCGGCTTTAGGACAACACTTATTTGGGTTTACTGGAATAAAAAATAGTTTTTAGGGTAACTTAAAAATATATGTAATAAAACTTTTGCACTATATATCTTTATTTAGAAAAAATCTTATTAAATTAATATTGCTCTGTTGTTTTTTTCAAGTATTTCTTTTAAAACAGAATTTATTGTGCAATAAAACCAAAATGCACGTTGATTTGTGTCCTATTATTAAGTCGTTTTGCACATAGGGATACTATATACGTCATCAACTGACCCCGAGCGCTAGCTCTGTGTAGGCTTGCGTCTAATTGCAGTGTCTAGTTAGTCAGGTGGGTTAGTGCGACGCATTTTAGCTGAAGGTCCGTAGGTTTGAAACTGGTCCCTAGCTAATAGATTGTTTAATTGGTCAAGGCACGTAACGGACAATGCGTGAAAGCAGCGGGTTCTACCAAATTTAAAGAACGTGTCAACCATACACCAGACAACGTAATAGTTCGGGTAATCTAACGATTGCCCCTGTGTTAACGCCCTTGGACTTTTCCCATTCACGAGGATAAACATGAATATCCTATCCAGTTTCTCAGTGGCAGTTTAGTAACACTACTATAGTGATGTATCTCTTCAATTGCTGGTAAACAACACTCATTCGACTGAAACAAATTATATCAATTTTGTTATGTATATTTTGTTATATTGATTACAAGCCGTGGTCGTTTCGATTAAAATTATATTTCTATTAAACAAATTATATAAAAAGTGCGCCAAAATATCACCCATTACTACTTTTGTGACCTAATAAAACAAATTGAAGATTTAGTAATATGTAGCATACTTTACGGTTAAAAACCGTGCTGCTAAAAGATTATGGCTAAATTTTTGAGATACCCACGTGTATTTTAGTCAGATAATATTTTAGTAAGAAATTTCAAGAAAAGGGGGAAATAAAATAGATAGTGGTAGTAAGTTAAACCTAAGTCATTTTTGTGTAATAACAAAAGCTAAACTAAAGCCTAAGTCACTTTTGTGTGATAACAAGATGATTAAAAAGTGTAGTATGTAAAATAAGTGCCCAGTAGTTTTTAAATTACCATTGCAAAGTTTTTTTATTATATAAAAAAATGGACAATGCCAAAAAGGTGCTCCAGGTGAGGCTCGAACTCACAACCTCCGCATTACTCCGTAACTGTCATATAAGTACGGCGCGCTAACCGATTGCGCCACTGGAGCTGGCGTTCGATAAGGCGCGAGACAGCTACTTTGTACGACGCGCGTTCACTTCTACAGTATTTGTCATTCGAAATCGAAGTTGTTTTTTTATAGCTGTTTTTTTTGCAACATGATTATACAAGGTACATTACAAAGCCAAAAACGAAGCATGTGAACTTATATAAATAATTTTGTTGCAAATTCCTGTGTAGTAATTTAAATCATTATTAAAATTACACCAGTTTACCAAGAGTAGCCTACAGCCCAACAGAATACAGTACGTCACAACTCGCAATACACGTCACAAATATATATAAGTCGCGAGCGATATGTTTTTGCACTAACGTCGTACTTGAATAGAACCTGTCAAAATTCATCATTCCAATACATCGGATCAATCTTTAAAAAGTCATGTGTATGTGCTGTATGTATTTGTACATTAAATATATACAATAAACCAGGGGCCGTTAACTTTTTGCACTTAAAGAGCCATATTTCACAATACAAAACTCACTTGAAGCCACAAAATTAATAATATTTTCGTAATAAATGTAAAACAACAATTTGAGATAAAGGCGCGAGTGTTTTTCTGTTTGTTTCACTTATGCATGGCTTTTAAACGTATTAAGCGCTCGCTATACAGTATAGCAATAAAATTATTAATAGCCGTCTTAGAAGGATGAAATAGCCGCAGGTTGTCAACCCCTGTACTAAACCGACTTATAAATTTGTTTTCGATTTGTTTACTTATGTATTGTACTCATTAGCAGTTTAGGATGCATTTGTCCCCGCTGTTCTTGTACAATTCCTCCTCCCAGCTTACTTCCCATAGTCGCTTGCCAAAGATTCCAACCGTTCCAACAACACATGCCAATATGAAGATGTAAAGTAAGAAATGATCCAACACCATAGCAATATATTTCCATTCGTCCTCTTTCTGCGTGTCGAGGTATTGTAAAGTTTTTATTTGTATTTTTGTTAAAGCCACCAGTTTTTCAGTTAACTTTCTTAAATTGATTACTAATTACAAAGCAGCCATGCTATACTGGGATCAATTTATTACATTTTGGTCTATAAAATGAACCTTCAAATTTAAAATTGTATTTTTTTACCTGTTGGCCCTCCAGTTGATCTTTATGGCACTCAGACACGTACTCCACACTATCGATCGCTGTTTTTACGTCACTTCCTATCAGGCGCGCCCGTTCCGGTTTAGATAATCGCCTTGGTGAACCTATCAGCCAGTTTAATGATGGTTAATTTTTTGAAACCAATATTGCTAGGCGATAAAAACGGTAACAATGAACGATAGTAAAAAAAGACAGGAAAGCGAAAAAGCAAAGTTTGCAGAATGTTAATTGATTGTTGGCGTCGGCAAGCGGGAGGATGGAAAAGTATACTAGAAAATCTTTCGCGAATACCATACGTCACATATATATGTTTTTATATATAAAGTAAAAGTAGTGTCTAAGCTCTACCACCTGTGTCCTCATACGGCTTTGATGTTCCTGCACTCAACATTTCTTCCTTTTTGTATGGGTCTAATCGCTTCATTGTTGCGCTGAAGATACACTTTGGCAGCCAGACCATGAAAATCTGAGCAAAATAGGAGTGCTTTGCACTAAGGTATGATTTTATATATTTACTGTAAAAAACACCTGTCTTGGTCGGATTGTTAGCTCATGCGATTAGATCGTTGGATGTTAACCGAAAGTCGCTGTGTCGAAACCAGTCGCTGGGTAGTCGGTTGTATTATTGGTCAAAGCACTTATCGAAAGTCTTGTAATTCTATTGAATTATTAAACTAAAACAGTATAAGCGAAACAGCAATACACTCTAATAGTTCCACTAATCCTTCAGTTTGGACAAAATAATCTGTCGATTGCCCGCGTGATGACGCTCCTGATGCTTTGTGAAAACGTATCATACAGCAGTTTCATTTTTAAATATACGGTCGTGTGGCCAAATGCTTAACTCGACCGATACATGTACCGTCTTTTACAAAAAAACGAACGTAATTAAGCCCCGATCATGGTTTCTAAACTTGGCCTGGTAAAAAAAAATTACGTTTCAATTTTACAAGAATGACTTAGCACAGCTACTTAATAAATAAATATGATTAATTCTACATAGATAAACGTAAACATCTTACCCTTTTCATTCTTTTCGACATTACGTGCGTAGCAGGCCCTCTGTGGTGTACGTTCAATACTCCGACCGAAATTATTATAGATAAGCACACCAAGATCATAGTAAACAGAATATACTGACAAAGCAGAGGAACACCGTTTGCAGTGGACGGAACAGCGTCGACTAAAACGCATTCGAATGGTTACAGCAACCGATTGATATGAAGCGAGCAATAAATATGCTTGTTTACCAAAACATCGCGAAATCTAAACGCGGTTCGCAAAAATAATGCAGTGAAGCGACTTTTAGCAAAAAATGATTACACAGTCGTATTTAACTAGACGTATATATCAACGAATGAAAATCATTATCAACGAATGAAAATCATTATCAACGTAATTTAAACCACCATCCGCAAGTTTATTTTTTAACTTAATATCCCGTTTTTCAGGGGAAGTTATGCTAAGTTTGTGAGTAACGAAAGTTAGCTTGTATGAATCCAAATGTATGGTATACCATGGCCGTAATATGATATGTATAAATGAACTTATTATAACATACTAGCCCCAATAATAAACAATGTTAGCCGTAGGAATACAGTTCATTGCGATCGTAATATCACAATAACAAGTGTTGTTACGTGTGTTCGGCATACAAATTCGTTAGTGAGTACTTAAATGCTATTTTTTACTCAAAGACGAATTTTTATGCAAAGTTCTTCTGATAAAATAATGCGTCTGTGGTACGATAATCGTGATACGCGTTTATTAGTATCGTAGCGGTGTAGTATCGTGATTATCGATATATCGTTGCACCCCTACATATGTATGACAAACCACGCTCTTACCAACGACTAGTAAGAACACTATAAGTGAAAGCAGAAGTGAAATGCTGAGCGTGATTTTTTCTCCAGCATCCGACGGTAGGTAGAAAACAGCGCAAGTGAGAAAAGTGAAAAGCATTGTAGGAAACAGAATGTTGACCACCAAATACAAGGGTCTTCGTTGCAAAATCAGGTAGTACGTCATGTCAACATAGGGCTCTGTGTGGTAAATTGCGTTAGCAAAAGTTAGGCGGTTTTTGTTGAATTTTTTCATTAATAGTTTAGTAACGTATCACGTTTTATTATTGGTAAAAAATATAAATAACATCGGGGCGATATAAATTACCTGTACAACAATTATAGTTAATGTAGTGTTTCCAACACCCGGTCTTCAAAACCAACCATTCGCCACTCTTTTCGTACATTTTCATTTCCGGCAACTCGCAAATGTGATTTCTACACGAACGAGGGAAACTGTTAGCACTTGTCTTTGTATACAATTGAATTAAAATCGTTTTACTTGACATCCCAATCAGAGTTCACCATATCTAACAAGTCTTGCCCGTGTGACCAGGCCCCTATCTTCATTGTGCAATTTTGAGTGTCAAATGGAAATTGTGTAACCTTGATAAAAAATAAAGCATCACATGTATAACCGTTTTCGCATGACATTCATTAAAGGAAATGTACCATAATTTCACAGAAGGTTTTAAATATAGCTGGTGGTTTCCATTCCACAGTTCCCTTGTAGTCAACTTTCGCTTTAACAGTTTGTGAAACTGCAAAGTCTCCGTCAGCGCTTGAATGATGTGACAATAATTTAAAGGGATGTGCGTTGTCATACCATGTACTATAAAAAGATTCTTACTTGTTGTATAGTACAAATTCTGGCAGCCATATATTGGTTACTGGGAGGTACATGTACTTAACCCCCTGATAGTCATCAGGGTTCCAAGTCAAACGAGGGTCTATCCATTTGTGATAAACCCAAAACTTGGTTTCAATCTTTTGATTCACTTCGTTCTGTAACGGATTTGTAATGTACGTTCTCGGAAATACAGAAATAAAGTTCGAAATTTAAAAACTTTTCTGTCTTTAACAATAATTTTAACAAATGTATCGGCTTATTGTTAGAAAAATATTTCAAATGAACAGAATAGGAAAATTTTCATTCCTTCGAACGATGATAAAATAATAGCATACATACCACATCTAATAGTTGGTTGAAGAAGAGCTTGAAAACTACTTTTACCGATTTCTTGTAGCTTTCACTTGGTCTTACTTTGCTGTTGTAACCTTCAGATAAGTCATTTAACAAGTCATATGGGCTTTTAGCAGCAACAAATGACATCAGAGCCACAGCGAGAATAATTCGACGCAACATAACTTCCCTTACAGCGCTTTTTGGCTAGGATCTAAAAGAGTAAAACTAAAGATGAGACTGTGACTTGAGAGATTTGGAAGCTGTCTTTGGCTTTCACATTTTAATATATGGCGATCGGGACAATACATTTTCGTGATAAAATTATTAATAAGAACATTCATAAACGGTATATTGACTAAACCTTTAACTTTTTTAATTTCACGTAGATAAGATGTAACGTCAGCACGTAGCTTACACAACAACTTGGATCCTCATTGAACTAAAATCAGACCAGCTGTTTCCCCTAGAGATGTACCAAAGGCTGATAAGAGTTCAGCACTTACGATTCATCACTGTTCCAAATAATAGACCGCCAAGGCTCTATCCTTGTATGGTTATACAGTCAACAGATACGAAATTCAAATATATAAATCCAGTTATTTTATTTTAGTGATACGCACATCAACATAAGTAATAAAATCAGAAAATCATTTAATGAACATGAGTCAGGAATAAATATATTGTTTTCCTCTCGGTAACTTAGTTTACCCAGTAGACATATACAGCAAAGACTACATAAAAAATAATCATCACTTATTTAAACTTCCAACATTGCTTGTGTTGTAAAGTGATCATAATCAAAGTATTTCTTCTTTGTAAAGTTTTTGATTATTTGAACACGATACCCAGCCCAACGAATTCTTGCTTGTTTTGTTCTTATGTATTGTACTTATTAACAGTTTAGTATACATTTGTCCCCGCTGTTCTTGTACAATTCCTCCTCCCAGCTTACTTCCCACAGTCGCTTGCCAAAGATTCCAACCGTTCCAACAACACATGCCAATATGAAGATGTAAAGTAAGAAATGATCCAGCACCATGGCCACATATTTCCATTCGTCCTCTTTCTGTATGTCGACGGATTGTAAAATACTTCATTAGTTTGTTTAACCACCAACAGTTGTTCTTGGACCTGGACTTAATTGATGTCCGGGCTTTATTATTTTTATGTTACTGCCACTTTTTTGACTGAGTTTAGGTTCGAAATATTGATGTTCCTTAGACCGTGTTTTGAAAATAGTTGGTATATGCATCGGTCGCGTTAACCATTTGGCCACCCGACCGTACCATGTTACAGCAATTCGTGAAATGCCTACATACATTAATCTCATAATGCTGCCAAGTAGATACGATAAGATTGAAAATTTATGCTTATCTTCGCGCGAATAAGAAGACGTGGGGGCGTTGTTATTACAATCGATTTCCTTGTGCTCATGTATTCTATTTTGTTGCCTGCTTTCACCTGTTGGCTGTCTCGTTGATCTCTGTAGCACTCGGACACATACTTCACGCCATCGATCGCTGATTTGACGTCACTTCCGATAAGATGCGGTCTTTCCGGTTGGGGAATTCGACCTGACAAGTCTGTCGAACAGTTTTGGTGTATTAACTCAAGGTTACTTAAATATTACTCGGATATGATTCCGTGTGTATTGTACTAGTAGGCAAATCCACATACCACTTATCTCGTTGTACGGTTTCGGTGGTTCCGAATTCAATATTTTGTCGTCTTTGTATGGGTCTAACCGCTTCATTGTTGAGCTGAAGATAAACTTTGGCAGCCAGACCATGAAAATCTAAGCACAAAGGATCATTGTATGAAATATGTTATAACATTTACAAACATATCTGCACCTTTTTCATTCTTTTAGACATTACGTGCGTGGCAGGTCCTCTGTAATGTACGTTCAATACGCCGACCGTTATCATAATAGATAAGCACACCAAGATCATAGTGAACAGAATATACTGACAAAGCAGCGGTACACCATTGGCAGTAGACGGGATAGCCTCAACTGCAAAGTTATACATGTTATTATCGGTAGAGGGAGTCGTATTTAATTTATTTAGTTTATTAGATCTATTTATTGCGGTTATGTACTGTCGTGTGGCTAAATGGTCAACGTGACCGATACATATACCGACTCTTATACAAAAAAAAACGGTCCTAGTGACGAGCCCATCATGGGTTAGAAAGTTAGCTCGGTAAAAACAAATATTTATTGCGGTTATTTTGTAGCGTAAAGTAGGACCAGAGTCGTAGAATATTGCAGAATCATTTAATTTTGAGTTTTAGAAACACATATTTTATCTATAGGCGGCATTAGTTCCTTATTCAAATATAATTTAAGCAATAGTTACACATATGTAGTAACACAGTCCAAGTATGTCATTATATAATAGAATTCCAGGTTTCTGTTAAAACAAATTACCTTCATGTGACGTGTTTATTTTATCAACGAAAATGCAGAGTTCTTACCAATGACGAGCAGAAACACAATAAGTGAAAGCAGAAGTGATATACTGAGCGTCATTTTTTCTCCTGCGTCCGATGGTAGGTAGAAAACAGCGCAAGTGAGATACGAGAAAAGCATTGTTGGAAACAGAATGTTGACAACCAAATACAACGGTCTTCGTTGCAAAATGAAGTAGTAAGTCATATCAACATAAGGACCTGTATTTAAAACATTTTCTTTAGTCGGTAAAGTGATATTTAAAGAAAATTGACCTTTTTGATTATGATTTTATTATACCTGAAACAAAATTTAATCAACCTACCGAGACAACAATCATATTTAATGTAGTGTTTCCAACACCCAGTCTTCAAAACCAACCATTCGCCGCTCTCTTCGTACATTTTCATTTCCGGCAACTCGCACGTGTGATTTCTGCACGAACGAGGGAAGCTCTGTTAGCACTTGAAATTATATACAATTACAAGTGTTTTACTTGACATCCCAATCAGAGTTGACCATATCTAACAAATCTTGACCGTGAGACCAAGGACCTATCTTCATTGTGCAATTCTGAGTGTCAAATGGAAATTGGGCGACCTAAATAAAAAATAAAGAATTACATGTACAGTATTACCTTTTCCGCATGACATTACTGATGTACCATAATTTCACAGAAGGTTTTAAATATAGCTGGCGGTTTCCATTCCACAGTTCCCTTGTAGTCAACTTTCGCTTTAACAGATTGTGAAACTGCAAAGTCTCCGTCAGCGCTTGAATGATGTGACATTATTTAAAGGGAAAGTCGTACGTTGTCTTACCATGTACAAAAGATGCTTACTTGTTGTATAGTACAAATTCAGGCAGCCATATGTTGGTTATTGGTAGGTACATGTACTCAAGTCCTTCGTAGTTATCAGGGTTCCAAGTCAAACGAGGGTCTATCCATTTGTGATAAACCCAAAACTTGGTTTCCATCTTTTGATTCACTTCGTTCTGTAACGGATTTGGAATGTACGTGGTCGGGAATACAAAACTAAAGTTCACGGATCTTTAAAAACTTTGCTGTCTTTAACAACAATTTTAACAAATGTATATTATCGGCTTATTCTTAGAGAAATATTTAAAATAAACAGAATGTGAAAGTTTCCATTTCCCCAGCGATAATAAAATAAAAGCATACATACCACATCTAATAGTTGATTGAAGAAGAGCTTGAAAACTACTTTTACCGATTTATTGTAGCTGTCACTTGGCCTTACTTTGTTGTCATATCCTACAGATAAGTCGTATGACAATTCATATCGACTTTTAGCCGCAACCAATGACGTCAGAGCCATCGCCAGTATAATTCGACGCAACATAACTTTCCTTACAGCGCTTTTGCCTAAGACCTAAAAGAGTCAAACTATACCATATTTAATACTCTTTTTATGTTCAACTTGATCATAAGACCACTCCTGCTTTATAAACCGTTTGCTGTATCTTAACTGCTTATAAATGAGTAACGCAGACGGACATTCCAGATCCTATTAACACATTTAAGATGATCTCTCGTCGGTTTTCATTCTGAGATAAAAGTTAAGTGCTTAAATGGTCAGCTGCTTGAAGTGTCGAAAGTGACTTAAACAGCATCCCATTTCAACACCTCAATAATGGGATATTTACTGACGACGATACTTCAATGATTAAAACGCCACCCCTTCGTTTCTTTTTTTGCTTATCACCAACTTGATTCTCTTAATTAAAAGTCTTATTACATTAAAACAACTTTTGGTTAATAAACTTTATATTTGGTAACCTTACGTTATGTTTTAAGCTTTAATTTAAACTAAAACATAGTCAACGGCAACACCGAATGTACTCTGTATAGGAATTTTCTATTTCCCTTTCGCTTATCAAACCAGCTGTTTTCCCTAGAGATATATATTATAGGCGTGCAAAAGTTACCAATTTGTTGCAACACTTATTGGAATAACTTATTTAATGCAAACAAACAACTTCAAAACCGTGAATAATGGTCATGTTTAAAACCACAATGTAGCACTGGGATCATTCGCTAAACTTACCCGAAAAAGGTTCATGGTGCCCAAGCATATCCGAAACTTTTTTGTTTGCATTAAAATCCACTATCGATTTGTGTTGGTTTTAATTGCTTAGCAATTTTTTATGCACGTTAAATTAGCACGCCTCATAAAAATAACATAATCGACTGGGTACGTAACGGCGCACTCTGGTCACGTGTGAGCCATGATTTGCCACACTCGTACTTCTTCGTTTAGTTGACACGAGTTAACTTGCAATTATCCTCTTACACATGGATTCCGCCAAAGTGGTGTTTGACTAATACCGTAAATAAATTTTATAACGTGAGTTTTTTCACCCGCCAAAATAAAATGAGCTGCATATCCAACTTATCATAGCACTTACTATATTCCTAAATAAGACGACCAGTTTACACGTACCGCGACGCTAGTATAATGGTTTATTTTATTTATTAATCTTTGCGTTGTGTTTGGTTCTTTTTTAAACTTATCAATGCAAATTGAAATTACAACAGGTTAGTCAGTTTAAAATTCAAGTTCTGTAGAATGAAATATTGGGGACAACTGTCTGTACTTTTGGACAAAAAAGGTGACTGAATGTCACAAAAATAGCTTGGTCAACTACAATGAAACTATTGCTATGCAAATGAAACCCTTTTTAAATACGACCATTTTGCAAAAATAAATGACGCCATAATATTTTTGTTAGTTTATTTCAATAATAAACAAAAAATCGCAAAACAAAACGAAACACGCTTTAAGCGAGAATTCAAGACAAAAAAGGAGGAATAATTCATATGTCTTGATCGTATTATTTTGGAACGATAGTCACGAGTATCATGTGCAGGCAAAAATGCACAACCAAACATAAATACGTTTCGACTAAGTAAAAAAGCTTACATTACTTAGCCTATTTTCGAAATCAGAGTTTTTAAAGATAAAATAAAAAGTTAATTGGCAATTGTTTTTCTTGGAATCGTATTCTTATTACTTTTTTCCCGACCTAGCTCCAACGACACCTGTAACAAGAAAAATGGTTACGCATTACAAATGGCTGGGTTCATATATGTCCTTTTAAAATGATTACTTACTGCAACAGCCGTTTGTTGTCTTTCGAATCCATTCTCTATATTCTGCCACATCAAGGAACACCATCGGCTAAAATGGAATAATTTCATATGTCTAAACGTTTTTTGACAATGCAGTTTTTGTTCTTTTGTGCTTTGTATAAATGGCCGATCGGGAGGCCTACTCTACAAGATCCGTTTTTTTTTACAAAACTCTGTACATGAATGTGGCCGAACGTTCCGCTCAGTCGATAAGAGAGTCGTTATCAGTCATACGGTCGTGCGATAAAAATTAACCGTTAGGTATATCATTGTGTGCTTTTGCAAAACACAATGTTAATATACCAATCTTAAACAGTAAAAACAATTTTATTATCATATTAAACACACTTCAATAGCGCTAGTAACCAGACGGCGAGTACGATGTATTCTGCCGATTGATTGTGTTCATCATAACAACCCCTACGTTTTCTTATCCACATCAATAAGCAAAATTATTCGTTTTTTACGGCAAATTTCGATGACTTATTATTAGAGGAGTATTCAAATTGTTTTCAACACCTATACTTAAAATACAGATTTGAAAAAGACGTTACAATAACTGAAAGTAAATAATTTTTAACTTACCCTTGACCCACTGCAGTCATCTGAACCAGCGAAATTTATTCCAACGATTGTGAACTTGTTTGTTGTGGTGTCGTAGGTCAATGCTGGGCTGCCACCATCGCCCTTTATTAAGAAAAAAACGTGTTAAAGTTTGAATATTGCTGTTTCCTACGTTAAGGAAATATTTGAATAATGATCACTAATTAGTAAAATCTATAGTATTTGAATAAGGATTACTAATTAGTAAAATCCAGTATTTGAATAGGTATTGCCAATAATGAAAAATCAGTATTTAGATGGGGCTAACCGAATTTAAAACAAAATAAGCTGTTAAAATACTCGATTCACTTTGGCGTTCTAATAGAACAATTAATTCTTTTTTCTGCTTCATAGAATCACGTTACATTAGGAAGTGATAATTGTAGCCCAAGAGCTACTAGTTAAGACGGCAGGAAATTAGTCAAAGGATAATTACTTCTCAGCGACCTCTAACACGAATTACTTGAACTGTCTTTGACAATGGAAGGGTTGAAATTGGCAGAGCACGCGTTGCTAATTGTGTAACGTTTCGTGTAAACGTTTTAATTAATAAGATGTTTCTAAATTTGCCAAAAGTAATACCGACAAGTCGAAAAACTTGTAAAAACGATCGTAATTTTCTAGGGGAAAATGCCGGCTAGCAACGACATAATACAATGTCTTAAGTTGCTTAGATCACGTTTATCTTACATTGCAAGTGTCTTGTCCGGCTGTAACCGGGTTCGCACAGAAAACGCCCGAAGCGGGAAGACTTGTTCTGTAAATTGCCTCACACGCCGTCTTTGTAATAACCGTCAGCTTGATTTCTTGTAGCGGCGCTTGTGCAATAAGAGCTGAAAATAAGACATTAAAATTAATAAAATGATATGGATAAGATAGAATGAGATATTCATGGACATCCTGGGAATATGAAACCGCAATATACGTTAACACAGGGCAATCTTCAGATTACCGCGCACCTACAGTCCGATTACCGAAGCTATTGGAATGTGTTGCGTATAGTTAAGACGTTCATTTAATTTTGTACAACCCATAAATTCACAGGGTTTAGACAATGTCCGTAAAGAGTATTGTCCAAAAACAAAACCGACTAGCTATGGACCAGTTTTGAATCTGAAACCCTTCGGAAGATAAGAGATGCAATAACCCACCGAGCTACTCGGTCGCACAGATTATCTATCCTTTAAACTTTTATTTAAGTAAACACAATATTACACCACTAAACCACTGAAGCTCGTTTCCTGTGGAACTAGTTTCTGCGGTACATTAACCTACCTGAGGCTCGGCCATATCCAGCAACGTAGACGGTTGTGGCTGCGGGTACCACCGTTGTAGCGAATGGTGGAACGCAGACTGGCTGAACCTGTTAAACAAAGAACGTGGTAATAAGACGGCATACTTATTTTAAAGCATTCCACTTACCGTGACACCAAAAGTTAAAGTCGGTACTTGAATTAACGCAACATCGTGGTAATTTTGAGTGACAGTATACAGAGGATGCACTACGATTCTGCTTACAGCTGCAAATAAAAACAAATTAGTTTTACACATTTAAACGTTTTATTAATTTTCAAACGACAATACAGCGTAAAAAATGGTAGTCTTATTACGGCAGTGTCTTACCCAGTAGCTAGTGGATTTGTCGGGTCGAAATCAATTTTTTTACAAATTTAAACGTTTCATTAATTTTTTGATCGACAATAAAACGTAGAAATGGTAGTCTTATTACGGCAGTGTCTTACCCAGTAGCTAGTAGATTTGTCGGGTCGAAAACATTTTTTTTCACTCATTTAAACGTTTCATTAATTTTTTTATCGACAATACAGCGTAAAATGGTAGTCTTATTACGGCAGTGTCTTACCCAGTGTTCGGCCTGTGCCTAGTGGATTTGTCGGATCGATTGTTGAAGCAATTACTTCAATTGAGGTAACGGCGTTGCTGCAGAGGAAATGCAATTCAGTTACAAATAATCGGTATATAGTTGGTTAACGGTTACCAGTTTTGTTACTTTTTCAAAACACAAAGGTTTCATCAGTTTCATTTCTATTACTTATTTCATTCGATACACAGAATCTAACTAAAACTGTTTTTTTTTTAATTCAAGCAGAGCCAATGTTCAAACCAATAACGGGTTTCCTTAAGACCGTTTTTGAACTAAAACGAGATCTCTATCGCGTTAACTATTCGGCCACACTAACTTACAACATAAGTTTGTTAGTAGGCTGAGAATCGTAACTATAATGGGCTCACAGATCATTTTTCGTATATATTTGGTATATATATCGGGCGTGTTAATCATTCGGTCACATAACCGTTCCAAAAAGAGTTTTTACCGAGCCAAATTTTTAACCCATGATGGGATCGTCATTTGGACCGTTTTTGTATAGGTCGCGTTATAACCTTTTGACTACACGACCGTACTGTTTGTTGCAATTATTCAACGACTTACTTGACAGCAGATCCAAGTGGCAAAGTTGCGTCACGGATCCTCCCAAGGCAAGACGCAGCTGTAATAATCCATTGCCTAAGAAAAGAGATATTAATCAATCAATATACAATTGCTTTTTAAAAAATTGGTTTAAAAATTTCAATAATTAATATAACAACATCTTACGAGCAAATGATTGTTCCGCTGCATCTCACAACATTAGTTCCCTGGGCTCGAATGATAACTTGCCAGGGTCTGTTTCTATTGCTTACAGCAGGTGTCCCGCCTACATAAACATTTTAAAATTTAGTTTAAATGTCAGTTGTCGAAAGGTGACTACAAAAGCTGTTTTAAAATCAGATGTTTTTAATTTGTAAATATTTATCGAGATACAGATGCATGAACCGTTAATTATTTTAATATGCATTGAGCAATGTGTGATGACTGGTGTTTAGATGGAATCTATTCGTTATCCTTTAAAACAAATGCGTGTTTTTTGCGCCATGCGATAGAACATAATTGCATAGACTTACCTACTACTCGAGCAAGAATTCCGACGTCTGAAGTACCGCATGTTGTGAGTGTGTTATAACAATCCAAGCTGACGTCACTGATTTTTGGAAATGCTGCACAAATAAGAAAGTTAACAACTACATTATAGTCATTTCAAAAACACGATCTTCTCGGTATTGTTCTGTACCTTTTTGGTAGCAAGACGTTGCAGTTGCAGCAAAAATCGAATTACTAGAATCCCAGCAACAACCTCGAGATTCACAGTTCCCTTTCAAAACGATGTTGTTTATGCCGCCGGATAAACCGCCTAAACTTCCGAGACCACCCAGACCCCCAAAACCAGTGTTCCCAGTTAATCCTCCTAACCCTCCGAGACCACCCAGTCCCCCCAATCCAGTGTTGCCAGTTAAGCTTCCAAGAAGCAACGGATTTAGACCTGAAAATACAATAAATTATTACTTCCTAGTGCAACGTGATTTAGCGAAACAGGGACACAAATAACTGTCCTATTAGAACAACAAAGTGAATTGAAGATATATTAAATCGCTTTCTTTATTTTAAGTTCGTGATCGCCATACAAATACTGTACGATACCCAATGTAATACTGCCTTAAGAAGGCAACTTTGTTGCTGACTTCTGTCACGGAGAAAACACGAAGCAGGACTTTTTTTAAACAATTAAAAACTTACTTCCTAGTTGGCGGGGCACTGCTGCGCGAGAGGCTAAGCCGTTATTGCTGACTGCTGTCTGACTTCCAGTATTCGCTGTATTTGCTACATTGGATGAGGTACCGGCGCTAGTACCAAATGGAGCGTTTCGGACTTGGAACAAGTTTGAACTGAGAAGTGTGTTGAGATATTGGGATTGTTGAAAGCCTGGGCAAGCCACTCTGTCCGCTGTGTTGACGCTACAAGTTTCTATAAATAAATAAGTGTTTAATAAAGCAATCGTTTGCTATTGAGTTTAAAATGGTAATTCTTACGTTGCGGAATTTGATTAACCTGTGAACTCGTGGTGATAAGTGGACATCGAAAACACATTCCACCAGGAGCGAAGACACAACCCTGTAAAATAAATACTTGTTAAACAACGAACGCTGTGACTTTACTCACTACTCACAATATTAAAGCATTCCTGCTCGGTCCGGATGTTTGTATGAACTCCAATTTTACAATTATATTGCGTGTTGAATTCATCTCTTCGTGTTAAGCAACTCGTGAGCACATTGGCAGGAATAAGAGCTGGAGGGAGAGATCCAACGATGATTACTCTGTTCGTCATAATTTAGCACAGTATTTACCTGGATCTATTGACCCCACAGCCTGATTGCCGGTCGTCTGAGATGATGTCGAAGAGGTGATACCCAAAATAGGGTTTAGGATGTTTTGAATTGAACTGAGGCCGCCTCCTTTATGTTAAAAAATCGTGGTATAAATATGGCATTACTTTTATCCGATTTTAAAGTTGAAAAGTATTCCTTACATACCTGTCAAAAGTAAAAGTGGGTTGCTGAAGAGAGATTGCAGACAGTTGTTCTGTGTTAGCAATTGTGTCCGCAGGACAGTATTTATTGATGAACCACCAGTGCCTTGACTTCCGAGTAGCAGTTGACACAAAATTGGATTCGCTTGAGGTCTTGTGGGCTGCACTCCGGCGAAGTCTATTTTAAATTGTATAAATGTTAAACAGCCGTGTGGTCGAATTGTTATCGCGACTTTATATACCAATTTCACAGAAAAAAAAGTATCTGAGTGACGAGCCCATCTTAAGTTTAAAATTTATCCCGATTAAATGTTCTACAAATTTTGATCCGTAGTGTAAACGAACAGACAGGGGCAAATGTAAATAAAATAAAACTTAACAAAACGATATACGAATTTACTTGCCTTATTTTATAACCTAAAGACGTTAAAACGATTATTAACTACATACCAATGGTAATGGGACAATACAACAAAGTCTTGTGAAAAAATATGTTTATTCTTACTTGGTACTATCGATCCAACAATTGATGGACGCGTTGGGGTGGCAACTTGTGGGCGGAACGCTTGAGAAAGTAGCAGACTCGTTAAACCGTTGTTATTGGTGTTCTGAGTGTTGCCTAGAAGAGCTGACAACCCGGTATTTGTTCCAGTGTTTCCGAGTAGTCCACCAAGAGCATTGTTGCCAAGTAATCCGCCTAATGCGTTATTTGTTCCAGTGTTTCCGAGTAGTCCACCAAGAGCATTGTTGCCAAGTAATCCGCCTAAGGCGTTGTTTGTTCCAGTGTTTCCGAGCAAGCCAGCTAATGCGTTGTTTGTTCCAGTGTTTCCGAGTAGTCCACCAAGAGCATTGTTGCCAAGTAACCCACCCAAGGCGTTGTTTGTTCCAGTGTTTCCGAGCAAGCCAGCTAATGCGTTGTTTGTTCCAGTGTTTCCGAGTAAGCCAGCTAATGCGTTGTTTGTTCCAGTGTTTCCGAGTAAGCCAGCTAATGCGTTGTTTGTTCCAGTGTTTCCGAGCAAGCCAGCTAATGCGTTGTTTGTTCCAGTGTTTCCGAGTAACCCACCTAAGGCGTTGTTTGTTCCAGTGTTTCCGAGCAGTCCACCAAGAGCATTGTTGCCGAGTAACCCACCTAAGGCGTTGTTTGTTCCAGTGTTACCAAGCAAACTAGTAAGAGCATTGGTGTTTGTTGGCAATGATACAGCCGGCCTGTTTGTGGGATTGGTCCCTGGAAGACTCACTCCTGATGCAGCAACTATTGACTTAAAAGTGAATACTTTAGTAACAGCTTTATTTGCGTTTTACATAACCAACAATGTTTCTATTGAAGTCTACACATTTTTAAAACACTTACATCAATTTCACGTTGTAAAACTGCATTCGCAACATTCAGTGGGACTCTTTCAGTGATGCTATTACAAACGGCCAACGCATTAGCAATTGCTGGAACTGCAGCTGCTGCCTATAAGAAATGCGTTATATTTTTATCCCATCAAATTATTAGTTGTTAATGTAGGAACTGTGTATTACTTGTTGAATTATGCTACCACTTTCTCTGGGAATTGAACAAAGTGCAACTGTAGTGTTCACTCCAGATGTGTCAACTGTTGGTCTGGCTGGTGTTGCCGCCGAAGGGTTAACATTGGTTCCAAGTGCACCAGTACCTAAATATCGTGTTGGGGTTAAGTAAAGCAGACGTAAAAGATTAAATAGAATTTACCTGGCGGAGCAATACCAGGCACGTTGTTCGGTGAAATTCCAAGAGTGTTTAACAAGTTGTTGAGGTTATTGCTTGAGGAGGAAGGCGTTGCTCGGGTTGTCTGAGTGTTTCCGGCAATTGGTCGTGTCGGTCGGGTCGGACGTACGGGTAGAATCGGTTGGTTTATTGGCTGAACTGTATTGGCACCACCGACGCTAATGCCCAAGTGTGAAAAAATGCTGTTCGGACTTTGCGTGGGTGTTGTGAATCTGGGCGGTGTCACCGTTCCTGCAATATTGTTGACGTTCCCTAACAGATCAGCTGTCACCTGTCCCTGTAGGACTATAAATACATCATTAGACTTTGTGGCGAAGCAGGAAAGTTGCAACCTTTAACTACGTTTTTCTTTACAACTTATATAAACTAGTTTAAAGAGAAAGAAAGGTGAAATGTAACCCTTTACTTACCATTTTCGGTTGTTGCTACGACGGGAGGTCTCGTTGTTGTTGTTGTCGTCGTAGTAGTTTGGACCATCCCTAAATTTTGTTTTATTTTAATAACTATGCATATATGTAAAAAATAGCAATGTTTTCTTTTTTTATGAAACTCACCGTAAAAACACCACGGAACCCCATCAAAACGGTCATCGTAGCAGCAACGCCGGCCAGTTACCGGGTGTGCAGCGATGGATTCACAGCTGCTCCGTGTTATACCCGGCCGACCACAGTCCTCTCTGCTTTGGCGATTAACCGCGTTGCATATCCACTCGTCGGTGAAAACTTTTGTAAGGACACGGGTTAATTTGGAACTTTCAAAGATATAAAATAAGATATTCATTTTTATCTTCGTGGAAAACGCACCTATAAAGGCACCTTATTACACGACAATCGTTTGGTTACTCAGCGAGGGTTTTGACACATGCAAACGCCAGATTACATCGCATTCACAGTCGGTTTACTGCAACTATTGCAGTGTGTTGTATATAAATAAGATGTCCCTTTAGTTTTTGTAAAACCCAATAATCCACTCGGTTCAGGCAATATCTGCAAACTGCCCTGACCAAGGACACAAATCTATCGAACAACCCGTTTTCATTCTGTAACCCTTTAGCTGAAAGGCGACGCACTAACCCTATAATCTGATCGACGTGACAAATATGTATGAAGTGCCTTGACCAAGGACAAGGTAAACTTTAACAATGCGTTAGACTACATAATATTCATTGATCGCCGTTACCTGCTTCACAAAACTTAGTTGAAGCCCATGCAAGACAAATCAGAATCAGCAAATTAGCGGTCATTCTGGATCAGTTAACTACGAAAAGCTGCTAAAACTGACCGAGCAGACTAACCTATTGAAATAAAAAATATTCGAATATTTGTAAGAAAAACAAAAAATATATTATAGACGTATGACACTATTCTTTTAAATAGTCAAAAGAGTATACTAAATATTGAAAAGTAAAGTTGTTTGATCCTGTACTTGTCCTTAATAGATGTTCACTTTCGCTGCTTTGCCTTTTATACTGTTTATAGAAATGAAGTCTTCTTCCCTAACGAACAACTACATATCACTTTGCCAGATTATAATTGCTACCTTCCAATTGACAGACCGTAAATCGTTCTTAGTGAAGATGGAACGAATATATGTACGTTGATAGTTCAAATCACTTGTATTTCATCCCTTTTTTCTCTCTCAACCGGTCGAGATATGCTTCTAAACGCCAACACAAAAGTCTACTATTCTCTATGTAAGATTCTCGGAACTTAGAAAGCTCACGGAAATTTTATCATGAGCATTTCATTCAAGAAAGACTTACAGAGAGTGTTGAAATTATAACAACTTTCGCACTGACCCGAACAGGTTTTGTTTACGTTCGTCGGACGTTCTAACTTTGTTGATGAAACAAAGCTAAATATTTGTTTGGGTTCTGAGATATCTAAGACTATCTAACCACCCGCGGGTGCCGGCTAACTGATATCGACTCAATATCTTATTTAGTGGTCCTGAGAAAATGTACAGTGGAAATATGTTTTGAAAATTATACAAGTAATAAATTTCTAATTAAGGACAAATTGTAATTACTTTTAACGTTTTGTACATACTAAAGGTGTAAAATTTAGCTTACATCAAAAACCAAATATATCACGACAATTATGCATGTAATAAAATTCCTTTATTTTTTCAAATTCCTTTTAATCCGCAGTCAATGTATCGGGTTCACAAAAATCTAATTTCACAGTTTTTTTTAATTGCCGACTAATTTCCAACTAGAATTTACAACCTATTCTATATCCCACACCATCGAACAACTATCTAATAATTCGTTTACAATGCCAGCACTAATTTAATCCTATCGTCGGATTTAAACGACTACTTCTCGGGTGCTGTTTTACAACCAGCTTCGGCGTATCAATCAGGAAAATAAAATCCGACAATTAATCCCCATTCCGATAATTGCAGGTTACCGAAATTATAACTGCATCGTTCGGAAATTGCAACATACATATTCGTCTCATCTGCCAATGTACCTCTAATTTTCCTTCCCTATGAAGATACGCGAAAGCACTGCACGATCTAAAACATTGCATATGTTCCAAGTTTTACTGATACATGCTTTAGTGGTTTAGTTCAAACATAATCAGTTTAGCCGCGAACTTTAAACATGACTATACTCTATTATGTCTGTTTATTTATTTTGCTTATCACTCTTAACGATCGATTAGCAGTACCCCAAAACATTTTTCTAAAATATGATACACGAAAGTCAACATAAATATTCTTTTAACATTTGACCTAAGATCACTAAAATGTTAACATTTGAAAACATCAATAAAATGTTACCCATTTAATCCTTTACTTTATTTCTTGAATACGTGCAGGGGTTGTAACATAAATATAGTCATTTGGAGTTCGAGATACGTACTTTTACACTGAAGGCGAGAAAACGTTCATAGACCGCAACACAATTACATAGTTATAAAGCAGACGGTAGTTAATCTCTGCACCCTGCCATTAGCACTTACTTAATATTACTAGGTGTGACCCTGACTTTTAAGCGGATGTATATTTTGTGTAAGTTTCCAGGTCATACTTTGATAATGTGCCATCACAAGCTAACTCTAGTTAATACCCCCTGAGGCATTGTACACAATTTAACTGCAAGATAATTCCTAAACGCAAATTTGCACAAAATCGGCAAACATATCAAAACATAGGTACAACTTAATCAAAAATGTTTTATGATAACAAATGTTTATCGATCTATTACTACCACTACCATAACAATTTTACTTTTTAATATTTATACGCATTAAAGTAGTGAATGCTTTTTTTGCAGTAAATAAACCTTCAGTAAAACGAGCTAACGAAATGCTAATTAATATTATTTTACTTTGTTAATATTCACAAACAATTTAAAGTAATCTAATCACACAATGAAATGCTTGGACTTTTCTTTCTTTTTACATGGACACATCTGCTTATTTTATACACTACGACTCCCTTACTATTATAAATTATACAAAAAACATAAATTATAGACATTCAACCCTTAAATACTGTAATAATCGAATGGACAGTTAAAAAATTAGTATCACATATTCCTAGCTGTACAATAGATCAGTTAAATCATCTGATTTTAAGGATTTCCCGTATTATAGCAATTGCCGTCAAAAGTTATTGCCCATCCTATCCACACACCTTATCTGCCATCTCTTGGCAGGGTTGTTAAGACTCAAAATTGCCTTTGAAGTTTTGATGCGTTTATATAGGCTAATTTATAAGTTTGCGCGTGGCATATTATGTTTTCTTCTTCTAGGTTCTCCCGGGTGCCAAGTATCTATCCTGACTGAGCCTCAGGGCCGAGCGATTGTGACGTCACATTAACCACTTTACACTTTGCTTATCCGGTACGATTATGTTCCACACAGTTTGGCTTTGGTCTCCCGATGGACGTTTAGGTGATTTTAGCAAAACATATTTAATGTTTCAGTTAAAAATTCATTTCTAAGAAACGTTTGTATGCAATTTTTAAACTAAATTTAAGATATAAACAGTCTTGTAAAACCTATTTTAGCTATGCACATCTAAATTAATTGCATATTTAATTTAACGTACAGTGTTTTTGAATACGACTGTTAGGATAGGATAATTTTGTATTTTCTCCCCTGTGAATGGGAAAACGCAAGGAGCTTAACCACACTGGCGGCAATCATTAAATTTACCTTCCACATATCGAAGACTTATCATAAGCAATACGTGGTTTTTGGAATATGATTTTACGAAAGACATTCAATTTTTACGTAGGCTAGATAGGTATACGATGTCTCCCATTCTTGATCTCGTGAATAGGAGTACGAATTCTAACCTGACCTCCGGCACATCCTTAGGCATGTAGCTACGACTAAAATTAGCTAAAGTTGTGGTTTATTATAAATTTTGAGATAATGCCTTAAAGACCGTTTTACTTTCTTTACATTATTTGCGTTTGCGGGTTTAAATATAGCATTGTTTAAATTCGTTTGCATTTACTGATTGTATCAGTAAACTTTCACATCACCTTAGGAAAAAATGAACGTATTCACCGTATGCATACGACAATGGGTTTAAAATAGTCTTGACTGACCAACAAATCGTATTCAACTAAACGCGGGGTCGATTTTGGAAACTATTGAAACGTAGTTTTTGCAAGAAGCCTCTGTGCGGCAGAATCCAAGAAGCCCCGATGTGCGGAATAGCCGGAAAATCTACCTCGCTCGATCAACCTACGTTTCAGCTGCAAAATGCTTCAATTTACTGCGCTATGCGACCGGGACCTCGTTTTACTTGCTTCGTAATGGTCGTAGAACGCGTTTGGCACAAAACTACCACTCAATATGGTAAAAAATATGTATATGAGTACAATGACGTCGCCGATTGTTTGTTTTGATTTTTGTGTCTTTTGCACAGCAAGTTTACTTTCATTCATTCGCGATGGTGATGGTTGGAGGTTAATTTTAAGTTTACTTTATTTTGCCCGAGTATTAAAAAAGAGAAAAAATCACAACATAGACCCATCTTCGCTGATAGTGATTGTAGATTAAACTATTTCGGTGAAACCAAATCATATTGTTTTGCGGCTCCAGAGGTTTAAGTTAGAATTCTCGTTTCCGGCAGGTTAGCCTGGCGGTTATGTGCGTCGCCTTTCAATCGAAAGGTTGCAGGTGCGAAACTGGTCGCTAGCTAGTCGGTTGTGTCCTTGGAAAGGCACTTTACGGACATTGCCTGAACCCAGCGGATTAATGGGTTCTCTTAAATTGAAGGAACGTGTGAATTATACACAACACACTGCAATAGCTCGGGTAACCCGACGGTGGGCACGAGGTGATCTGATGATTACACGTGTGTTAACCCCTTGGTTTTCCCATTCACGGGGATAAACATTAATATCCTATCGTATCCTCGTTTGATACCCCATTTAATTTTCGTTTGTGTATAACATCCACTTTATAAAATACTTAACAGCACATATCAAAACAGTCAAAGTTCAAGAGATTTACCACGACTTAAAATTGAATTTAGGATCTGCAATGTAAGGCCAAAGCGGTCCAAATTTTTGCAGCACTTATATTCAACCACAGTTCTTATAAAATTTAGAATTTATATTCAATTAAACCAGCAGTACTTACTAAATCAATTTTTAAGTGTTAACATGTACCCCTTATTAAGTTCCCGACAGGCTGTTAATATATTTCAAATACATTGAGATATTTTTCCAAATAGGCCTATAGACATCAAATTCACCATAGGTGTTAACTGTTTAGCTGAAAATTTGCAATGAAATATGTATTTAAAGTTGGTATAACAACATGCGTTTGAAATAAAAGAGACTCCTGTGATTTTTGATTAAACAAAATTAAGTTTGTTTTCGCATATATACACAGCTAGTAATGTTAGCATTTACGCATGGGTCCCGTAGTTATCAAATCAAACTTTTTCATGTGTAGTTAACAAAAGAAGAATCGTGTTAGATTACAAACATCTTACCACAATTGTTTTAAGTTAAAGCTTCTTTCAAGCGCTGAAATGAAGCCTAATTCCAAAACAGCCCCATTTAGTTTTCCTGGCTACGGGGAATTTCCCTGAGTTTAGCCCATAAATTTCCGTATTTGCATATTTGGGTTATATTATCTAAAATTTTAAACTTTTAGTCCAATTAAACGAGTTGGAGATATTACGGCAGTATGGCATGCTTGTCAGAGACACAATTTAGCGAAAATCATAATTTTTAGGGTATTTTCCTAGGTATTTTTTCTCATTTGTACGGCGGCAGCTAACGCACTAAAATTAACAAATCTGATCAAAATTTAAGCTGTTCTACCGCTTTGCTCAAAAAGCTACTTTTTGGAAAGAAATACCGTTTTGGTTTTTAACGTCCCAAGGTAATTCCCCTAAATATGTAATCCATACGTTTGGTTTTTGCATATCTAGACCATGTTTTGTAACAAGCCACACAGCATGTAGGCATTTTCGACACTATAATTTAATAAAGTAAGAGTTCCACTTATCCAGCGACAGTTTAACCCTCAAATACGGAGTTTAACCTCGTTACTTCTTTGGTGACCGATTGGCGTAGATGGGAACACAGAACGTAACAAAACAAAAGGTGCAGTGCAAACGGTGGGATAAATTTACTCCCCACTTTCCCAAGTTGCATTTTTTTTTTCAGTCTTAGTCTCGAAGCCGAAATGCGTTCGTCACTAAAACCGTGTTTTTTCTCAGCTATACTGGGTAAACGCATCTTCAGTGGCTCAATCGGTTAGCGCGCCGTACTTATATAACAGTATCGGTGAAATACGGAGGTTGTAAGTTCGAGCTTCACGTGGATACGTGTTACTATTTGAATAAGTTAAGAACGGGGCCTTTATTTACTTCTCTGTGCCGCTAGAATCATTTTACTTTAGTAATTTGAATATTTGAATGGCAATAGTCTGCGCATTGGAAAATCGCATTACTCTGTAGTTGTGCGGTAATCCGACACAGTCTACACTACAGTCCCATCCGCTGAAGGCAATGTGTAAAGTTGTCGGGTTACTTTAGGATATTGGAATTAAAACTCCCCGAAAACGTAGATTGCACGGCTTACCACCAAAAAATCACCGGCGTAATTTAGCTACTGCAGTTTTGCCGCTTTATCTTGCCGCCTTAACTTAAAATGATTGTGCCATCGGTGTGTAATGTAATGAAGAAGAAAAGAATAAAAACTATTATTTATTAGTATAGTTTATTTATTTATACCATGGTGTATAATAACAGCCAACGAATCAAATAAAAATTATAGGAACAAAAAATGACGGCAAAACAAAAAGTCGTCTAAACATTTCTTTCTCAAAATGGATATTTATATTAAATTAAGCGGACGCTTTCGAAATACCTAGTCATGATTACAGTGTAAAAAAAGGTCGCGCTAATCATTCGGCCACACAATCGTTAACGAACTATAATTTGTATCGAACGGTCGTGTGGCTAAAGAATGGTTAATGGTACCGATACACATACCGAACTATGTATAAAAACATCCTCAGCAAAAATTCTCGAATTAATGCTTCTTAAATAATTGTAGAAATCAATGGTTCAAAATTAAGGCAGATTAAAAAAATAATTAGTTCAGTCCGAGTTTTGTGTGAGCGAGTATATCCTTAGAAATGTATACAAATTTTTGGAATGAAAAGTACTACTTAAATGTTTTGTAATGCAGTATATGCAGATTGCAAAGTTTGTTGGTAATTTAGGGATGGGCTGACATTTTAGATGGTTCAATCTTTTAGGTACGTTATGTTTACCATTTCCTATCCGTCGCATGTGGAAGCATCTTGACGGACCTTTAAAACACAACGTTATTCCAAGCAAGGTCACGACAATTCAAGTTTATTGATTCCGCTGTTTGTAGAAAACGCTTCGCACTGCTTACCCCTTCCCCAGAGCTCGGTTTGAGGTCTGCGTTCTGTTTGTGGCAAAAAGTGAATCTTCAATATGGACCAAGTCATCGATTTTTGGCGTTCTTTATACCTCGCAAATTTAGAGAGTCGGGTTTCAGCGAATGGCTCTATTCGCTATGTGGTTAGAGGCTTTGTGCAACAAAGTCTTGTGATAAAAGTCCATTTATTCTTACTTGGTACTATCGATCCAACAATTGATGGACGTGTTGGGGTGGTAACTTGTGGGCGGAACGCTTGAGAAAGTAGCAGACTCGTTAAACCGTTATTATTGTTGTTCTGAGTGTTGCCTAGAAGAGCTGACAACCCGGTGTTTGATCCAGTGTTTTCGAGCAACCCAGCTAAAGCGTTGTTTGTTACAGTGTTTCCGAGCAACCCAGCTAATGCATTGTTTGTTCCAGTGTTTCCAAGCAAACCAGCTAATGCGTTGTTTGTTCCAGTGTTTTCGAGTAGTCCACCATGAGCATTGTTGACAAGTAACCCACCTAAAGCGTTGTTTGTTCCAGTGTTTCCAAGCAAACCAGCGAATGCGTTGTTTGTTTCAGTGTTTCCGAGCAAACCAGCTAATGCATTGTTTGTTCCAGTGTTTTCGAGTGGTCCACCAAGAATATTGTTTTCTAGCAACATAGACAGTGCATTGTTTGGTCTGGTGTATCCGAGCAATCCAGCTACTGTGTAACTTCCCGACTAGGTGCTGGCTCCTAAACCTGTTTTTGTGAGAAGTTGCAGTATGCTTAGACTGCGTCTCTTATTTAGAATTTGAAATAACACGTCATTGGCCAAAAACTTTATGAATTTATTCGATATTGATAGGTGAATGGTGACGGGAACGAAACGTGGTGTAAATGACGGTTTTCAAGGAAAAATATATGTACAGTTAAATGATCATAAATTTACCAATTTAAGAAATAAAAAAAATATCTACCAAATTGAGACTGAACAGGAGCCAAAGCACGTTATATACATCTTAACAATAACCGATATTTCCAAAACATACTAACTAAAACTATCAAAGAACCGATTACCTCACGATAATGAGCAGGCGGTAAAAACGAGCGTATTATACTTTGGTGAAATGGTGGGAAAAGAAAATACTATAGCGATCTTATTCCCTGGTGACATCTTTTAATTCTACGATATATATATGTACAATAATGGCGACGATAAATCTTACACAATGCGTTGTTTGTTCCAGTGTTTCCGAGCAAGCTATCTAATGCGTTGTTTGTTCCAATGTTTCCGAGCAAGCCAGCTAATGCGTTGTTTGTTCCAGTGTTTCCGAGTAGTCCACCAAGAGCATTGTTGCCGAGTAACCCACCTAATGCGTTGTTGGTTCCAGTGTTTCCGAGTAACCCACCTAATGCGTTGTTTGTTCCAGTGTTTCCGAGTAACCCACCTAAGGCGTTGTTGGTTCCAGTGTTTCCGAGTAGTCCACCTAATGCGTTGTTTGGTCCAGTGTTTTCGAGCAAGCAGGCTAATGCGTTGTTTCTTCCAGTGTTCCGAACAACAGCGAATGAGCATTGTTGCCAAGTAATCCAACAAAGTCTACACATTTTTAAAACACTTACATCAATTTCACGCTGTAAAACTGCATTGGCAATATTCAGTGGGACTCTTTCAGTGATGCTGTTACAAACGGCCAACGCATTCGCAATTGCTGGAACTGCAGCTGCTGCCTATAAGAAAATGCGTTATATTTTTAACCCATCAAATTTTTAGAGTTTTTAAAGTAGTAACTGTGTATTACTTGTTGAATTATGCTACCGCTTTCTCTGGGAATTGAACAAAGTGCAACTATTGGGTTCACTCTAGATGTGTCCACTGTTGGTAGAATCGGTCGGTTTATTGGTTGAACTGTATTGGAACCACCGACGCTAATGCCCAAGTGTGAAAAAATGCTGTTCGGACTTTGCGTGGGTGTTGTGAATCTGGGCGGTGTCACCATTCCTGCAATATTGTTGACGTTACCTAACAGATCAGCCGTCACCTCTTCCTGAACGACTATAAATACATCATTAGACTTTGTAGTAAAGCAAGAAATGTTTTCAAACTCAATTACGTTTTCTCTAACAATTTATATAAACCAGTTTAAGAAGAAAGAAATGTAAAATGTAGCCAGAAAATTCGGGTGCGAAAATTTTACTATAAATTTTGTACCATTTACTTTAGTTATCAGTTTTGGTTGTTGCTATAACGGGAGCTCTCGTTGTTGTACTCGTAGTGGTTTGTACCCTCCCTGATTTTTTTTATTTTACTCTTTGTATGTTTTCTTTGTATAAAACTCACCGTAAAAACACAACGGAACCCCATCAAAACGGTCATCGTAGCAGCAACGCCGACCAGTTACCGGGTGTGGAGCGGTGGATTCACAACCGTTCCGTGTTATACCCGGCCGACCACAGTCCTCTCTGCTTTGGCGATTAACCGCTGTGCATATCCACTCGTCGGTGAAACCTTTTGTAAGAACATGGGTTAATTTGGAACTTTCAAAGATTAAAATAAGACAGTCATGTTTATCTCCGTGAAACACGCAAAGCTCCTTATTCCACGATAATCGTTTGGGTACTTTGCGAGGGTTTTGACACATGCAATCGTCAGATTGTCTCGAACCCACATTCGGTTTACTGCAACTATTGCAGTGTGTTGTATATGAATAAAATAGTCCTTCATTTTTGTAGAACCTATTCATCCACTCGGTTCAGGCAATATCTGCAAACTGCCTTGCTCAAGGACACAATTCTACCGAACAACCCGTTTTCATTCTGTAACCCTTTAGCTGAAAGGCGACGCACTAACCTGTCAATCTGTTAGACGGGACCAATATGTATGAAATGCCTTCACCAAAGACAAGGTGAACTTTAACAATGCGTTAGACTATACAGAATATTTATAGATCACAGTTACCTGCTTCAGAAAACTTTGTGGAAGCACATGCAAGACAAATCAGAATCAGCAAATTAGCTGTCATTCTCTATCAGAAATGACCGCCAATTCTTAAATGATATCGACTCAATATCTTATTTAGTGGCCCTGAAAAAATAAACAGTGGAAATATGTTTTACAAATATAAAAGTGCTAAATCTCTAACAACGGGAAAATTGTAATTATTTTAAATGTTTTGTACATAGTAAAGGTATTACCTTTAGCTTACTTCAAAGTCTAAATATTTAATGACAATTATGTAGGTAATAAAACGGCTTTCGCTATTATGGGTCCCATTTGGAAAAATGGTACATATATTGTATTTTGTCCGTTTTTTTTCGTAAAAGGTTTAATTCAGATTTGGTGAAATATTGGACCGTTAGCTACTCATTCGCCAATTAAAAAAAAGAAAACCTTTACTAAGGATAATTCCCTTAATCACAATAATATGTTACTGAAACATGATTGTGACAGGCATAGCATTTTGCCTCGTTATCTACCTAAGGGGTAATGGAAACGCAATAAAACTTTGTCATATGTTCGACAACATGGTTTAGATATGCAAAAACAAATATTTTGTATACATAGGGACATTACCTAAAAATTTTCATAGCAGCCCGATTTAGTTCTTCATGTATTCGGGGATGTAATATCTAGGGACATACCCTAAAAAGAATTTGTGACAGGCAAGCCATATCGCCCGGATATCTCCAACAAGGGTTTGTCTAATCGGATTAAAACATTAAGAACTGTTATATAACATGACCCAGATATGTAAAAACTTATGTACTAAACCTAGGGGGATTTCCCGAATTCATGAAGAACTACATCGGGCTGTTATGGAATTTACCTTCATTTTACTACACCGCTGGACAAGAGGCTTTAACTTAAAACATTTGTAGTGAAATGTTCGTTAATCTAACTCGAATATTTTTTTAACTACAAATGGTAAAAAGTTTGGTTTTATAACTATGGGACCATACGTTTATGCTTGCAGAAACAAAAATATGACAGTATAGTTAAAACATTTCTGGAATGTTAGATAAAATGACCTGTCGTGCACATATCTGACAATAACATATATTGTGTAATGAACATGGATAAACAATATTGGATTGTTACCTTAGTGACCCATGTGTTTCTCCTTGCTAAAACAAACTATATACTCAGTGTACATATTGTGGTTAGGGAGCCTGTTCGCATGAATATATAGCATACAAATCTGTTTTAAGAATAATGGTGGTTAAACACATGGTTGACACTCTAGTTCTTTTAACATTTGACCTAAGATCACTAAAATGTTAACATTTGGAAACATCTATAAAATGTTAACCATTTAATCCTTTAATTGATTTTTTAAATAAGTTCAGTGGTGGTAACATAAAGTCATTTGGAGAACGAGAAAACGTTCATTGACCACAACAAAATTACATCGTTTACAATGCATACGGTAGTTAATCTCTTTACCCTGCCATTAGTACTTACCTAATACCAGAGAGTGTCAACCACGTGTTAAACCACCACTATCCCTTCTAAAATTGATATTGTCAGCGAGCCTAGTGGCCCCATATTACCCATTTCAATTTTAATTCAATTTATTTTTCAAATAATAACATACATTCGGCGATAATTTATTAATAAACAATGGAAACCAACAAATAATTAAATTCGACCAAATGCAGTAATAAAATATCTATACCATACATTTGCACTTAATGCAGTGAAAGATCCAAAGGATCAACTAGTCAAAATATATTCAGTCTATCTGTATATATTTATATATATATGCTGTGTGTGATATTGCTTAAGGTTATTTAATATGCTTTAATATAATTGAGGTGCAAGGTTTGATGTGGAATGAATTAATATATATGAATATTGAGAGAGAAAAAATAGAAAAAATAAATAAATAAAAAGATAACAACGAGCAAATGGCTTCAGAAAAGTACAGTAGGTAATGGCATTACAATGGTAATTAATATAAAACAATATTTACAATTACGGCTATATACAATATACAGTATATTAAAACACAAAATTCATCATTTATACATATATATATTTATATACAGTATTGGCATATATACATACAACATCATAATACCGAACATACTGTTAGATGATCGGCTCGCAGTATCAAATGCATAACCCCTCAGAGATATGGCAATTCATATTTATAAGAAGGGGTGAATGAACTGGTAGCCTATTTTAAGTATTTTTGTTTTTCGCGTTGCTTTTATAATGGGTAACACTGAATCAGTCTGGCGCGTGTTTTTCGTTGATTGATTTATTATACCGGGTTTAAATTTATTTCTTTCCTTTATAGTTGGCTTCACTTGTATTTTTCTACGACATTACGTTTATTTTGTTAGTTTCTAAATGACTTGTGTTTCAGCGCCAAGTTATGTTATAAGTTTGTTTAAACTTTGAATAAAGTCAAATTCAATGCACAGCCCATTTTAGTTTTTGTTGCTTCGGAGAATTCCTCATGGGTTTAGTACATACATTTATGTTTTACATATGTGGGTCATGTTAAATTTTTTTTCTTTTTATTGGGACAGAGTGGTTAACGGTCCAACCATTTACCAAATCTAATTCAAATTGGAGAATCCGTTTAAGCGCTATGCCCAAAAAAGCAATTTTTTAGAAAAAAATACCGTTTTGGTTTTTAACGTCCCAGGGGAATTCCCCTGCATTTACCACGGGCGACATGGCATGCTTGTCACAATCATGATTTGAGAACAAAATCTTATTTTTTGGGTATTGTCCTAGGTATTTTTTTATTTCTTCCAAGTGTTGTATAAGTCATTAATGCAGCTAAATTCCACCAAATGTGATTAAAATTGGAGCAGCCGTTCAATCGCTATGCCCAAAAAAGCTATTTTTTAGAAAAAAAAATCGTTTTGGTTCTTAACGTCCCAGGGAAATTTCCCTAGATTTATCACTTAAAATTTTGATTTGTGTTATCTAGACCATGTTATCTAACAAATCACGAAGTTTCATTCCATTATTCCTTCTTTTAGATATCGCCGCGACATTCCATGCCTGTCAAGCGTTTGACGAAAAAAAACGGACAAAAACAATATGTGTACCATTTTTTCAAATGGGACCCATAATTACCAGTTGTGATCCTGACTTTAAAGCGGATGTATATTTTGTGTAAGTTTCCAGGTCATACTTTCTTAGATTGTGCCATCACAACCTAACTCCGGTTAATATACCCTGAGGCATTGTACATAATTTATCTGCAAGATAATTCCTAAATGCAAATTTGCACAAAATCGACAAACATATCAAAATTATCAATCTACAACCACTATCATAATACTTTTACTTTTTAATATTTATACTTTTTAATTTATACGCATTAAAATAGTGAATGCTTTTTGCAGTAAATAAACCTTCAGTAAAACGAATTAACGAAATGCTAATTAATCTGCTTTTACTCTGTTAATATTCACAAAAAAATGAACAAATCTATTCACAAAATGCTTGTGACTTTTTTTAACGCCACATTTCCGTTTAGTGCGACGCCTTTCAGACGAAAGGTTTCAGGTTTGAAACTAGCCGCTAGCTAGACGGTTGTGTCCTTGGGCAAGGCACTAAACGGACATTGCCTGAACCCAGCAGATTAATGGGTTCAACCAAATTAAAGGAACGTGTGAATCATACACAACACACTGCAATGGCTCCGGTAACCCGACGATGGGCGCGAAGTAATCTGACGATTTCCCGTGTGATAACCCCCTTGGTTTTTCCACTCACAGATATAAACATAAATATACTAACCTATACACCAAACATCCCTCACTGTTATAAATTATACAAAAAAAATATAAATTATAGACCTTCAAACACTTAAATATTGTAATCGAATGGAAAGTTAAAAACATTAATTTCAAATATGCACGTACAATACACCAGGTAAACCGACTGATTTTAAGGATTACTCGTATTATAGCAATTGCCGTCAAAAGTTATTGCCAATCCTATCCGCACACCTTATCTGTCATCTCTTGGCAGGGTTGTTAAGACTCAAAATTGCCTTTGAAGTTTTGATGCGTTTATATAGGCTAATTTATAAGTTTGCGCGTGGCATATTGTTTTCTTCTTCTAGGTTCTCCCGGGTGCCAAGTATCTATCCTGACTGAGCCTCAGGGCCGAGCGATTGTGACGTCACATTAACCACTTTACACTTTGCTTATCCGGTACGATTATGTTTCACACAGTTTGGCTTTGGTCTCCGGAAGGCCGTTTAGGTGATTTTGGCAAAACATATTTAATGTTTTAGTTAAAAATTTATTTCTAAGAAACTTTGTATGGATTTTTTTAACGAGATTTAAGATATAAACAATTCTGCAAAACCTATTTTAGCTATTCACATCTGAATTAATTGCATATTTAATTTAACTTACAATGTTTTTAAATACGACTAGTAGCATAAGATATTTGTGTTTTTTACTGCTCGTGAATGGCAAAACGCAAGAAACGTTACCACACTGGCGGCAATCATTAGACTTATCTCCACATATCGAAGACTTATCATAAGCAATACGTGGTTTTGGAATATGATTTTACGCAGGACATTCAATTTCTACGTAGGCTAGATAGGTATACGATGTCTCCCATTCTTGATCTCGTGAATAGGAGTACGAATTCTAACCTGACCTCCGGCACATCCTTAGGCATGTAGCTACAACTAAAATTAGCCTTGTGGTTTATTATACATTTTGAGATAATGCCTTTAAGACCATTTTACTTTCTTTAGATTATTTGCTTTTGCGGGTTTAAATATAGCATTGTTTAAATTCGTTTGCATTTACTGATTGTATCAGTAAACTTTCACATCATACCTCAGGAAAAAAATGAATGTATGCACCCGACAATGGGTTTAAAATAGTCTTGACTGACCAACAAATCGTCTTCAACTAAACGCGGGGCGATTTTGAAAGCTATTGAAACGTAGTTTTTGCAAGAATCCTCTGTGCGGCAAAATCCAAGAAGCCCCGATGTGCGGAATAGCCGGCAAATCTACCTCGCTCGATCAACCTACGTTTCGGCTGCAAAATGCTTCAATTCACTGCGCTATGCCACCGGACCTCATTGTACTTGCTTCGTAATGGTCGCAGAACGCGTTTGGCACAAAACTACAGCTCAATGTGGAAAGAATATTCGTAGGAGTACAATGACGTCGCCGATGTTTTGTTTTGATTTTTGTGTCTCTTGCACAGCAAGTTTACTTTCAATCATTCGCGATGGTGATGATTATAGGTTAATTTTAAGTTTACTTAATTTTGCCCGAGTATTAAAAAAAAGAAAAAAATCACAACATAGACCCATCTTCGCTGATAGTGATTGTAGATTAAACTTTTGCGGTGAGACCAAGTCATATTGTTTTGCGGCTCCAGAGGTTTAAGTTGGAATTCTCGTTTGATACCCCATTTAATTTTTATTTGTGTATAACATCCACTGAATAAGATATTAAACATCACATATAAAGTTCAATAGATTTACCACGACGTAAAATTGAATCTGGGGTCTGCAATATAACGCCAAAACGGTCCAAATTTTCGCATCACTTATAATCAACCACAGTTCTTATAAAATTCAGCACTTATAATCAATTAAATCAGTACTTACTAGATCAATTATTAAGGGTTAACATGTACCCCTTATTAAGTTCCCGACAGGTTGTTAATATATTTCAAATACATTGAGATATTTTTCCAAATACAGACATCAAATTCACCATAGGTGTTAACTGTTTAGCTGAAAATTTGCGATGAGATATGTATTTAAAGTTGGTATAAAAACATGCGTTTAAAATAAAAGAGACTTCTGAGATTTTTGATTAAACAAAATTAAGTTTGTTTTCGCATATATACACAGCTAGTAATGTTAGCATTTACGCATGTATCCCGTAGTCATCAAGCCAAACTTTTCCATGTGTAGATAACAAAAGAAGAATCGTGTTAGATTACAAACATTTTACCACAATTGTTTTAAATTAAAGCTTCTTTCAAGCGCTGAAATAAAGCCTAATTCCAAAACAGCCCATTTAGTTTTCCTGGCTAAGGGGAATTTCCCTGAGTTTAGCACATAAATTTCCGTATTTGCATATTTGGGGTATATTATCTAAAAATTCTTCAACTTTTAGTCCAATTAAACGAGTTGGAGATATTGTGGCAATATGGCATGCTTGTCAGAAACACAATTTAGCGAAAATCATAATTTTTAGGGTATTTTCCTATGTATTTTTTTTCTCATTGGTACGGCGGCAGCTAACGCACTAAAATTAACAAATCTGATCAAAATTTAAGCAGCTGTTTTACCGCTTTGCTCAAAAACCTACTTTTTGAAAAAAAAAACGTTTTGGTTTTATAACGTCCCAGGCGAATTCCCTAAATTTGTAATCCAAACTTTTGGTGTTTGCATATCTAGACCATGTTGTGTAACAAGCCACACAGCATGTAGGCATTTTCGACACTTTAATTTGATAAAGTATTAGTTCCACTTATCCAGCGACAGTTTAACCCTCGAACACGGAGTTTAACCTCGTTACTTCTTCGGCGACCGATTGGCGTAGATGGGAACACAGAACGTAACAAAACGAAAGGTGCATTGCCAACGATGGGATGAATTTACTCCCCATTTTCCCAAGTTGCAATTTTTATCAGTCTTAGTCTCGAAGACGAAATGGGTTCGTCACTAAAACCGTGGATTTTCCAAGCTATACTGGGTAAACACATCTCCAGTGGCTCAATCGGTTAGCGCGCCGTACTTATATAACAATATCGGAGAAATACGGAGGTTGTAAGTTCGAGCCTCAACTGGATACTTGTTACTATTTGAATAAGGTAAGCACGGGGCCTTTATTTACTTCTCTGTGCCGCTAAAATAATTTAATTTAGTAATTTGAATATTCAAATGGCAACAGTCTGCGCCTTGGAAAATCGTATTACTCTGTAGTTGTGCGGTTATCCGGCACAGTCTACAGTCTCATTCGCTGGAGGAAATGTGTAAAGTTGTCGGGTTACTTTAGAATATTGGAATTAAAACTCCCCGAAAACGTGGATTGCACATCTTCCCACCAAAAAAAAATCACCGGCGTAATTTAGCTACTGCAGTTTTGCCGCTTTATCTTGCCGCCTTAACTTAAAATGATTGTGCCATCGGTGTGTAATGTAATGAAGAAGAAAAAAATAAAAACTATTATTTATTAGTTTAGTTTATTTATTTATACCATGGTATATAATAACAGCCAACGAATCAAATAAAAATTATAGGAACAAAAAATGACGGCAAAACAAAAGTCGTCTAAACACTTCTTTCTCAAAGAGGATATTTATATTAATTCAAGCGGACGCTTTCGCCATACCTAGTCATGATTACAGTGAAAAAAAATGGTCGCGTTAATCATTCGGCCACACAATCGTTAACGAACTATAATTTGTATCGAACGGTCGTGTGGCTAAAGAATGGTTAATGGTACCGATACACATACCGAACTATGTATAAAAACATCCTCAGCAAAAATTCTCGAATTATTGGTTCTTAAATAATTGTAGAAACCAATGGGTTTAAAATAAAGGCAGATTAAAAAAAATAATTTGTTCAGTCCGGCTTTTGTGTGCGCGAGTAGACCCAGTAAAACGCTTTTCAATTCACTGATCAAATCTTTCATTCTACAGCCTCGTTCCATTGTACCCGAAGCTAAGCGAACATAACCACTGTCGTAACCTTGACCTTGATCCGCGGGCCCTAGTGCTTTACCAGCATGGACTTACGCAAAGACTACTGCGCCGTCCCTATCTACTAAACCGGGGATTGTGCTGTGTTTAACTAATGATCGGATTTGTCTATATAGATGCGGGTGCTTTTGTAGATATACGTCTCGACTGAGGCAAATTTGCACTGTATCCGCAGACAAAAAGTATCGATCATGATTATGTCTATACAGCATAAATACAAAGCAATTGAATATTCAGGTTATAAATATTTTGTTAACTGGTAATTAGGTTAAATCTGTGAGGTTTTATACACATTCTCGGCGTTTAATAAAGCACTCAACTAGATATGTATGTGAGGAAAGATATGGGTTTTGAAGCTGGTACTTATTGTGTTTACCATTTCCTATCCGTCGCTCTTGGAAGCATCTTGACGGACCTTTAAAACACAACGTCATTCCAAGCAAGGTCACGACAATTCAAGTTTATTGATTCCGCTGTTTGTAGGAAGCCCTTCGCACTGCTTACCCCTTCCCCAGAGCTCGGTTTGAGGTCTGCGTTATGTTTGTGGCAAAAAGTGAATCTTCAATATGGACCAAGTCATCGATTTTTGGCGTTCTTTACCTCGCAAATTTAGACAGTCGGGTTTCAGCGAATGGCTCTACTCGCTATGTGGTTAGAGGCATTGTGCAACAAAGTCTTGTGATGAAAGTCCATTTATTCTTACTTGGTACTATCGATCCAACAATTGATGGACGCGTTGGGGTGGCAACTTGTGGGCGGAACGCTTGAGAAAGTAGCAGACTCGTTAAACCGTTGTTATTGTTGGTCTGAGTGTTGCCTAAAAGAGCTGACAACCCGGTGTTTGATCCAGTGTTTCCGAGTAGTCCACCAAGAGCATTGTTGCCGAGTAACCCACCTAAGGCGTTGTTTGTTCCAGTGTTTCCGAGCAACCCAGCTAAAGCGTTGTTTGTTCCAGTGTTTTCGAGTAGTCCACCAAGAACATTGTTTTCTAGCAACATAGACAGCATTATTTGGTCTGGTTTTTCCGAGCAATCCAGCTACTTTGTAACTTCCCGACTAGGTGCTGGCTCCTAAACCTGTTTATGTGAGAAGTTGCAGTATGCTTACACTGCGTCTCTTATTTATAATTTGAAATAACACGTCTTTGGCCAAAAACTTCATGAATTTATTCGATATTGATAGGTGAATGATGACGGGAACGAAACGTGGTGTAAATGACGGGTTTCAACGGAAAAATAGATGTACAATTAAATGATCACAAATTTACCAATTTAGGAAATAAAAACAATATTCACCTAATTGAGACTGAATAGAAGCCAAGGCACGTCATATACATTTTAACAATAACCGATATTTCCAAAACATACCAACTAAAACTATCAAAGAACCGATCACCTCACGATAATAAGCAGGCGGTAAAAACGAGCGTATTAAACTTTGGTGAAATGGTGGGAAAAAGGTAATACTATAGCGATCTTATTTCCTGAAAACATCTCCTAATTTTACGATATAAATTTATACAATAATGGCGACGATAAATATTACATAATGCGTTGTTTGTTCCAGTGTTTCTGAGTAGTCCACCAAGAGCATTGTTGCATAGTAACCCACCTAAGGCGTTGTTTGTTCCAGTGTTTCCAAGCAAACCACCTAATGCGTTGTTTGTTCCAGTGTTTCCGAGCAAGCAGGCTAATGCGTTGTTTGTTCCAGTGTTTCCGAGTAGTCCACTAAGAGCATTGTTGCCAAGCAACCCACCTAATGCGTTGTTTGTTCCAGTGTTTCCGAGCAGTCCACCTAATGCGTTGTTTGTTTCAGTGTTTCCGAGAAAGCAGGCTAATGCGTTGTTTGTTCTTGTATTTTCAAGCAAATTTGTTAGAGCATTGGTGTTTGTTGGCAATGATAAAGTCGGCCAGTTCGTGGGATTGGTCCCTGGAAGACTCACTCCTGATGCAGCAACTATTGACTTAAAAGTAAATATTTTAGTTACAGCTTTATGTGCGTTTTACATAACCAACAATGTTTCTATTGAAGTTTGCACACTTTTTAAACACTTACATCAATTTCACGTTGTAAAACTGCATTGGCAATATTCAGTGGGACTCTTTCAGTGATGCTATTACAAACGGCCAGCGCATTCGCAATTGCTGGAACTGCAGCTGCTGCCTATAAGAAAATGCGTTATGTTTTTAACCCATCAATTTTTTTATAGTTTTTAATGTAGGAACTGTGTATTACTTGTTGAATTAAGCTACCACTTTCTCTGGGAATTGAACAAAGTGCAACTGTTGTGTTCACTCTAGATGTGTCAACTGTTGGCTTGGCTGGCGTTGCCGTCGAAGGGTTAACATTGGTTCCAAGTGCATCAGTACCTAAATATCGTGTTGGGGTTGAATAAAGCAGACGCAAAGGATTAAATAGAAGTTACCTGGCGGAGCAATACCAGGCACGTTGTTCGGTGAAATTCCAAGAGTGTTTAACAAGTTGTTGAGGTTATTGCTTGAGGAGGAAGGCGTTGCTCGGGTTGTCTGAGTGTTTCCGGCAATTGGTCGTGTCGGACGTACAGGTAGAATCGGTCGGTTTATTGGCTGAACTGTATTGGCACCACCGACGCTAATGCCCAAGTGTGAAAAAATGCTGTTCGGACTTTGCGTGGGTGTTGTGAATCTGGGCGGTGTCACCGTTTTTGCAATATTGTTGACTTTACTTAACAGATCAGCCGTCACCTCTCCCTGAACTACTATAAATACATCATTAGACTTTGTAGTAAAGCAAGAAATGTTTTCAAACTCAATTACGTTTTCTCTAACAATTTATATAAACCAGTTTAAGGAGAAAGAAATGTAAAATGTAGCCAGAAAATTCCTCTATAAATTTTCTTACCATTTACTTTACTTACCATTTTCGGTTGTTGCTATAACGGGAGCTCTCGTTGTTGTACTCGTAGTGGTTTGCACCATCCCTGAAAATTTTATTTTTATTTTTCTCTTTGTAGGTTTTCTTTGTATAAAACTCACCGTAAAAACACCACGGAACCCCATCAAAACGGTCATCGTAGCAGCAACGCCGACCAGTTACCGGGTGTGGAGCGGTGGATTCACAGCTGCTCCGTGTTATACCTGGTCGACCACAGTCCTCTCTGCTTTGGCGATTAACCGCTGTGCATATCCACTCGTCGGTGAAACCTGTTGTAAGAACATGGGTTAATTTGGAACTTTCAAAGATTAAAATAAGACAGTCATGTTTATCTTTTTGAAAAACGCAAAGCTCCTTATTACACGACAATCGTTTCGGTACTTTGCGAGGGTTTTGACACATGCAATCGTCAGATTAGCTCGAACCCACAGTCGGTTTACTGCAACTATTGCAGTGTGTTGTATATGAATTAAATATTCCTTTATTTTTTTGTAGAACCTATTTATTCACTCGATTCAGGCAATATTTGCAAACTGCCTTGCTCAAGGACACAATTCTACCGAACAACCCGTTTTCATTCTGTAACCCTCTAGCTGAAAGGCGACGCACTAACCCTACAACCTGTTCGACGGGACAAATATGTATAAAATGCCTTCACCAAAGACAGGGTAAACTTTAACAATGCGTTAGACTATACAGAATATTTACTGATCACAGTTACCTGCTTCACAAAACTTTGTGAAAGCCCATGCAAGACAAATCAGAATCAGCAAATTAGCTGTCATTCTCTATCAGAAATGACCGCCAATTCTTAAATGATATCGACTCAATATCTTATTTAGTGGCCCTGAAAAAATATACAGTGGAAATATGTTTTACAAATATAAAAGTGATAAATCTCTAACAACGGGAAAATTATAATTATTTTAAATGTTTTGTACATAGTAAAGGTATTACCTTTAGCTTACTTCAAAGTCTAAATATTTAATGACAATTATGCAGGTACTAAAACGGCTTTCGCTATTATGGGTCCCATTTGGAAAAATGGTACATATATTGTTTTTTTTTTTCGTTTTTTCGTAAAAGGTTTAATTCAGATTTGGTGAAATATTGGACCGTTAGCTACTCATTCGCCCATTAAAAAAAAAACCTTTACTAAGGATAATTAAACCCTTAAACACGAAGATATGTTCCTGAAACATGATTGTGACAGGCATTGTGACGCAATAAAACTTTGTCATATGTTCGACAACATGGTTTAGATATGCAAAAACAAATATTTTGTATAGGCCTACCTAGGGACATTACCTAAAAATTTCCATAGCAGCCCGTTTCAGTTCTTCATGTATTCGGGGATGTAATATCTAGGGACATACCCTAAAAAGAATTTGTGACAGGCAAGCCATATCGCCCGGATATCTCCAACAAGGTTTTGTCTAATCGGATTAAAACATTAGAAACTGTTATATAACATGACCCAGATATGTAAAAACTTATGTACTAAACCTAGGGGAATTCCCCGAATTCATGAAGAACTACATCGGGCTGCTATGAAATTTACCTTCATTTTACTACACCGCTGGACAAGAGGCTTTAACTTAAAACATTTGTAGTGAAATGTTCGTTATTCCAACTCGAATATTTTTTTAACTACAAATGGTAAAGAGTTTGGTTTTATAACTATGGGACCATACGTTTATGCTTGCAGAAACAAAAATATGACAGTATAGTTAAAAAATTTCTGGAATGTTAGATCAAATGACCTGTCGTGCACATATCTGACAATAACATATATTGTGTAATGAACATGGATAAACAATATTGGATTGTTACCTCAGTGACCCATGTGTTTCTCCTTGCTAAAACAAACTATATACTCAGTGTACATATTGTGGTTAGGGAGCCTGTTCGCATGAATATATAGCATACAAATCTGTTTCAAGAATAATGGTGGTTAAACACGTGGTTGACACTCTAGTTCTTTTAACATTTGACCTAAGATCACTAAAATGTTAACATTTGGAAACATCTATAAAATGTCAACCATTTGATCCTTTACTTGATTTTTTAAATAAGTGCAGTGGTGGTAACATAAAGTCATTTGGAGAACGAGAAACGTTTTACACCAAGGCGAGAAAACGTTCATTGACCACAACAAAATTACATAGTTTACAATGCATAGGTAGTTAATCTCTTTACCCTGCCATTAGTACTTACTTAAAACCAGAGAGTGTCAACCACGTGTTAAACCACCACTATTTATAAAACACAATTTGTATACCATATATTCATGCTACAGGGTCCCTAACCACAACTTGTATTTTATACACGGAGTATGTAGTTTGTTTCTGCAAGCATAAACACATGGGTCTCTAAGTTATCAAACCAAACTTCTTTTCCATGTGGAGTTAAAAAACGAATAGTCGTCTTATATTTACAAACATTTCTCCACAAATTTTTTAAATTAAAAGCTTCTTTTCAAGTGCTGTAGTGAAATAACGCTTTTACGATTATGCTATCATGAGCTTGAGTCAATGATGCCATGCTGCGCCAATCCATCCGGTATATTAGGCGCATTTACACGTCGAACGACGTTTGTTTTGTTCGTTCGCGCCAGATTTTCAATGTTACCGCCGACAAGGCGTTAGTTTTCTTTTAATCGCGCCTCACGCAAATTATGCGTCTCGTTCATGCGATTATATATAATCGTTTTTAGCAGCGGCTCGAGGTTTGTTTCTTTTTTTGCGAAGTCTGATCGCCTCTACCCTGCGCATTTGCGCTCATGCTGTGTAAATAAGTGAGCGTACCCGCTTCACAGCGCTACAGTTTATTAAACGATACCAGCGTACTTCCGTATAGCTATGGTAATCGCGCCGCATGTAAATGCGATATCTAATTGTCTAATCGCCTCTCAGTCAATGTGTCGGATGTTCCGAACCGAATATATTTCGTGTGTAAAACAGGCTTTTACAAACACCGCACAGTAATGACGAGACACGGCTTATGTCCTGCTTACTAAAAGTTTTCTTTTGTTTGTTGATGGAAATACATCCGCGCAAGATTATTTCCCTTATTCGTTACGAGTCGTAAAACCTACATATGACAGGTCGCTCGGTTTTTGTTTTTGCGTTTTTATTAATTGCGCTTTCGTCGCATATAGCGATGATCTTTACTGCATTTATTTCATGCTCACTCGGTAGTGAGTAACCAGGCGTACACGCCTTAGTTTATTAGCTAGCAAAGTATAAAAAATATGGCTCATGTGATGCAAATTGTGGCGTTGTTACCTTGAATATGAGATGTCACTTTTACTACATATTCCACCTAACAATTATCACGCATTAACATACGTGACACCAGATTTTTATGCACGATTGCACAATTCTAGCTTTGTACTTAATTCTCCTAACCAGGTTATTCTAGTTTTTGCCGGATAAACGTGTGAAATGCTCGAAACTTCGTGAGATCGTTCACCACATGACTTCGATTGTTATTTCGACTGAACATCCGAAATGCTCAACGAGACCGTTATTTATATTCTCAAACTTAACAAAATGTGGAAAAAATGAGATGTTGTAGCATTTCGTATAATCTATATTTGTTTTAATTTATTTTATGTCCTAAATATTTTGTGTTTTTACGTCGTTTAGTTTTTGCATTTGAAGTTTTCCGACTCTCACATATTATTACCCGTTACGTAATTATCACCTTGTACGGGCCTTTGTATTTTTGCCGTTTAAATCGTTAACATAGTTTTCCCACCTAATTCCCCACAGTAAGTCAAACGTGCAGATGTGAAACGTCTGGCACGTAAACTTTTCGCACCTTGTAAATTCCCTATATATTCTGGAAATTTAAATAACCTACATAATAACCTACAATAACGTACTTCAGACAAGATAACTTGCGTTATGCTGTATAACGTACTTAGTAACTCGCTTCGCGAATAAACAGTATATTGAATGAGACGCAGAATGCAAGTAAACCGAATCAAGAGTTATAGACTTCGAATTTGAGATTAAGACTTTACAAATCGTGGCTACCATAACATTTGGTGGGTGTTCTGTGGAAAATAGATTCCGCTGCGCAGCTCGCGAGAGACCATTAGGCAGCCAGCCTAAACAAGCTCAGCTAACGCCCCGTCAGTAAACCACAAAAGAAAGCGCGAGCCCACAGGCTTTTGGAGAATAACGAGCTGACCTTGGATCAAGGGTTTGAAATCGCTAACACGCTACGCATGGCGCAAGAACACTCTGCAGTTTGTTTACAACAAGAAGGTGTGGTAGCAGCCATTTCCTATTATGATGAAACGTCGACTTCGGAAACACCGTTAACTGAGGATGACAGAACATTAGGTTCAATCACAAAATCTAAACCAAAACGATGTTTTTACTTCTGCGGCAATTTGTCCAATTACGCACGTACGCAGTGCCCGGCTGGAAATGTTCATGTTTTGCCTGTGGTAGGAGAGGCCATTTCTTCAAAGTGTACAATGTTAAGCAAAGGGGGAATGAGGTGAGGCGACAATTGTATCCAGGTCGTACCGCAGCCCTCCATACACCACCAGACCAATCGTTATGTTCTGTAACTGCGTCTTGTCCTGGTAGTCTTTCTCGAGCTGCTTGTACAGTTAACGTTCAGGGCATATCGGTGCATCTATATGTGAAAAGCTCAACTTGAAAACATATTTGTCATCTCACCAAGTTCAAATGGCCTCTTCTTTAAAATTAAAATCGATTGGTTTAAAAATAAATTTAAATGTTGAAGATGTACAGTATAATGCTAACATGCTGCATGTGCTTGAATAGCTTTGTAGTGACGTTATTCTTGGTTTAGATTTTCAAATTCCACACCAGCGTCTAATATTTGACTTTGGTGGTAAATCGCCAGACTTAGTTGTTTCGAATAAATCTAACTGCGCAGTCGCAGTGGCTAATACGGAGGTTGCTTCTCTTTTTTCAAATCTGTCACGGGACGTCAGGCCCATCGTCACTAAATCTCGTCGTTTTAATCCAGAGGACCGAGAGTTTATTCAACGTAACATTGATAATTTACTTTACGAAGGTGCAATTAAAACTAGCAGATCTCCCTGGCGTGCGCAAGTCGTGGTTGGAAAGGACGAAACAAAGCGACACAAGAAGCGGTTGTGCGTTAACTATTCGCAAACCAATAATATATAGAGAGCTGGATGATTTTCCTTACCACGCATAGATGACATGGTAAATGAACTTGCCAAATACAAAGTGTTCTCAACTTTTGATTTGCGTAGCGCCTACCACCAAATTCCAATCGTCGAATCGAAACGTAAATTGATTGATAACATAACAGTTGCTGGTCGTGATAAAGCGGATCACGACATTAAAGTAAAAGCCTTCATGGACGCAATCAAACGTCGAAACTTTACCATAAACAAAGCCAAAACGATTTCAGGCGTAACGCCATTCCAAATTCTCGGATATGTGGTTGGAAACGGTGAAATAATAAAACCAGACCCAGAACGCATGCGCCCTTTTCAAGAATTTCCCTCGTCAAACGATGTCCGATCGCTTCGTCGAGTTCTTGGAACGTTTGCGCATTCTGCAAAGTGGATTCGTGATTTCGGGGATAATATTCGACCTCTAGCAACGACTAAACATTTTCTTTCTAAAGAGAGTCTTAAAATGTTGAACAGATTGAAAAATGAGCTTAAAAACGCTGCACTGTGATCTATTGATGAGTATGCCCCTTTCGTTGTCGAATGTGACGCTTCGGATGTCGCAGTTTCTGCCACTTTGAATCAAGGCGGGCGACCAGTGGCTTTCATGTCTCGTACTTTACAGGGGAGCAAGATTCATTACCCCGCACATGAAAAGAAAGCAACAGCGGTTATAGAAGCAGTACGAAAGTGGTCGCATTTGCTTTCTAGGCAGTACCGGATTAAGGCGGGGGCTGATGGGGCTGCAGCCTCAGGCCCACCGGAAAAAAATAGGCCCACCGAGAACTACTCTACATATGTCTTAAACAAAAAGTTGTCTTAAATAATAAAACAAATATTATAAACTTGGATGGATGTTAAATAGGCAAGCAAAATTGTCAGCAAAAGGATTTTGGACACAATCAAACAATGTACAATTTGTGCAGAAAAACATTCCTTGCCATAGAAACGTTTCGTGCAGTTTGCTGGTCTGTTATTATCGTTCGAATTTTGCCACTCTATTACGTAACGATACGTAATGTTAGTTGAGCCATAAAGATGTTTTGCATTTGCGTGTAAATCCAGAAAGTTAGGCTAAATTGTAAGAGATGAAGAAGTATGAAATCGGTTGGGAAAAGAAATCCAGAATGGTGAGAAATCCAGAATAGAAGAAGAAAAAAAACTGAGAGAAACTGTAGCAAATTCCAGAAAATTATTGACCGATTTTTTTCATGCAAAAGAACCCAAACCCGGTGATTTAGGAGCCACGTCCTTCCTAAATACCAATATTTTCTCATCTAAAGCTGTTGCTGAGAACGTTGGGGTAGCGCATCAAGACAATGATAGGCCTATTGCTAAAGAATCTTTCTCTGAAAAGGATATTGGGTGCTGGAGAATAATTTTAGATCAAGTGAGAGATTACTATTGCGAAGTGGGAAGTATAGAGTTTCAAAATCTTGATGCAGATTTTTCTATTCCTGAGACATGCATTTCCGGAGATAACTTTAAACGCCGTTGCACCCCATTTTTTCGACAACAATTAAAAGTGAAAAGTGAGACGCGACTGGTTGTGCTACTCACCTTGATCGAAAAAAGTTGTTTTTTTAACTGTTTTATCTGCAATCTTTTTGCATTTAAGCATGACAAAACCATGATGACATCAGTTAGATATTGCTACTGGAAATCTGCACTTCGCGACTTGGCCAGGCACGAATCTAGTGAAAGTCACATAGGTTGTTTTTCGAAGTATATTTCTCCCAAAGGTAAAACGGCGGTAATTTAGAAAAGTGCCAAAACATTGCTCAGGCATATTCAAATGATCTAGAAGAGTCACTGCCTGAGGAGATGATTCATTTTTCTGCATTGTTGAAGCAGCACAATTTTAACCGCGAGCGCAGCATCTAAATTAAAATGTTTAAATTCATAAATGAAAATAAGTTAATGTCTGCATTTCCTAATGTATCTGTGGTATTAAAAATATATCTTTGCCTTATGCTGGTTTCGAATTGGTCGGGCGAGCGTTCAAGTGCTCAAAATAGTGAAGAATCATCTGCGTTCTTCTATTAGTCACAATTCTGGACTAATACCCTTTAAAGGTTGAATTCTTTAGCTCTTCTCTGCATTGAAAACGAAATTTTGAAAAACGTAGATACCGGTGATGTTATTAAGAGCTTTGCTCTTTACAAATCCAGAAAGCATGTAAAAACAGACGCATTATTAAAAGGCGTTAAATATACATGAGAAATAGCCTTCTGGCAGTACCAATTTTAAGCTGTATGTTTATGTATGTAAAAAAACGCTGTATGTATAAAAAACCTTCAGGCAATATAAATAACAAACCCTACACAACTTGAACGGGCAACCAAAACAGGCCTCTGTCTACCACTCAGCCCCAGGCCCACCAAAGTCTTAATCCGGCTCTGTTTCTAGGCAAACGTTTACACTAATCACGGACGAACGTTCCGTTGCTTTTATGCTTGGCAGTCGTCGTCGAACCAAGATCAAGAATAATAAAGTCGTCGTCAAACCAAGATCAAGAGTCTAGCTATAAGTATCGCCATGGACAATAAAACGTTTGCCCCGACTCCTTTACGAGAGCATTTTACAATCTGGAATACCTTCACAACAACTTATGTCATCCTGGTGTCTCACGGCTAAGAACCTGCCATACTTCATCGCGGATGTTCGGAGGGTTACAGCTGAGTGCAAGGTATTTGCTGAAGTTAAACCACAATTCTTTCGACTAAATACAGGAACAATAATCAAGGCAACGCAGCCCATGGAGCGTCTGAGCGTAGATTTTAAATGTCCCGTTTCTTCTACATACTGCAATTTTCCCCTTGTTTTTCCATGTTAGGACATGACGACCCGAACCGTAATCACTTGCCCCGACAAGTTGTTTGCGTTGTGTAGGGCTACTAGGTTTATCCACTTTGACAATACATCACAACAATTCAAAAGCTATTTGTTGAGACAATGTATTACCTCAACCAAGTCTAGTATATATTATACTGCTGGAAATGGACAAGCGGAGAAATGTGTTGAGACTGTATGAAAAACTATTTTGTTGGCCTTGAAGACTCGCCGTTTTCTGTAGTCTCAATGTAAAACGGTTTTGCCCTACGTCCTTTACTACATTCGATCTTTAGTACGAACTGCCACTGATGCCACGCGCTACGAACGATTTTTTAATTTTCAAAGAAGATCAACAACCATCGAATCTCTTCCAACATGGATGACCAACCCTGGAAAAGTATACTTACGCCGATTGGTAAGACCGGACAAGAGCGCGCCGCTAGCAGACGAGGTTGAACTTGTAAATATTAATCCGACCTACGCAAATGTTCGGTTTCCAAATGGTCGCGAAGCTACTGTTTCACTTAAAAACCTTGCACACTCTCCACAGGATCATGTTAAACACGTGACTGCTGATGGCAATACCAAACTTAGTCCGGAAATTTTAAACCCTGTTTCACCTAATTTAAGCGATGAATCTATTACCGCTAATTGTAATAACCCTTCTAAAATTGATATTGTCAGCGAGCCTAGTGCCCCCCATATTACCCATTTCAATTCAATTTATTTTTCAAATAATAACATACATTCGGCGATAATTAATTAACAAACAGAAGAAACCAACAAATAATTCCGACCAAATGCAGTGATGAAAATATTTATACCATACATTTGCACTTCATGCAGTGAAAGATCCAAGGATCAACTAGTCAAAATACATTAAGTCTATATATATATATATATATATATATATATATATATATATATATATATATGCTGTGTGTGATATTGCTTAAGGTTATTTAATATGCTTTAATATAATTGAGGTGCAAGGTTTGATGTGGAATGAATAAATATATATGAATATTGAGTAAGAAAAAATAGAAAAAAAAATAAATAAAAAGATAACAACGAGCAAATGGCTTCAGGAAAGTACAGTAGGTAATGGCATTACAATGGTAATTAATATAAAACTATATTTACAATTTCGGCTATATGCAATATATATCAAAACACAAAATTCATTATTTATACATATATATATTTATATACAGTATTGACATATATACATATACAACATGATAATACCGAACATACTGTTAGATGATCGGCTCGCAGTATCAAAGGCATAACCCCTCAGAGATATGGCAATTCATATTTATAAGAAGGGGTGAATGAACTGGTAGCCTATTTTAAGTATTTTTGTATTTAGCGTTTCTTTTATAATGGGTAATAATGGGTCAATCTGGCGCGCGTGTTTTTCGTTGATTGATTTATTATAGCGGGTTTAAATTCAGTTCTTTCCTTTAGAGTTGGCTTCGCTTGTATTTTTTTACGGCATTACGTTTATTTTGTCAGTTACTAAATGACTGCGTTTCAGCGCCAAGTTATGTTATAAGTTTGTTTAAACTTTAAATAAAGTCAAATTCAGTGCACAGCCCATTTTAGTTTTTGTGGCTTCGGAGAATTCCTCATGGGTTTAGTTACATACATTTATGTTTTACATATGTGGGTCATGTTAAATGTTTTTTTTTTTCTTTTAATTGGCACAGAGTGGTTAACGGTCCAACCATTTACCAAATATAATTTAAATTGGAGAATCCGTTTAAGCGCTATGCCCAAAAAAGCATTTTTTTAGAAAAAAATACCGTTTTGGTTTTTAACGTCCCAGGGGAATTCCCCTGCATTTACCACGGGCGACATGGCATGCTTGTCACAATCATGATTTGAGAACAAAATCTTATTTTTTGAGTATTGTCCTAGGTATTTTTTTATTTCTTCCAAGTGTTGTATAAGTCATCAATGCAGCTAAATTCCACCAAATGTGATTAAAATTGGAGCAGCCGTTCAATCGCTATGCCCAAAAAAGCTATTTTTTTAGAAAAATTTTTGGTTCTCGTTTTGGTTCTTACCGTCCCAGGGAAATTTCCCTGGATTTATCACCTAAAATTTTGATTTTTGCTTATCTAGACCATGTTATCTAACAAATCACTAAGTTTCATTCCATTATTCCTTCTTTTAGATATCGCCGCGACATTCCATGTCTGTCAAGCGTTTGACGAAAAAAAACGGACAAAAACAATATGTGTCCCATTTTTTCAAATGGGACCCATAATTACCAGTTGTGATCCTGACTTTTAAGCGGATGTATATTTTGTGTAAGTTTCCAGGTCATACTTTGATTATGTGCCATCACAACCTAACTCCGGTTAATATACCCTGAGGCATTGTACATAATTTAACTGCAAGATAATTCCTAAATGCAAATTTGCATAAAATCAACAAACATATCAAAATATGGGTACAACTGAATTAATAATATTTTATGATAGCAAATGTTTATCAATCTACAACCACTATCATAATACTTTTACTTTTTAATATTTATACGTGAAATGCTTTTTGCATTAAATAAACCTTCAGTAAAACGAACTAACGAAATACTAATGAAAATGCTTTTACTCTGTTAATATTCACAAAAAATGAACAAATCTATTCACAAAATGCTTGTTACTTTATTTTTCTAATGCCACTTTTGCTTTTGGTGCGACGCCTTTCAGACGAAGGGTTTCAGATTGGAAACTGGTCGCTAGTTAGTCGGTTGTGTCCTTGGGCAAGGCACTTAACGGACATTGCCTGAACCCAGCAGAATAATGGGTCCAACCAAATTAAAGGAACATGTGAATCATACACAACACACTGCAATGGCTCCGGTAACCCGACGATGGGCGTAATCTGACGTAATCTGACGATTTCCCGTGTGTTTACCCCCTTGGTTTTCCCACTCACAGAGATAACCATAAATATACTAACCTATACACTAAACATTCTTCACTGTTATAAATTATACATAAAAACATAAATTATAGACATTCAACGCTTAAATATAGTAATCGAATGGAAAGGTAAAAACATTAATATCAAATATACACGTACAATACATCAGGTAAACCGACTGATTTTAAGGATTACTCGTATTATAGCAATTGCCGTCAAAAGTTATTGCCAATCCTATCCGCACACCTTATCTGCCATCTCTTTGCAGGGTTGTTAAGACCTAAAATTGCCTTTAAAGTTTTGATGCGTTTATATAGGCGAATTTATAAGTTTGCGCGTGGCATATTATGTTTTCTTCTTCTAGGTTCTCCCGAGTGCCAAGTATCTATCCTGACTGAGCCTCAGGGCCGAGCGATTGTGACGTCACATTAACCACTTTACACTTTGCTTATCCGGTACGATTATGTTTCACACAGTTTTGCTTTGGTCTCCGGAAGGCCGTTTAGGTGATTTAAGCAAAACATATTTAATGATTCAGTTAAAATTTATTTCTAAAAAAACGTTTGTATGCAATATTTAAACTAAATTTAAGATATAAACAGTCCTGTAAAACCTATGTTAGCTATTCATATCTAAATGAATTGCATATTTAATTTAACGTACAATGTTTTTGAATACGACTGTTAGGATAGGATATTTCTGTATTTTCTCCCTGCAAATGGGAAAACGCAAGAAACGTTACCACACTTGCGGCAATCGTCACATTACTTCCCTTCTATACATCCAAGACTTGTCATGAGTAATACGTGGTTTTGGAATATGATTTTACGCAGGACATTCAATTTCTACGTAGGCTAGATAGGTATACGATGTCTCCCATTCTTGATCTCGTGAATAGGAGTACGAATTCTAACCTGACCTCCGGCACATCCTTAGGCATGTAGCTACGACTAAAATTAGCCAAAGTTGTGGTTTATCACTAAACTGGATTTCCCAGCTATACTGGGTAAACGCATCTCCAGTGGCTCAATCGGTTAGCTCGCCGTACTTATATAACAGTATCGGAGAAATACGGAGGTTGTGAGTTCGAGCTTTACCTGGATGCTTATTACTATTTGAATAAGGTAAGCACGGGGCCTTTATTTACTCCTATGTGCCGCTAAAATAATTTAATTTAGTAATTTGAATATTCAAATGGCAACAGTCTGCGCCTTGGAAAATCGTATTACTCTGTAGTTGTGCGGTTATCCGGCACAGTCTCATTCGCTGGAGGAAATGTGTAAAGTTGTCGGGTTACTTTAGAATATTGGAATTAAAACTCCCCGAAAACGTAGATTGCACGGCCTACCACCAAAAAATCACCGGCGTAATTTAGCTACTGCAGTTTTGCCGATTTATCTTGCCGCCTTAACTTAAAATGATTGTGCCATCGGTGTGTAATGTAATGAAGAAGAAAATAATATAAAACTATTATTTATTAGTTTAGTTTATTTATTTATACCATGGTATATAATAACAGCCAACGAATCAAATAAAAATTATAGGAACAAAAAATGACGGCAAAACAAAAAGTCGTCTAAACATTTTTTTCTCAAAAAGGATATTTATATTAAATTAAGCGGACGCTTTCGAAATACCTAGTCATGATTACAGTGTAAAAAATGGTCGCGCTAATCATTCGGCCACACAATCGTTAACGAACTATAATTTGTATCGAACGGTCGTGTGGCTAAAGAATGGTTAATGGTACCGATACACATACCGAACTATGTCTAAAAACAGCCTCAGCAAAAATTCTCGAATTATTGTTTCTTAAATAATTGTAGAAATCAATGGGTTTAAAATTAAGGCAGATTAAAAAAATAATTAGTTCAGTCCGCGTTTTGTGTGCGCGAGTAGACCCAGTAAAACGATTTTCAATTTACTGATCAAATCTTTCATTACCACAGCCTCGTCCCATTGTACCCGAATCTAAGCGAATATAACCACTGTCGTAACCCTGACCTTCATCCGCGGGCCCTGGTGCTTTACCATGGACTTACGCAAAGACTACTGCGCCGTCACTATCTGCTAAACCGGGGATTGTGCTGTGTTTAACTAATGATCGGATGTGTCTATATAAATGCGGGTGCTTTTGTAGATATACGTCTCGACCGGTATAAATTTGCACTGTATCGGCCGCAGACAAAAAGTATCGATCATAATTATGTCCATTCAGCATAAATACAACGCAATTGAATATTCAGATTATAAATATTTTGTTATCTGGTAATTAGGCTAAATCTGTGAGGTTTTATACACATTCTCGGCGTTTAATAAAGCACACAACTATATATGTGAGAAACGATATGTGTTTAAAGCTGAATAAAGCCTTAGAAATGTATACTATTCTTTGGAATGGAAAGTACTACTAAAATGTTTTGTAATGCAGTACATGCGGATTGCAAAGTTTGTTGGTAATTAAGGCATAGGCTGACATTTTAAATGATCCAATCTATCAGGTACTTGATGTGTTTACCATTTCCTATCCGTCGCTCTTGGAAGCATCTTGACGGACCTTCAAACAACGTCATTCCAAGCAAGGTCACGACAATTCAAGTTTATTGATTCCGTTTGTAGGAAACGCTTCACACTGCTTACCCCTTCCCCAGAGCTCGGTTTGAGGTCTGCGTTCTGTTTGTGGCAAAAAGTGAATCTTTAATATGGACCAAGTCATCGTTTTTTGGCGTTCTTTACCTCGCAAATTTAGAGAGTCGGGTTTCAGCGAATGGCTCTATTCGCTATGTGGTTAGAGGCATTGTGCAACAAAGTCTTGTGATAAAAGTCCATTTATTTTTACTTGGTACTATCGATTTAACAATTGGTGGACGTGTTGGGGTGGTAACTTGTGGGCGGAACGCTTGGGAAAGAAGCAGACTCGTTAAACCGTTGTTATTGTTGTTCTGAGTGTTGCCTAGAAGAGCCCAGCTAAAGCGTTGTTTGTTTCAGTGTTTCCGAGCAACCCAGCTAAAGCGTTGTTTGTTTCAGTGTTTCCGAGCAACCCAGCTAAAGCGTTGTTTGTTTCAGTGTTTCCGAGCAACCCAGCTAAAGCGTTGTTTGTTTCAGTGTTTCCGAGCAACCCAGCTAAAGCGTTGTTTGTTTCAGTGTTTCCTAGCAAACCAGCTAATGCGTTGTTTGTTCTAGTGTTTTCGAGTAGTCCACCAAGAACATTGTTTTCTAGCAACATAGACAGTGCATTATTTGGTCTGGTGTTTCCGAGCAATCCAGCTACTCACTAACTTCCCGACTAGGTGCTGGCTCCTAAACCTGTTTTTGTGAGAAGTTGCAGTATGCTTAGACTGCGTCTCTTATTTAGAATTTGAAATAACACGTCATTGGCCAAAAACTTTATGAATTTATTCGATATTGATGGGTGAATGATGACGGAAACGAAACGTGGTGTAAATGACGGTTTTCAAAGGAAAAATAGATGTACAATTAAATGATCACAAATTTACCAATTTAGAATATAAACAAAATATTTACCACATTGAGACTGAACAGGAGCCAAAGCACGTCATATACATCTTAACAATACCCGATATTTCCAAAACATACAAACTAAAACTTTACCTCACGATAATGAACAGGCGGTAAAAACGAGCGTATTATACTTTGGTGAAATGATGGGAAAAAGGTAATACTATAGCGATCTTATTCCCTGGTGACATCTCCTAACTCTACGAAATAAATTTATACAATAACGGCGACGATAAGTCTTACATAATGCGTTGTTTGTTTCAGTGTTTCCGAATAGTCCACCAAGAGCATTGTTGCCAAGTAATCCACCTAATGCGTTGTTTGTTCCAGTGTTTCCGAGCAAGCCAGCTAATGCGTTGTTTGTTCCAGTGTTTCCGAGTAGTCCACCAAGAGCATTGTTGCCGAGTAACCCACCTAAGGCGTTGTTTGTTCCAGTGTTTCCGAGCAAGCCAGCTAATGCGTTGTTTGTTCCAGTGTTTCCGAGTAGTCCACCAAGAGCATTGTTGCCGAGTAACCCACCTAAGGCGTTGTTTGATCCAGTGTTTCCGAGCAAGCAGGCTAATGCGTTGTTTGTTCCAGTCAAACAAAGTCTACACATTTTTAAAACACTTAAATCAATTTCACGTTTTAAAACTGCATTGGCAATATTCAGTGGGACTCTTTCAGTGATGCTACTACAAACGGCCAGCGCATTCGCAATTGCTGGAACTGCAGCTGCTGCCTATAAGAAAATACGTTATATTTTTAACCCATCAAAAGAGTTGTTAATGTAGGAACTGTGTATTACTTGTTGAATTATGCTACCACTTTCTCTGGGAAATGAACAAAGTGCAACTATTGGGTTCACTCTAGATGTGTCAAATGTTGGTTGAATCGGTCGGTTTATTGGTTGAACTGTATTGGAACCACCGATGCTAATGCCCAAGTGTGAAAAAATGCTGTTCGGTTTTTGTGTGGGTGTTGTGAATCTGGGCGGTGTCACCGTTCCTGCAATATTGTTGACGTTCCCTAACAGATCAGCCGTCACCGCTCTCTGTAGGACTATAAATACATCATTAGACTTTGTAGTAAGAAATGTTTTCAAACTCAATTACGTTTTCTCTAACAATTTATATAAACCAGTTTAAGGAGAAAGAAATGTAAAATGTAGCCAGAAAATTCCACTATAAATTTTCTTACCATTTACTTTACTTACCAGTTTCGGTTGTTGCTATAACGGGAGCTCTCGTTGTTGTACTCGTAGTGGTTTTCATCCTCCCTAAATTTTTTTTTCATTTTTCTCTTTGTAGGGTTTCTTTGTATAAAACTCACCGTAAAAACACCACGGAACCCCATCAAAACGGTCATCGTAGCAGCAAAGCCGACCAGTTACTGGGTGTGGAGCTGTGGATTCACAGCCGTTCCGTGTTATACCCGGCCGACCACAGACCTCTCTGCTTTGGCGATTTACCGCTGTGCATATCCATTCGTCGGTGAAACCTTTTGTAAGAACATGGGTTAATTTGGAACTTTCAAAGATTAAAATAAGACAGTCATGTTTATCTTCGTGAAAAACGCAAAGCTCCTTATTCCACGATAATCGTTTGGGTACTTTGCGAGGGTTTTGACACATGCAATCGTCAGATTAGCTCGAACCCACAGTCGGTTTACTGCAACTATTGCAGTATGTTGTATATGAATAAAATATTCCTTTATTTTTGTAGAACCTATTTATCCACTCGGTTCAGGCAGTTTAAGGAGAAAGAAATGTAAAATGTAGCCAGAAAATTCTACTATAAATTTTGTACCATTTACTTTACTTACCAGTTTTGGTTGTTGCTATAACGAAAGCTCTCGTTGTTGTACTCGTAGTGGTTTGCACCCTTCCTGAATTTTTTTTTCATTTTTGTCTTTGTAGGTTTTCTTTGTATAAAACTCACCGTAAAAAAGTAATCCACCTAGTGCGTTGTTTGTTCCAGTGTTTCCGAGCAACCCAGCTAATGCGTTGTTTGTTTCAGTGTTTCCGAGCAACCCAGCTAATGCGTTATTTGTTTCAGTGTTTCCGAGCAACCCAGCTAATGCGTTGTTTGTTCCAGTGTTTCCGAGTAGTCCACCAAGAACATTGTTGCCAAGTAATCCACCTAATGCGTTGTTTGTTCCAGTGTTTCCGAGAAACCCAGCTAATGCGTTATTTGTTTCAGTGTTTCCGAGCAAGTCAGCTAATGCGTTGTTTGTTCCAGTGTTTCCGAGTAGTCCACCAAGAACATTGTTGCCAAGTAATCCACCTAAGGCGTTGTTTGTTCCAGTGTTTCCGAGCAAGCCAGCTAATGCGTTGTTTGTTCCAGTGTTTCCGAGTAGTCCACCAAGAGCATTGTTGCCAAGTAACCCACCTAATGCGTTGTTTGTTCCAGTGTTTCCGAGCAACCCAGCTAATGCGTTGTTTGTTTCAGTGTTTCCGAGCAAGCCAGCTAATGCGTTGTTTGTTCCAGTGTTTCCGAGCAACCCACCTAATGCATTGTTTGTTCCAGTGTTTCCGAGTAGTCCACCAAGAGCATTGTTGCCAAGTAACCCACCCAAGGCGTTGTTTGTTCCAGTGTTTCCGAGCAACCCAGCTAATGCGTTGTTTGTTCCAGTGTTTCCGCGCAACCCAGCTAATGCGTTATTTGTTTCAGTGTTTCCGAGCAAGTCAGCTAATGCGTTGTTTGTTCCAGTGTTTCCGAGTAACCCACCTAATGCGTTATTTGTTCCAGTGTTTCCGAGCAACCCAGCTAATGCGTTGTTTGTTTCAGTGTTTCCGAGCAACCCAGCTAATGCGTTGTTTGTTCCAGTGTTTCCGAATAGTCCACCAAGAGCATTGTTGCCAAGTAACCCACCTAATGCGTTGTTTGTTCCAGTGTTTCCGAGCAACCCACCTAATGCGTTATTTGTTCCAGTGTTTCCGAGCAACCCAGCTAATGCGTTGTTTGTTTCAGTGTTTCCGAGTAGTCCACCAAGAGCATTGTTGCCGGGCAACCCACCTAATGCGTTGTTTGTTCCAGTGTTTCCGAGCAACCCAGCTAATGCGTTGTTTGTTTCGGTGTTTCCGAGCAACCCACCTAATGCATTGTTTGTTCCAGTGTTTCCGAGTAGTCCACCAAGAGCATTGTTGCCAAGTAACCCACCTAAGGCGTTGTTTGTTCCAGTGTTTCCAAGCAAACTAGTAAGAGCATTGGTGGTTGTTGGCAATGATACAGCCGGCCTGTTTGTGGGATTGGTCCCTGGAAGACTCACTCCTGATGCAGCAACTATTGACTTAAAAGTTAATATTTTAGTAACAGCTTTATGTGCATTTGACATACCAACAATGTTTCTATTTAAGTCTACACATTTTTAAAACACTTACATCAATTGCACGTTGTAAAACTGCATTGGCAATATTCAGTGGGACTCTTTCAGTGATGCTATTACAAACGGCCAGCGCATTCGCAATTGCTGGAACTGCAGCTGCTGCCTATACGAAAATGCGTTATATTTTTAACCCATCAAAAGAGTTGTTAATGTAGGAACTGTGTATTACTTGTTGAATTATGCTACCACTTTCTCTGGGAATTGAACAAAGAGCAACTGTAGTGTTCACTGTAGATGTGTCAACTGTTGGCCTGTCTGTCGTTGCCGTCGAAGGGTCAACATTGGTTCCAAGTGCACCAGTACCTAAATATCGTGTTGGGGTTAAATAAAGCAGACGTAAAAGATTGAATAGAAGTTACCTGGCGGAGCAATACCAGGCACGTTGTTCGGTGAAATTCCAAGAGTGTTTAACAAGTTGTTGAGGTTATTGCTTGAGGAGGAAGGCGCTGCTCGGGTTGGGAAACCTTTTGTAAGAACATGGGTTAGTTTGGGAATTTCAAATATATAAAATAAGACATTCATGTTTATCTTCGTGAAAAGCGCAAAGCTCCTTATTACACGATAATCGTTTGGGTACTTTGCGAGGGTTTTGACATGCAATCGTCAGATTATATCGAACCCACATTCGGTGTACTGCAACTATTGCAGTGTGTTGTATATGAATAAAATAGTCCTTCATTTTTTGTAGAACCTATTTATCCACTCGGTTCAGGCAGTTAAAAGAGAAAGAAATGTAAAATGTAGCCAGAAAATTCTACTATAAATTTTGTACCATTTATTTTACTTACCAGGTTTGGTTGTTGCTATAACGGGAGCTCTCGTTGTTGTACTCGTAGTGGTTTGCACCCTCCCTGATATTATTTTTATTTTTCTCTTTGTAGGTTTTCTTTGTATAAAACACACCGTAAAAAAGTAACCCACCTAGTGCGTTGTTTGTTCCAGTGTTTCCGAGCAAGCCACCTAAGGCGTTGTTTGTTCCAGTGTTTCCGAGTAGTCCACCAAGAGCATTGTTGCCAAGTAACCCACCTAAGGCGTTGTTTGTTCCAGTGTTTCCGAGCAACCCAGCTAATGCGTTGTTTGTTCCAGTGTTTCCGAGTAAGCCAGCTAAGGCGTTGTTTGTTCCAGTGTTTCCGAGTAGTCCACCAAGAGCACTGTTGCCAAGTAACCCACTTAAGGCGTTGTTTGTTCCAGTGTTTCCGAGCAAGCCACCTAAGGCGTTGTTTGTTCCAGTGTTTCCGAGTAGTCCACCAAGAGCATTGTTGCCGAGTAACCCACCTAAGGCGTTGTTTGTTCTAGTGTTTCCAAGCAAACTAGTAAGAGCATTGGTGTTTGTTGGCAATGATAAAGCCGGCCTGTTCGTGGGATTGGTCCCTGGAAGACTCACTCCTGATGCAGCAACTATTGACTTAAAAGTTAATATTTTAGTAACAGCTTTATGTGCATTTTACATACCAACAATGTTTCTATTTAAGTCTACACATTTTTAAAACACTTACATCAATTTCACGTTGTAAAACTGCATTGGCAATATTCAGTGGGACTCTTTCAGTGATGCTATTACAAACGGCCAGCGCATTCGCAATTGCTGGAACTGCAGCTGCTGCCTATAAGAAAATGCGTTATGTTTTTAACCTATCAAATTTTTAGAGTTTTAATTGTAGTAACTGTGTATTACTTGTTGAATTGTGCTACCACTTTCTCTGGGAATTGAACAAAGTGCAACTGTAGTGTTCACTGTAGATGTGTCAACTGTTGATCTGTCTATCGTTGCCGTCGAAGGGTTAACTTTGGTTTCAAGTGCACCAGTACCTAAATATCGTGTTGGGGTTAAATAAAGCAGACGTAAATGCTTTACTGGGAGTTACCTGGCGGAGCAATACCAGGCACGTTGTTCGGTGAAATTCCAAGAGTGTTTAACAAGTTGTTGAGGTTATTGCTGGAGGAGGAAGGCGCTGCTCGGGTTGGGAAACCTTTTGTAAGAACATGGGTTAGTTTGGGAATTTCAAATATATAAAATAAGACATTCATGTTTATCTTCGTGAAAAACGCAAAGTTCCTTATTCCACGACAATCGTTTGGGTACTTTGCGAGGGTTTTGACACATGCAATCGTCAGATTAGCTCGAGCCTACAGTCGGTTTACTGCAACTATTGCAGTGTGTTCTATATGAATTAAATATTCCTTCATTTTTTGTAAAACCTATTTATCCACTCGGTTCAGGCAATATCTGCAAACTGCCTTGCCCAAGGACACAAGAATATATACTGATCACAGTTACCTGCTTCACAAAACTTTGTGAAAGCCCATGCAAGACAAATCAGAATCAGCAAATTAGCTGTCATTCTCTATCAGAAATGACCGCCAATTCTTAAATGATATCGACTCAATATCTTATTTAGTGGCCCTGAAAAAATATACAGTGGAAATATGTTTTACAAATATAAAAGTGATAAATCTCTAACGACGGGAAAATGATAATTATTTTAAATGTTTTGTACATAGTAAAGGTATTACCTTTAGCTTACTTCAAAGACTAAATATTTAATGACAATTATGCAGGTAATAAAACGGCTTTCGCTATTATGGGTCCCATTTGGAAAAATGGTACATATATTGTTTTTGTCCGTTTTTTTCGTAAAAGGTTTAATTCAGATTTGGTGAAATATTGGACCGTTAGCTACTCATTCGCCCATTAAGAAAGAAAACATTTTTACTAAGGATAATTCCCTTCAACACGAAGATATGTTCCTGAAACATGATTGTGACAGGCATGGCATTTTGCCTCGTTATCTACCTGAGGGGTAATGGAAACGCAATAAAACTTTGTCATATGTTCGACAACATGGTTTAGATATGCAAAAACAAATATTTTGTATACATAGGGACATTACCTAAAAATTTTCATAGAAGCCCGATTTAGTTCTTCATGTATTCGGGGATGTAATATCTAGGGACATACCCTAAAAATAATTTGTGACAGGCAAGCCATATCGCCCGGATATCTACAACAAGGTTTTGTCTAATTGGATTAAAACAGTAAGAACTGTTATATAACATGACCCTGATATGTAAAAACTTATGTACCAAACCTAGGGGAATTCCCCGAATTCATGAAGAACTAAATCGGGCTGCTATGGAATTTACCTTCATTTTACCACATCGCTGGACAAGAGGCTTTAACTTAAAACATTTGTAGTGAAATGTTCGTTAATCTAACTCGAATATTTTTTTAACTACAAATGGTAAAGAGTTTGGTTTTATAACTATGGGACCATAAGTTTATGCTTGTAGAAACAAAAATATGACAGTATAGTTAAAAATTTTCTGGAATGTTAAATAAAATGACCTGTCGTGCACATATCTGACAATAACATATATTGTTGAATGAACATGGATAAACAATATTGGATTGTTACCTCAGTGACCCATGTGTTTCTCCTTGCTAAAACAAACTATATACTCAGTGTACATATTGTGGTTAGGGAGCCTGTTCGCATGAATATATAGCATACAAATCTGTTTCAAGAATAATAGTTGTTAAACACGTGGTTGACACTCTAGTTCTTTTAACATTTGACCTAAGATCACTAAAATGTTAACATTTGGAAACATCTATAAAATATTAACTATTTAATCCTTTACTTGATTTTTTAAATAAGTGCAGTGGTGGTAACATAAAGTCATTTGGAGAACGAGAAATGTTTTACACCAAGGCGAGAAAACGTTCATTGACCACAACAAAATTGCATAGTTTACAATGCATAGGTAGTTAATCTCTTTACACTGCCATTAGTACTTACTTAATACCAGAGAGTGTCAACCACGTGTTAAACCACCACTATCCCTTCTAAAATTGATATTGTCAGCGAGCCTAGTGCCCACCATATTACCCATTTCAATTTTAATTCAATTTATTTTTTAAATAATAACATACATTCGGCGATAATTTATTAATAAACAATGGAAACCAACAAATAATTAAATTCGACCAAATGCAGTAATAAAATATCTATACCATACATTTGCACTTAATGCAGTGAAAGATCCAAGGATCAACTAGTCAAAATACATTAAGTATATATATATATATATATATGCTGTGTGTGATATTGCTTAAGGTTATTTAATGTGCTTTAATATAATTGAGGTGCAAGGTTTGATGTGGAAAAAATTAATATATATGCATATTGAGAGAGAAAAAATAGAAAAAAAAAATAAATAAAAAGATAACAACGAGCAAATGGCTTCAGAAAAGTACAGTAGGTAATGGCATTACAATGGTAATTAATATAAAACAATATTTACAATTTCGGCTACATACAATATATATCAAAACACAAAATTCATTATTTATACATATATATATTAATATACAGTATTGACATATATACATATACAACATGATAATACCGAACATACTGTTAGATGATCGGCTCGCAGTATTAAAGGCATAACCCCTCAGAGATTTGGCAATTCATATTTATAAGAAGGGGTGAATGAACTGGTAGCCTATTTTAAGTATTTTTGTATTTAGCGTTTCTTTTATAATGGGTAATAATGGGTAAATCTGGCGCGCGTGTTTTTCGTTGATTGATTTATTATAGCGGGTATAAATTCAGTTCTTTCCTTTAGAGTTGGCTTCGCTTGTATTTTTCTACGGCATTACCTTTATTTTGTCAGTTACTAAATTACCTGTATTTCAGCGCCAAGTTTTGTTATAAGTTTGATTAAACTTTGAATAAAGTCAAATTCAGTGCACAGCCCATTTTAGTTTTTGTGGCTTCGGAGAATTCCTCATGGGGTCATGTTAAATGTTTTTTTTTCTTTTAATTGGCACAGAGTGGTTAACGGTCCAACCATTTACCAAATCTAATTCAAATTGGAGAATCCGTTTAAGCGCTATGCCCAAAAAAGCAATTTTTTAGAAAAAAATACCGTTTTGGTTTTTAACGTCCCAGGGGAATTCCCCTTACCACGGATTTACCACGGGCGACATGGCATGCTTGTCACAATCATGATTTGAGAACAAAATCTTATTTTTTGGGTATTGTCCTAGGTATTTTTTTATTTCTTCCAAGTGTTGTATAAGTCATCAATGCAGCTAAATTCCACCAAATGTGGTTAAAATTGGAGCAGCCGTTCAATCGCTATGCCCAAAAAAGCTATTTTTTTAGAAAAAAAATCGTTTTGGTTCTTAACGTCCCAGGGAAATTTCCCTGGATTTATCACCTAAAATTTTGATTTTTGTTTATCTAGACCATGTTATCTAACAAATCACGAAGTTTCATTCCATTATTCCTTCTTTTAGATATCGCCGCGACATTCCATGCCTGTCAAGCGTTTGGCGAAAAAAAACGGACAAAAACAATATGTGTACCATTTTTTCAAATGGGACCCATAATTACCAGTTGTGATCCTGACTTTAAAGCGGATGTATATTTTGTGTAAGTTTCCAGGTCATACTTTCTTAGATTGTGCCATCACAACCTAACTCCGGTTAATATACCCTGAGGCATTGTACATAATTTAACTGCAAGATAATTCCTAAATGCAAATTTGCACAAAATCGACAAACATATCAAAATATAGGTACAACTTATTAATTAATAATATTTTATGATAGCAAATGTTTATCAATCTACAACCACTATCATAATACTTTTACTTTTTAATATTTATACTTTTTAATTTATACGCATTAAAATAGTGAATGCTTTTTGCAGTAAATAGACCTTCAGTAAAACGAATTAACGAAATGCTAATTAATCTGCTTTTACTCTGTTAATATTCACAAAAAAATGAACAAATCTATTCACAAAATGCTTGTTACTTTTTTTAACGCCACATTTCCTTTTAGTGCGACGCCTTTTAGACTAAAGGTTTCAGGTTTGAAACTAGTCGCTAGCTAGTCGGTTGTGTCCTTGGGCAAGGCACTAAACGGACATTGCCTGAACCCAGCAGATTAATGGGTTCAACCAAATTAAAGGAACGTGTGAATCATACACAACACTGCAATGGCTCCGGTAACCCGACAATGGGCGCGAAGTAGTCTGACGATTTTCTGTGTGATAACCCCCTTGGTTTTCCCACTCACAGATATAAACATAAATATACTAACCTATACACCAAACATCCCTCACTGTTATAAATTATACAATAAAAATTATAAATTATAGACCTTCAAACACTTAAATATTGTAATCGAATGGAAAGTTAAAAATATTAATATCAAATATACACGCACAATACATCAGTTAAACCGACTGATTTGAAGGATTACTCGTATTATAGCAATTGCCGTCAAAAGTTATTGCCCATCCTATCCGCACACCTTATCTCTCATCTCTTGGCAGGGTTGTTAAGACCTAAAATTGCCTTTGAAGTTTTGATGCGTTTATATAGGCTAATTTAAAAGTTTGCGCGTTGCATATTATGTTTTCTTCTTCTAGGTTCTCCCGAGTGCCAAGTATCTATCCTGACTGAGCCTCAGGGCCGAGCGATTGTGACGTCACATTAACCACTTTACACTTTGCTTATCCGGTACGATTATGTTTCACACAGTTTTGCTTTGGTCTTCGGATGGCCGTTTAGGTGATTTTAGCAAAACATATTTAATGTTTAGTTTAAAATTTATTTCTAAGAAACGTTTGTATGCAATTTTTAAAGTAGATTTAAGATATAAACAGTTCTGTAAAACCTATTTTAGCTATTCACATCTGAATTAATTGCATATTTAACGTACAATGTTTTTGAATACGACTGTTAGGATAGGATATTTCTGTATTTTCTCCCTGTGAATGGCAAAACCCCAATAGGAACGTTACCACACTTGCGGCAATCGTCAGATTACTTCCCTTCTATACATCCAAGACTTATCATGAGTAATACGTGGTTTTGGAATATGATTTTACGCAGGACATTCAATTTCTACGTAGGCTAGATAGGTATACGATGTCTCCCATTCTTGATCTCGTGAATAGGAGTACGAATTCTAACCTGACCTCCGGCACATCCTTAGGCATGTAGCTACGACTAAAATTAGCTAAAGTTGTGGTTTATTATAAATTTTAAGATAATGCGTTAAAGACAATTTTACTTTCTTTACATTATTTGCTTTTGCGGATTTAAATATAGCATTGTTTAAATTCGTTTGCATTTACTGATTGTATCAGTAAACTTATACCAATTACATCACTTGAGAAAAAAATGAACGTATTCACCGTATGCACACGACAAAGGGTTTGAAGAAGTCTTTGGCTGACTAACAAATCCTCCTTAAATAAACGCGGGGTCGATTTTGGAAGCTATAAAAACATAGTTTCTGCGATTGAAACGTTTTACCCGCTAGTGCCTAAACGTCGGCCAAATCTTCATACGACCTCAACTCCATTATGCAGCTCGACTGTTTCGTTTATACGGTATACGGCTCCCGAACTATAGACGATCGAAGGGTTACAAGGTTGAAACTGGTCGCTAGCCAGTTGGCTGTGTCCTTGGGCATTGGAAAAATGTTCTAAATCCAGTGTTTGATGGTTTCTAATAATCTAAAGAAACGTCATTTTACACAAAATACTGCAATAGCTCCGGTTACTGAACGGTAGGCGCGAGGTTATCTGACGATTACCTGTGTGTTAGCTCCCTTAGTTTTTCCACTCGCTAAATATCTTATTCTTTATCCTTGTCGATCTTTAAAGCTTATACGTTACCACATGTGTTCAAGGTCCACTGGACTACCTGTTAAGGCGCAAGAAGTCGGACTGTATTTAAAAGATAAATAAAGGAACGTTTATTTATCTCTCCCAAACATTTATAACATACTGCAATAGCTCCAGTATCCCGATGGTGGGCCCACGAGATAATCTGACAGTTTACCGTTTGAGAACTCTCGGTTACGTATTCGCGAGGTAATCTGACATTTGCCCGTGTGATAACACTTGCGTTTTTCTCTGCGAGAAAATTAGTACAGAAATCCCTGTAATGTCCGACAAGCCTTGGAGTTACGTAGCATGCGGTAATATATGTATTTGCTTATTTCGCCTGGAAGTGACTTGAATTGTGGGTACTTTACACTGTAGGGGAGGAAGGAAAAGATTTAAATTAGGAAAAGGGAGGCATGAAACAAAAAGGTTAAAAACCTCTGGGTAAGAGGGTTAGTACGACCAAACCGAGTGGTGTAATGGGTTGAACAAACGCAGCGATAACGTCCAGTATTTAATCTGACAATATGCACCAGGCATCTTAAGATTGATCTTACAATAACCCACACCTTCTCACGTTTTTTCCATTTACAAGAATAAAACTGAGTACCATAACCTACGTATACATATATCTTACAAACACTTGCTAAGTATACGGATCCAACAATCGTCTGTTCGTGCCCTGGACTATAACAAATGTTCTGTCTGACCGATTAATGTGGTAAGTTAGTGTCGGTTGTGTCCTTGGGCAGGGCATTTAACGGACATGCCTGAACTCAGTGGAATAATGGAATTTACCAAATTAAAGGGATATCTTAATCAAAGTAAACTGACCTTGAGCGCAAGGTAATCTGACTATTGCCTGTGTGTTAACGTCCCCCTTTTCCATTCACTTGGATAAACATAAATATTCTATCCTATAAGGCACAAGATCACTTTAATACATTTTTATATTTATTATCAAAACGTTCTACATTGTAGAGTGCAGATCGACTGTGTAAACAAGTTCTCATACACTTTAATTAAAAAACTATAACCCTATATAAGTTTTTTACTCAGCTTTACTGTGGGTATTCACTGCACAAATTGAAAGTTTTTTTTTACTACGGTTAGTGACAAACGGTCAGTCTCGAGTCCAAGATGGGCTTGTCACTTCGATTGTATTTTTTATTAACTATATACTTTGGATATTTGCTCACGTTTAACTACTTTAGTTTTGCCGTTTAATCCTGCAGCCTTATGCAAAAACCAAAATTTTGGGTAATGAATCAGGTTGAATTTCTCTGAGACGTTAAAAATCAAAACGTTTTTTTCTAATAAATTAGCTTTTGGGGGCGTACAGCGCTTGAACGGCTGCTCTAATTTTAATCAGATTCGGTGAAATGTTAGACTATTAGACACTCTGTGCCAATTAAAAAAAAGAAAACATTTACTTAGGGTAATTTCTTTGAAAACGAATATATGTTACTAAACCCAGGGAAATTCCCTGAAACCATGAATAAAAATCGGGCTGTTTTGGGAATCTAGCTTCATTTCACTACAGCGCTTGAAAATAAGCTTTAATTTAAAACATTTGTGGTGAAATGTTCGTAAATTTAAGACGTTTTTTTTATTTAACTGCACATGGAAAATAAGTTTGGTTGGTTAACTATGGGACCCATGCGTTTATACTTGCAGAAACAAACTACGCACTCAGTGTATAAAATACAAATTGTGGTTAGGGCTGTAGCATGAATATATGGCATACAACATGTGTTTTACAAATAGTGGTGGTTAAACACGTGGTTGACACTTTCTAGTTATTTACTTTTGTTTATCCATTCTTTTCATTCTGGTATTTAATAACAGCAAACGAAACAAATCAAAGCACAATAACAAAAAATGCCCAAAAACGAAAAGTCATTAAAACACTTTTTCAACAAAAAGTTTAGAAATACTTAATAAAGCTGACGCGGCCGCCAAACCTATAGGCAAGAATACAATGGAATTGACGCTAACCATTTGGCCACGCATTCGTTAACGAACTATTTTTTGTATCGTACCGTCGTGTGGCCGAATGGTTGATGCAATCGATAGATAAACCGAATTATGTTTCTAAAGCAGCATCTGCAATGAGCCGGCCCCCATGGGTTCGAAACTCAGGCCTATTAAAACAAATTATTATTTTTCCGTCCGGCTTTTGTGTTCGCGAGTATACCCAGTAAAATGCTTTTTAATTTACTGATCAAATCTTTTATTTTACGGCTTCACCCATTGTACCCGAAGCTAAGTGAACATAACCACTGTCGTAACCCTGACCTTGATCCTCGCGGGCCCTGGTGCTTTACCAAAGACTTACGCAAAGACTACCTCGCCGTCCCTATCTCCTAAACCGTGGATTATGCTGTGTTTAACTAATGATCGGATGTGTCTATATAGATGAGGTTGCTTTTGTGTATATACGTCTTGACTGGTGCAAATTTGCACTGTATCGGCCGCAGACAAAGAGTATCGATCATGATTATGTCTATTCAGCATAAATACAAAGCAATTGAATATTCAGATTATAAATATTTTGTTAACTGATAATTAGGCTAAATCTGTGCGGTTTTACACACATTCTCGTCGTTTAATAAAGCACACAACTATGTATGTGAGGAACGATAAGGGTTTAAAGCTGATTAAACCCTTAGAAATGTATACTATTCTTTGGAATGGAAAGTACTACTTAACTGTTTTGTAATGCAATAGATGCGGATTGCAAAGTTTGTTGGTAATTTAGGCATAGGCTGACATTTTAGATGATTCAATCTATCAGGTACTTGATGTGTTTACCATTTCCTATCCGTCGCATTTGGAAGCATCTTGACGGACCTTCAAACAACGTCATTCCAAGCAAGGTCACGACAATTCAAGTTTATTGATTCCGCTGTTTGTAGGAAACGCTTCGCACTGCTTACCCCTTCCCCAGAGCTCGGTTTGAGGTCTGCGTTCTGTTTGTGGCAAAAAGTGAATCTTCAATATGGACCAAGTCATCGATTTTTGGCGTTCTTTACCTCTCAAATTTAGAGAGTCGGGTTTCAGCGGTTGACTCTATTCGCTGTGTGGTGATTAGGGTAGTTGATATTTAAAAATCAGACAGGTTGTCTGAACGGATTACGTGATTGACAAGTGCACAGGTATATAAGGCAACCTCTATAATATGTATAGACCAATCCAACTCATTTAATCTGACAAGGTCACAGATATATACATACAGAAGCAGAGGTCATAGGTTCGAAACTAGCCGTTGTAAATAAAAGATCAGAGAAGATTTTTAAATAAAAAGCATTTTCATCGAAAGTAGAATATAATGTATTTATGTTTATCCCAGGAAAGCGCAAGCGGCGTTATTATACGGGCAGTCGTCAAATTAACTCGCGTCCGCCGTTGGGTTACCGGAGCTTTTTGCACTATGCATTGTATGGTTATATACCTTCCTTTAATTTGGTAAAACCCATTAACCAAAGTAGACTTTCACCACAAAAATCGTAGACAATAGGTCTGGATTTGGATTAAACGCCCGGTACAATAAAATCAAGCCTACTTTCGACCAAGTATTGAAACATGAACTCTACCGCAAACATGCAGTTATTACAAAAAGGTAAGCCCACGTAAAATCTTATCGATGGTAAGTTAACTACGTATCTAAATACTGAATAATTGAAAAACTACACGCCTTATATAAGCAACCCGGTAAATTAATTATGATTTCATGACGTACAATCTTGCAAAATATTTTCCATGGCCGTGTTGTTTTCCCAGAAAATAATCCAACGTTGGAATCCAAAATTGCAATCTCGGTCGTGCTTGGATTCTTTCTGCTGTGCGGTTCAATGGGAAGCCTTTGTACAATGGTGGTGATTCGCATCAACAAGAACCTACACACCACGGCGAATTGCTTCATATTTAGTCTTTGCGTGTCTGATCTCATCTCGGCCCTGGTCTGCTCTCCATTATGGATGTACAGAAGGACATGGGGTTATGAAAGATGGCAGTTGGGATCATTTCTTTGTAAGTTTGTGAAATTGTTTGCTTTGTAAGAAACTCCGACCGATAAGCTTAGTGGATTAGTGCGTCGCGTTTCAACTAAAGCATTGCAGACTGACAATTGGACCCTTGCTTGTCATATGTGTCTGACAAGATACTTAGCGGACAAGTTTGTGAAATTGTTTGGTTTATAAAATACGACCGATAACAGTTTGTTTTACCCTGTGAAGTTTCAAACTTGTTATCTATTGGTGTTAAAAATCCGTCAGATTAGTCTGGGTTAGTGTGTCGCCTTGTAGCGAAAGAGTTGTGGGTACCAAACTGGTAGCTAGCTAGTCGGTTGTGTCCTTGAGCAAGCCGATAAATATACATTTTCCTGAACCCAGCGGATTATTTGGTTCTACCAAATTGAAGCAACGTGTCTATTATATACAACACACTGCAATCAGGTAACCCGACGGTGGGCACGAGGTAAAAAATGTGTTTCCCCGCTTGGTTTTCCTATTTACGAGGATAAACATGAATATCCTATCTCATCCTATCCTAAAATGAATGCTGTATTTGAGTTTCTCGCGCTAACAATTTAACCATTCAGGTAAATTCTACTGGGTCAGCGATTTTGCAACGAACTACGTCACTTCCCTTCATATAATGTCCTTCGCTCTTCTGAGATACGTAGCGGTAAAGCGACCTTTCCATATTTCAATGGTCTCACAGCGGGCGGCAGTGGTTTATATATCAACTCTATGGGTGTTTTCAATTTCCCTTGCTCTACCCCTCGCCCTTATTATCGGCGTCCAGTTTGATCGAGGTAAAATGTATGCTAACCGTAAGCGATAACCATAGTGTCTCCTAGTCGTTATAAACCGTATTTATACTCACCTTGAAGATCAATATGACACAGTTACATTTTCTATCGATTATACCACGAGGTAAATTTCTTTTGACAGCAAACCATTCGTCGGGGGAGGCGTGGCCGTCTTGTTCCTTGATAAACGACAACAAAGGCGTGTGTTGTGTCCGGCAGTACAGTCTGTACTTTTTAGTCGTAGACCCGTTGCTTTTCTACATCCCGGAAACGATCATTATTATCCTGTCGTTAAGCATGGTCTTCACACTGCTTAAACAAAGAAGGTAATATTTGCTGTAAGTACAGGGAACTGTTCTAACCATAAATTTAGGTGGTGATGATTTGTTATTTTTATCATAAACGCAAGCCGAATAAAAAAACTAAACTCTAAAGCGCTCTAAAGGTTAATACTAAAACTGGTAGGAAAATAAAATGGATACCATTGCATTTTAGACGCAATAATTTGACTGATGCTAAAACAAATATTAGTTTGCTTAACCCTTTAATTTCATGAAGCTGTTGCAAATAGTTCGGTATTTGTCTGGACTACTGAGATTAATGGGTAATCTGGACTACTTGTGAGGTGTTACTGCGATTTTAAGTATCTGAAACTTTTTTTATAATTTTATATTTATTCAAAATAATCACAATTTCGGAAAAACGATAAATCGTTACATAAAAATTATATAATAGAGTCGTTCAGTAAAACTACCAGTTTTCAGGTGGAGGCGACGATTCATGTCAAGTACGAGAGCAAAAAAGACAACTGAATCCTCAAAAAATCCCCCTGTGACGTATGAGACTTCCGCTCATCTTGAGTCAACAACTCACATTGTGACGACAACAATCACCTCTATTGCGCCATGGCTGAAGTTCGGGATATTTGAACGGCCGGCGAAAACCGACACTCTAAGCCAGACAGAAAGGAGCACTTTTCTACAACTAACTCTAATAGTCATCGCTTTCATGATCGGTTACATACCGTTCACCATTTACCTGGTTTGGGCTTCAACGACGCCGGAAGAAATAAAAGGCCGCGACGAGGATTATTGGTTCGGGACACTCTCCTATCTGTGTTTAAGGTTCAGCGAGTGCTTGAATCCACTGATGTACAATCTAGGGTCCTCGGCGCTGAGAGAAGCGACTTTAAAGTTCCTGAGAAAACTGAAATGTCGTTTCTCGCACGAACCACAGTTGTAGAAGGTCAATTTCAACAACCGAAAAGTGTCCAAAAAGGAAGCAATACCATAGGTCATTTTGTTTTTAGTATAAAGGGCAGTGTGGTGCCATTTCACTGTATACGTCAATTCCTGTGAATTCCAATTCTGAACAGTTTGTTTATTACAAGATTTTTGGGGCTTTCTGCGTTGTTATTTTTCGCCATCGATCAGATAGCTTTATACGGACCACGGATAATTTATTCTACTTAATCATCTGGCACGAGTGATCAATATCCCGAGCCCATTTCCGCCGACGTACTGGAAATTTGTTGCTACGCAAACATGGAATGACGTCATGCCAGCAAAGGCGCTATTACGCAAGGTCGCATCATAGTGACCTCCGTATTCTACATAATCCTCCTGGGAAACGTCATTATCGCGCAAAATGTTTAGCTTGCTGGGTATCGGTGACAGTCTTGCTGAAATGCAGCCATTAAGGTGCGATTTTGCTTCCGTTCACCAGCTTATAATATTCGACGAGTCGTTTCTAACTTTATAATAAACGACAATATCTCGACTGATTTTTATCAAGGGTTCTTTTAAGCGGAAAATCTCGGTCTGGATGAGGCATAGTCAAAGATACGTGTGTAGCGTCGGCAAACAATATAAAGCATCAGATAGCACGAGCATATGTCAGTATTAGCATAGTCCTGAGTAACGTTAAGAGTTAATTCTCCAATCTACAATTGAGGTAGTATAGCGTGTCTAATTTTTTCTTCATTTCTCGTACTCAGCTGATATGGGTTGTACGATGATCAGATAGGTAAAGGCAACCGATAAACTGAGTATACAGGTGCTGTGTTAAGTGGAATGTTCGAGAATATGACGACCTCGACCACTCAATCGATTTTATTGAATCTCACAACTTATTCTGCAGGAGAAATAGGTAAGTTCTCGTAAATTGATGCATTAAGTTCTAAGGATACTGCGTAAAATGATAAAATAATTATTCTATTGGCAGTTTATTTAAAATAAATTTAAAAATTGAATTTTGGTTCAAAATTGTCTTTTACGTAAATTTTCATTATATTGCACATATCTTTTCTTATTTATGAATGTAATATATACGTTAACAAACTACGAGTATATATGTTATGCGACACAAATTTTGGGACATTATAATGCGTATAGGCCTAACATTTATAAAAAAAACAGAAAGTATTTACAAGTTTTCTAATTAAAAAAAATACGATTTGTAACTTCGTGGTAAAAGAAATGGCAGCTATTAATTATGCATGATGTGATTTGAACGAAACGCAAAAGAAAGCACTTGCAAATTTGCCCAAGAGTGCGGTTGTCTTATTCGATTTGTCACTCGCTTAAAGACCGGAATTCTGATAAGGATGTCTCTTTTTCACTACAAGGCAATTTTGTGTGTGATCAAATCAATACTTTGCCAACCATAAAAACCGGATGTTTTATGGCAAAATGAACAATTTGAATGAATAATCGTCCCTTCGTAGCCTATACTGTGTATTTGTGAAAAAAAATTATAGACTAGATATAAGTGGCAATTATACCATGGCTATTGTGTGTGGTGTTATGGAAAACATACCAATTTTGCTTTGGAAGCTCCCAAGACGCATTATTTCGTGTACAAATTTATAGGGACTTCTTAATTTCAGAAACAGGCAAAGTCAACAAATGCTGCGCAAATACTGGCTTCAAATTCCGATTAATTCTGACAGCGCCGAGCATTGTCGTATAGAGAGGCAATTGGAAATTTCGTTCCAAAATTAAGTCAATAGTCCACAAAATTGACAGACTAACCACAATTTCGACTTACTAAAAATATTGACTTTTGCTAGAACCAACCCTACACAATAAGAGTGTATGTGTTAAACAAATTAAAAACACAATGGTCGAAACATTCTACAAAATACAATACCAACGTACTGTATACCAATATAAAGGTATTTACTTGTCCATTCGGTTTTGCTGACGGCTTAACTTTGTTTGATCTAAAAGAAATATTAAAATCTTACTTTTTTAAATCAAAGTAAAAATAGTTAAACAACAAAATACAACGTATTAATTATAGCGCGGATAATAAACAGCAAATTCTCCCAAGCAGAATTTATGATTTGTTTTATAAAAGTGACGTGTGGTATTGGTATGAACAATTTAGTACTCCAGTATGTGTGCACGGTAAACAAAAGTCTTGTGACATAATAGTTGTTCGGAACAAACATGTTTTAAACTATTTAAAGGGTTGTAAATACCCACAATTAGTACAATACTTGCGTTACTTAAACCCGATATGGCAACGAAGGTATACTATTATATGATAATTTGTTGGTATGTTCGTACGACTTATTGCAGTAATTTTCAGCACTTTAAAATAGCACATGTTAGATTGGGGGGCACTGCTAAAACAACGAGAATATGAAACTACGCCGTTGAGTTTAAAACTAAAATAAATGGGGGACATTTTTACAAACTAACCCACCGTAACTACACTCAGCTTTATAAATGTTTTTTTTTCTAGCCCCATATCTTATTTTCATTTTCGCCGATTAATAGTCTCCGCGATTATCTACCAGTTTAAAGAAAACGCAAGGTCAGCGCGGCCATTCCTAAGCACACTACGTGTTCCACCGGTTTGCGCTGCCTTGTGCACATCAGATACATTACTGTACTCACAAACCCAGCTGTCAGTAATACAAATTTAATAATTTTTTTACCATGCTTAGTTTCGAACCCGTATATGACTCATCACTTGGACCTTTTTTGTGTAGGTTGATATATGTAACAGTCGTGTGGCAATAAAAATGGCGATAAAATAACATAACTTTATATCATAACTGCAAACTTTTATATCATAACTGCAAACTTTTATATCATAACTGCAAGATTTTTTATGTTTTTTTATGTTTCTTAGGTTCGGGAAAAGTTACCTGAAACAATCTCATTCTGCTGTAATTGCCATAAACTTAAGAAAATTTCTTTTGCTTATTGTTATAATTGCAGATACCTTAACAATAAAATTTCATTTAACAATTTTTCTTTTCCGTAACAGACAACAGCTTTCCGTCTTTCGTTTCAAACGTTGCGATATCAGGATGTATTGGGGTTCTGCTGCTTCTTGGGTTTCTTGGAAGCTTCTCCACTATGACGGTGATCCTTGTGAATAAAAGCTTGCACACCAAGGCCAACTTCTTCATACTCAGTCTGTGTGTCTCCGATCTCATTTCAGCGCTCGTCTGCTCCCCCTTGTGGCTGTACCGGAGGACGTGGGGGTTCCACACTTGGGAATGGGGGCAGTTTTTATGTGAGTCCATTTAAATTTTATATATTTTTAAACTTAAATCTTGGGGCGGTTTGAATAGGGGAGCATAGGATATCCTTAGTGGGTAAGAATACGGGGCGTTGAAACAGGTATGCGTAAAACACTGCTGTCCTCAGTTCGTTTAGGTATTTTTATTTTTATACGGCTTGCAGTTTCGAAACCATGATGGACTTGTTTCTAATACCGTTTTTTGTATATCAATGGGTCGCGTTAACCATCCAGCCCCGCGACCGTATAGTTACCTCCGGCCCCACAACCAGGGCCGGTTTTAGGCCGATTTGACCGATTAGATCAAATTGGGCCCCGCACCTTGAAGGGGCCCCGCGCTAGCGGGGGTCTTTTCTGTATTACGTTTAAAATATTACTGAAACGTAAAAAAAGTGAAATAATATTCTTTCTCATGATATCAATTTGTTGTGCATCGTAACTCAGTCAAAGTGTCTGCCTGTTACGTCATAACTTTCTATAGAATGCGAGATTGCTAAAGCCATTGACTTTGAAGTTATTTTGAATGACTTTGCTAATAAAAAGGCAAGAAAAGTCTTTTTCTGAAAAAACTGAAGGTTAATTGCCCAATTTTCCTTTTTTTGCTATTAAAAGTAAAACAATATATCGTAAATAAGCATCCACATTACCTTTAATATGTTTTATAGCAAGTATTAAATGTCTATTTTTGTAGTTTGTATGTACTGGTATGTATTTTATGATATATAAACACCCATTAATTTCGCTATGAAGAGTAGGGGCCCCGCCATCACATTTCTAATTGGGCCCCGCGGTTCCTAGCACCGGGCCTGCCCACAACCGTATACTTACCTGCGGTCACATGACCGCAGAGTTACCGATAGCTATTGCAGTGTAATGTATAACATTACCCCAAGTTTCTTTAACCCAGTCATCAGTTAGACCAACCCATTTACTAGTCATTATTTTGTTAAAGTAAACACGCAACCACCGTCGTCAAGTGTTAGTTTTCGAATCATGTCGTTATCAAGAGATGTGCAATCTACCTTTACCTCATGCACAAATCAGTCTACCAACATTCGTGTATAATGATTAATCGGCGACTGCGACCCTGTGTTACCACATCTGTCGATACGATAGAAACACAGGTTTATGAATGATCATTCCTCAAAAATCGAACCACTGTTCCCCACACAACGGACTGCTGTTTGCATATTTAACACACGGAAGAATAAAAGGAAATGCACACAAGGCGAGTGCAGCTGTGGGTCATGATCTTGACAAGTCATTCCGGCGTCTTTTCATCATTCTTTGAACGAAGAACAATGTTATGCGTTTACAGTGGCACTGCTATGGATTAGTCACGTTTACACGTTTGCCATCACGCTGATACGTAAAATAAAGATATTGTTCAAATGATCCCGGCCAATAATTACGTGTAAAATTCAATTGATTACGGGTAAAATGCAGAAGTTTATAGGATTTCGGCCGGTTAGCTCATTCGTAGTGAATCGGACCGTCAACTGAAAGGTAGCAGATTCGATATTTGCGGTAAGGTAGTGTGTTGTATCCTTGGGGAATGCACTGACGTAACATGAACTTAAATCGTATAGTGATAGCTAAACCACGAGTATCATGCCCTGCGTAATATGAAATCCAATATAGCCACAAAGGCATCAAAATTATACTGTAATGATAATGTATGCTCGTATCATGCTAATACAGTGCTTTTTCTGTACGTTAAAACAGCACTCACATGATGGGTGGGAACTAGTAAACACGAAAATACGAGTATCATGTCCTATGTTATATTTTCGCCTTTTGCAGGCAAATTTTATTGGACAGCTGATTACGCGACAAACTACACCACATCACTTCACATCGTAGCGTTCGCCATGCTGCGTTTCGTCGCTATAAAGTGGCCGTTTCTACCAATGAAGATGTCGAAAAGGGCCACACTCATCTTTATCTGCGCCCTATGGATCATAGCGACTATAGCTGCATTGCCACTTTACTTTCTTATGGGTGTAGATTTAATGAGAGGTAAGCAAGCACTTACACATTTTAGTGATGACACACGCCATATGAAAACTAAAATTCTGTATGATCGTGTGGCCGAATGGGTAACGCCATACCGATATATATATATATATATATATCCGACTCCTATACAAAAACTGTCCAAGGGTCTTGCTCATTATGGGTCCGACCCTTGCAAAACAATGGAAATTCAAACCATTATTTATTATTTATGTTTGATACTGACATTGTCGTTCCCAAGGCAGTTTTATTTGTGTGTAAGTCACTATATATATATATCGGTCGCGCTACCATTCGTACACAAGACCGTGGTAATGGCAAAAACTGATCTTTAGCTCGTCGGTTGCATTCTTGTGCAAAGTACATATCGGCCATTGCATGAACTCAATGGTTTATTGGGTTGTATTATAGCTATTGTGATGACATTCTTTTACGTATTCGCCAGGTAATCTGACGATAGCCCGTGTGATAACTCCTTTGCGTGGTTTCACTAATAGGGATACAACATATATATCCTAGCCTAGCCTAACTTACTTATAAAAACACCCCATAAAAAATGAGTCTTGACTTTTCGTTTTTCGCTTTTCCGATCATTCAAATATAAGTTTAGTTAGTTTATTAGTTTAGTTTATTTTTTGTTTTCATGATGAAAACACGAAGCAGGACTATTAATAATAATTTGGAAAACGTAAAAAAACGGCAAAACGACAGTCGTTAGAAAACGCCTAAAAAAGCAATAAATTATTAAATTTCGCTATAATTAGACGTGACCGCTAAACCGAAATAAAAAAAAGTTATTTTTCAGCATCGCGAGACATGGGAAGCATGTGGCCTTCATGCTCAATAGACAACCGAGGAGAGTGTTGTACCAGTCAGTATAAGCTCTACATTGACGTGTGTTATTCAGTCCTGTTCTTCGTGCCTGATATATTGCTTGTGGTTTTGTCCATCTGGATCACCAGATCCCTTGTTGCCAGGAAAAGGTTAGTGTTGCTCTTATTTGCAATGAATTATCGAAAAGCTTTGCTTACTCTAACACCACCGGTTAGTCTGGCGGTTTTTGTGCGACGCCTTTCAGCCAAAAGGTTGCAGATTCGAAACTGGTCGCTAGCTAGTTGGTTGTGTTCTTAGGAAAGGCGCTTAACAGACATTGCCCGAGCCCAGCGGATTAATGGGATCGACAAAATTAAAGAAATGTATTTATCATACACAACGAACCTCGCAATAGATCAGGTAAACCGATGGTGGGCGCGATGTGGGATAAACATGAATATCCTATCTACCACGGATATTTATGTTTATAACATGGATGATAAAACAAGGCGTTACTGCGTGCTATTGTCAGGTTATATTGCACCCATCATTCGGTTACCGTAGCTATTGCAGTTTGTTATTCATATGATTGGTCTCCGATTTTTGTATTTTAGTTGAACCTATTTATATCCGCTGGGTTCATACGAACTCGAATTCGAATTTCTAATGAAATAGCTCTCGTTGCCTATTCGGCCATACAACCTCTCTAAAAACTTTTTTTTACTGAGTTAAGTTTCGAACCCATGATTGGCGCGCCACAGGACCATTTTATGTAGAAATCGGTTTATGTATAGGCAGCGTTAACAATTCGGCCACACAACCTCCCTTAAAACATTTTTTTTACTGGGCTAAGTCTCGAACCCATGATGGGCTCGTCACCAGGACCGTTTTTTTGTATAAGAGTCGGTATATGTATCGGTGGCGTTAACCATTTGGCCACACGACCGTGCCCCTTCCACAAACATTTGTTTATAATCTCAGGTTTTTGCAACGTTACGCATCCAGTGTCCGGTCTAACAAAGGAACGCTTAAAGAACAGCTTTCAAAGAACTCAGATATATCTTCGACCATCGACATGCCTGACTTGATTATTAATCATGCTGTCGTTGATGCTGCTGATGCAGGTCTACCGCCCAGTGATGTTGAGAAGCCTGAAAACCTTCCGAATCCTCACCCAGTTGCTGATAAGACTTCCAGCGTTCCACAGTCTGAAAATGAAACCAACATTGGACGCGAAGTCGGTACATTTGTTCAGCTCTCATCTATCGTAGTTTGCTTTATGATCGGCTATCTTCCGCAAACTGTTTACATGATGCATTCTACCAACACCTCCGACATGGAAAAGAGCGTTTACAGCGATTACTGGTTCGGAGTTGCGTCTTACCTTTGTATTCGACTGAGCGAATGCATGAATCCGATCATGTATAACATGGGGTCCAGTAACATTAGAAGCAAAACCATGAAACTTTGGCGTAAAATTCTAAGATGCAAATAGCACAATAACCCATTCAATTAAGTAGTACAGTGTTAACGATATTATTCAAATATGTCCACTTTAGTCTGTTGTTTTTTTCATACGTATTTAAATTTTAAGCTGCTGTTGTTTTTTTAAATATAAATTTTCATATTAACGAATGCTAGATGAATATTGGTTGTTAAGCCAAACACGTTTTGTTTTGTTTGTACAACATATTACTAAATACGTTATTTAACGGCACTGTTAGTCCTATTAGGTCCAAACGTCTTGTTGTATATTACGGAAGGTTTTCCAGGAAATACATATCGACTAATATGACACCGTCTTTTTAAGTTCTACTCTCAATAATTTCAAATATAATTGTTTATGTCGTGTCGTGCTCTTTATTTGTAATTAACCTTCTTTCTATCTCTGCTTTACTGATTCATATTGCGTTTACTGTGGTTTTGTAGAATATTTATAATATTTTGATAAGCGTTTACTTTTTGTTGTTAGTGTTAAAAAATACAAAAACAAAACCAGTTTCTTTCTTTGAAATTTGTGATGAGAGTCTATTGCACAAATATAAAACTATAAACAACTAGTTTTGAACAGGCTTAGTTTGGAGGTAATCTAACGGCGTCAGAATTCTCTTTTACCGATTCGAGAGGTAATCTAGCGATTGTACTTGTGATTGTGAAGACGCCAAGCGAAATCGGTATAGGTGTCAGCCGCGTTAAGCATTCGGGCCGTATTATTATTTTAAAGGGTTAGGTATCGAAGCCATGATGTGCTCGTCGCTCAAACAGTTTTTTTTATAATTTGTGCATGAATCGACCTAGTTTATTATTCGGTTTCATGAAAGTAATTAATTAAAATATAATACTGGCAAAATGCTGTTTGATCAAGGCAAATATAGCCGACGTTGTCTAAATTTCTGCTGTTTATCTTTGCTAATTTATTTTATAGTGTCACGAAGGAGCAGAAAATAAACTGACTCAATGATGTTATATCATGTGTTTAAATACCTTTATGTTGAATCCCCTTTACAACCATAGAATACTATATAAAAATACTAAATATTATATAGTATTCTATGATACAACATCGCAAATATATTGTCGCTAGAGTGCGTTAGAGATCAATGTAAATAAACTAGCAGAAACTACCTAACTAATCCAGGATTTGTTAACTGTGGTGTGTGAAAGTTTATGATAGTTTTAGTCTAAAACATGGAAGGAACGAAAGCACTTCCCAAGATGTCTTCATCTCTGGCGAAATCTTTAAGTCAACGGAATTTTGATCCTGATAAATGTAAGAGACGGATTGAGGATATTCAGGATATTCATGTTTATCCCCGTGAATGGGAAGACCTAGGGGGTTATCACACGGGCAATCGTCAGATCATCGTCGGGTTACCGGAGCTATTGCAGTGTGTTGTATATGATAGACACGTTCCTTCAATTTAGTAGAACCCATTAATCCGCTGCGTTCAGAAAATGTCCGTAAAGTGCCTTGCCCAAGGACACAACCGACTAGCTAACGACCAGTTTCGCACCTGCAACCTTTCGATTGAAAGGCGATGCACTTAACCGCTAGACCACCGGGGAGGACATTGGTGTGTTAATTTTATAACATTAAGAGATCTATACACGATTTTCGTTAGATAATTAGTTCCCTGATTCCACGGTTTTGATGTTAAGCACTTTCACTGTTTTGTATAATATGATTAAATATACCGGCCAAGTAGCTTATTCTGTTGTTTTAAATCAAAATGTCGTGAAATTAAAACCAGTCAGCTGCTGGTCGGTTGCATCCTTGGGCAAGGTACTGAAAATGCATAGGATAGCCCGTATGGAAAGTACGTCAATTTTCGCCGAGATCTCGAGTGTGCACACACCATATATTTAAGTGTGCAAACATCCAAGAGTGCACACTTCAAGTGTGCACAAAATCTCCTCTTTGTTACCATTTTGTAAAATCTTAAACAAACATATTATTCTATTCTAAATCTATCGTGTCCATCAGCTAACATATATATCTACTTAACAAAAAACGTACTGACAGTAAATTACCCGAGGTCCAGAGGTAGGTTTACAGGTTTGTTGGAAATTATATGATCTTTATACTGCCAGCTCACGAGCATGTGTGAAATTACCCAAGTGTGCAAAGACGCAGGGAATAAAAAATCTCGAGTGTGCAACTGCCGTACTTTCCATACTGGTAGGATAGGATATTCATGTTTATCCCCAAGAATGGGAAAATGCAAGGGACGTTAACACACAGGCAATCGTCAGATTATCTTCCACCCACCGTCAGAATACTGGAGCTAATACAGTGTGTTGTGCATGATTCATATCTTTCTTCAATTTCGTAGAACCCATCATTCCACTGGATTCGGGCAATAACGGTACTCTGTTAAGTTCCTTGTACAAGGACCTAACCTACCTGGCGAACAGTTTCGAACCTGCAACCGCCAGATTACCTCTACCACCCAAATACTAAATTCGCTGAACAACAAATGCAATTTTTAGTTGCAAAGAGCATCAGTGCACAATCGGATGGGGATAAAGATCTGCAAGAAAATCGACAACGAGTTCACGCTCTTGGGGAAGACACTGCTCAGATATTGAAGAAACAAGTTTATCACAACTATCAACAATTCATTGATACTGCAAAAGAAATTTCATGTACGACCCTTTTTTAAAGTGCCATATACTTACATATTCAATATACATAAATGTATATGCTTCCGTATCTGTCAGGCACAAGTACCTTATATGCTTCTGTATCTTTAAAGCACAAAATAGGAATACCAAATCGAACCTTAACCCACATGGCACACAATGTCACACACAGAGTGAAATTATTTAACCGTTGTCTTATTAAGCTTTATGTCTACCCATATTTTACTTTGAGTTGCCAATGGCAGTATTCTGCTTTGTAGTCTATAATTATCTGACATTGCTTAAATGTCATACAGGTATGGGCTTTTGTGTGGCTCAGAGTATGGTAATTCCAATGTATTTCCAATAATCCCATTCACAAGTCCAAATACCTGTACCCAGTGAAATGATGGGTTCAACCAAATTAAGGGAATGTCCAATTCATACACAACACACTGCAATATCTAGCGTAACCAAACGATGGGCTTGAGGTGATTTGACAATTGCAAGTGAGTTAAGACCCCGTGAGTTTACACCCCTTGCGTTTTCTATTTCACAGGGATAAAAAACAGAAATTCCTTGTTTCCTGTCGCACATTCTAGGAGTCTGTCATTAACAAACCTTAAATTGATATCTGAATGTTGATTGAACATTTCAGTCTTGGAAGGAGAGATGTTCCAGTTGAACCACATTCTCACTGAACAGAAGAACCTAATGGACACGATGACCACTATTTTTGCTTCCAAGGCAAAAGGTTGGAATACTGTTTTGTCCTATCACAATCATAACGATCTCTACACTTACAAAAAATGACATCACATATTTTCTAAAAATGTCATAATTATTTTAAACATAAAAATCAAACACCATATTCAAAACCCTATGTACATGTTATCTTATTTGCATTGCACCCCTCACAAAATAACCATTTACAGCTAGATACAAATATATATATTCATTATATTCATATATATATTCATATATATTATATATATAAGTGCACTTACATAGGTGTAAAAGTACAAGAGAAATTTGCTTCTTGGTAACACATGTCGGTATATTTAATATACCCATCAGTTTATATCGTTATGTTAAAGTAATATTTATCAGCTAAGTTCAATAAGGTACAGTTTAAATCTCTCACTTTATGATTGTATATTTTGTGTATATAGGATGGAATTTTTATGTTTATTCCCATGGATGGAAAATTGCATAGGACGTTAAAACATGGGCATTCATCAGATTACCTCGCACCTACTGTAAGGTTACTGTTGCTATTGCATTGCGTTGTGTATGATTAAGACAGTTCTTCAATATGGTGGAAACCAATATTTAACTGGGTTTAACTCTTTCCGTCCCAACTCGCCATATATGGCGAGTTGGTGGTAAAACATGGTATCCCGCCTGTACATAAATGGATGCAAATCTAAAAAACGATTTCTCCGCAATGCGTAATGGTAGAGACCTCAGCTATGGCTCATTCGATCAAGGAAACCCTATATTTTATTCTCTGTAATTTTCGTGGAGAAATATTAAAAATGCGAGGAGTGATAGCCTTTCTTTTTCAAGGCTTCGCCTCTTATTTCTATCGATTTTACACGAATTTACAAGTGACTAACTCAGCCAATAGGAGTCGCGTTAACTTGCGGAGAAGCTCTTTTTGTCAAGCAAGTCTTTCTTTACATTCTCTGTGAATTTCGTGCCGTTGAGAAAAAAAGGAGAGCGTTGGTGACGTTTTCGCAGCAGGTGTTTATGCCTCGTGTTCACCAAAGCATGAATCCAGCTGGGCCTGCTGAGCGCACGATAAAGAAAAAGGCGGCGAGACTAGCTAGTTCGGTGTGCCCTGCTTTGAAGAATATTGGATATAGTATTTGTGTTTGTTTGCTTTTGTATGCCCTTTTTACACTTCCTTCACTGTTCTTATTTATACTTTTTACTATTTTAGTTCTACAAAACTAAAAACTTCAATGCGTTTTGGTTCAATTTTTCATAATATAGTTAGAATAAAGGAAAATTTCAATTAGGAATAGTAAAAAAACTACTGAAGATACAAATACAGTTTAAATTTTCCTGAGTACAAAAACTATTAGACAATCTACATTCCAATTTTCATATCATTTGGGCATACCAATAATTAGTGAGTATTTCGTTTGTCAGTGCACCTCAAAATTTTCAAAGTCGAGCAGAATTTTCTTTACATAAAAAGTGGTGTTCACTAAAGTTTACATAATATATTCTTTATTGGAGGTAGATTCTAGGTGTGCGGTTTGTTTAAAAGAGGGATAAATTATCTTTCCAACCATACTAAATATTAAATCATAGCATAAATTTGAGAAAAACTGTGCTAATTTGAAAATGACCAAAAATTGTAAAAAACACTGCGGGACAGCATGTTTAAATTAATGCATTTGGCCGGGAGTGAAAGAGTTAAGCAATATTTGTTAAGTACCTTGCCCACGACTAGCTTTGCAGCCAATTTCGAACCTGCAACCTTTCGGCTGAAAGCTGACTCACTAAACCGCCAAGCTTCGGTCGACCCATATAATATGCTTAACTGTTTTAAGATTTAATCAGGTATTCAGTTCTTTACTTATACCCCGACTATCCAAATACCATATTGTTACCAATCCATCTTTCCAACATGCACAGATGACAGTACAAAGGAAGACAGCAGCAAGCGAAAAGCTGAAGACAAGGCCCAAGAACAAAAGAAAGCAATGTCAGCGCTTAGAGAAAAAGTGGAGGGCTGTAATGTGAGTTATACCTTCATTCGTTTTAAAGTCAGTATTATTCACTTTGCATTAAAGAAGAAAACATGAATATAATCATTTTTATTGATTGAATTGTTTTGAAATGTTTTTTTAAATCCATTTTTGGTCCACTTAAACGCATTATTTAAAAATTGAGTCTCAGTACCAGTATGTAACATTCGAAAACATTTCAAAGAGGGTGCGATTGTTTTCCATTTTTCCTTTTCTGATTTTCAACTAACTATCTTTAATTATTAAATCGGTTTGTGTTGTATTTGCAGAACATAATAGATGGTGCAGATCGTTATTTAGTCCATGATGGCGATGTATCAGAACTGGACACTGACACTTTCAACCAAATATCCAAGATTCATTTGTTTCTCTTTAATGACAGGTTGGTGTGTGTGCTTTGTTAGTTGTTTGCAATATTGCTTACTGGTTAATATTAATAATCAGTTAATATTACTGACCGGTTAATATTACTGACCAGGTAATATTACTGACCGGTTACTATTAATAGCCGGTTAAAATTACTGACTGGTTACTATCAATAGCCGGTCAATATTACTGATTGGTTACTATTAACAACTGGTTAATATTACTGAGGGGTTAGCTTAGTCAGTTGTAGTGTCAACTGCTGAAAAATGGTAGGATTATAACCGACCCTTAGCTAATCATGTTCTTGAGTAAAGCACTTACAGATAAATCCAATGGAAATATGGTCGAAAAAATCTAGTAAAGACTCTTAATTGACGGCCGTTATTTTAAAAATAAAATTTTTTGAATATTCTTTGGTCTTTAGTATCCAGGTAGCACTAAGCTCCTGTAACCAACAGGTGGGTCAATGCATTTTAAAGATTGCCTAGGTTATAATTTTAATGCCCATTTCATTTTACACCAAGGTCAAATATGAGTATCTAATACAATAGTGGTCACGCTTCTGCATACTCTTCTTTAGGGCTTAATGTTGTTTGATTTATAATTTGTCTTCATATTATTGTAATCTTACATAGGTTTGTCTGCTGCCTCGGCTATAGTTAATATTTATATCTGATTTTTACCGACTGTTTTTTTGTCATCTTTGCCTGATAATGTGCTGATTTATTTTTTTGCTATAATTTAACACTAAAATTTAACACTAAGGCAAAAAATGAACTAAAAATGTAACAGTCTGACAGATTAGCCTGGTGGGTTAGTGCGACATCTTTTAGCCGAAGGGTTGTAGGTTTAAAACTGGTCGCTAGATAGTCGGTAGTGTCCTTGGGCAAAGCAGTTCATGAATATTGCATGAACCAAGTGGAATAATGGGTTCTACCAAATTAAAGAAACGTCTGAATCATACACAACACACTGCAGTAGCTCTAATAACCCGAAAGTAAGAGTGACTGTGTGAGGTAATCTGACAATTTCCTGTGTGTTAACAGCTCTTGCGTTTTTTCATACACAGGAATATACATGAAAATCCTATCATATGCCGCCCAAAGTTAAACCTCCATTGATTACAGCTTAATGGTAACAACGTGGGTAGGAACACGTAGGGGAAACGCTGTGGCTGGGAAGTACAAATTCCAAGTTTTAATTCCAATCGACACTCTGGCAATTGTCAATGCAAGGGATGTCGGCCGTAAGTTCAACTTTTTGTTTTTTTAATATAAAGAAAGCGGAAATTTTAGACCTATACCTGCTTTTACCAATTTATTTAAAGAGAACAAAGTTGGAAACTGACAAGTCAATTCATTTAAATAGAACAGGAATTTTGGACTTAAAATTTAATTGAACCAGAGACCTGTATGGCTGGTTGACCCATTATGCCAAAATAGGCACTGAATTAACCAGTTGGTTGGGTCGTAGGGCAACTCATTCCAAAACACATTCTATGATTCCAGTTGTTTTATGGGTTAAAAAACAGTAGCAATATCTCCAACATATCCCCAAACACTACTAAAGCAGTAAACCTGCATTGAGCACTGTAATGTGACATTTGCTTGTGTTATAATTTTCTTATTCCCAGAAATAAACTCAATATCCATTAACCTTTATTTCTATGTAGAAAATCACTAATTATTTTTAGTTAAAGTTGAAGAAACTAACGTTTTATTATTTAGTTAGTCATTATAAGCATTTTATTGTGTATGATTGAAAAGTTCCTTTAATTTGGTAAAATCCTTTAATACACTTGGTTTAGGCAATGTCCGATAAGTGCCTTGCCCAAGGACACAACCGACTAGCTAGTGACCAGTTTCAAACCTGAAACCATTTGGCTGAAAGGTGACGCTCTAACCCACCAGACTAAACAGTTGGACAACTTTTATTCTTTTATCCACTTCATTCACTCGTACAACAAATTGTTCAAATTATTAGGAAAGAAATCCATCACAAAAAGTAAGTCCCGGTGGTAGAATAATCAGTAATTCTGCGCAAATAAGCAAATCCTGAATTAGGAGCAATTTGTGGTAAAAAATTATGCCTAATATGTCGTTGATTATTAAGGCCAACAAATATATTGTTTTAATCCAGCAAGCAGCAACATACATTTTGTCTGTATCTTTCAGCATTAATCAAGTTATTGTTGTCATTGTGTATTTGGTGTGTAGTTGGTGGGTGTGAATGGCATTGGTGGTAGTGGTTAGTGATCAAATTCGTGCAACACTTGAAGAAGGGAAGAAGGAAAAATGCTTGCTAAAATTATGAAAACTAATTTTTACCTTGCCCCAAATACTAATCTTAACCCCAGAGCAGATGACAACTTTAACCCCAGCCATTACACTAACCTTAATGTCATAATCCTTATATTAGTATGCAGTTCCCTATTTCTCTCTTTCCGTCCTTTTAATTTTCCCAGTTAAAACCGTCTTAATTCCCTAATTTGTCCAACTCTGCAGTAGAGCTGTCCACAGCATTAACATAGACAACGTAAATCTGGCCCCACATATTTACTCTAAAATAAGATCAGTATTAATACACAATCACTCAATTTTAATACCATTCTCCCTATTCCCAAATTATGGATCTAAAACTATTTGAAATTATTAAAATTAAAGACGGTATATGAAATGACTTATATAATTATATATGTTATATCATAATAATGAAATAATAGATTGAAACAATTTCTCAAAATTATTTTAATTTTACATAACTAATTGTAATTTACTTATTATGTCGGTTTTAAATTGGAAAGCTTAGAATAGAAACAGCAATAGTCCATCTCAGAAAAAATAATGGAAGAAACAGATTTATAATACTATCTTCTTGTTATTTAGACAGAGAGGGCTACACATCATTCACTGATGAAGTTGGTAAGCTGAGTCCAGTTGTTAAGTGCAGTACACTAAGACACAGTTACTTTCAAGTATTACTTTTGAGAAACTATAGCAGAACTAAAGAGCAGTTATACAGCACAATTAATTTTGTTTCTCTTTCAAATTAAATTCAGTTTAAAAAAAATTAGTTGAATTGTTTTAAAATGATGTTTAATTTTTAGCTTTGTGCATAAGTTAACAGTCTACTGGTTAACCTATTTGTTGTGCGTTAATTACCAAAATATCAAGAAATGATTATCCGATTTCAGTGTGTAGCAAGCTTAATCTAGTAATTGACAAGCAATACCTTTAGATGTACCGTTTTACATTAAGAACTCTTATACATAGCGATCTATCTACAATTGAAGTGATTTTTATTTTTTTCAGAATTCAGTGTTCCATAATTTTCAACAGACAAGGCAATTGCTGTGAAACAGTTAATTATTTTTTTCTGATCAGGATAGGATAGGATATTCATGTTTATCCCTGCGAATGGGAAAACTTAAGGGGCGCTAATATAGAGGCAATCATCAGATCACCTCGTGTCTACCGCTAGGTTACCAGAGCTATTGTGTGTTGTGTATAATTTAAATTTTCCTTTAATTTGGTAGAACCCATTATTTCACTAAGTGGAATGATACCAAATTTCACATAAAAAAATAACAAATCAATCCACTTGGGCACAAAACACAGATTACTTAACCATTATCAGAATACAAGCACAGTCTAATTGGTGTCATTTTTCGAACATTTGTTCCCAAATTAACTTTTTTCTCACCTCAGCGGTGAAGAATGCGTTCAATGTCCTTGTACTTCCCGAGTCCAGGATGTTCCAGTGCGAGAACTCAAAAGAAAAGGTGATTAATCAACTTATTATATTTAAGCATAAAGTACCACAGTTTAGTTTACTTTATTTTTTTGTTTCCACGATGAAAACACGAAGCAGTACTATTGATAAAAATTTGGAAAACGAAAAATGACAAAATGACAGTTACACATGTTACCGTAGTCTACAGTTTAAAACTTTTAAAATGGGTTTTAGGGTTGCAAATTTTTATCTTTTTTTATTTTAATTTGCTTCCTTGACACCTATAATTCTATGGTTAAATGCATAAAATTAATATTTTAGCATGATTTGGGTTGTGGAAATCTTTTAGAAAAAGTTACAGTAAAATGGATATGAACACATACTATTATATTGAATCGGAATAAATTTTTAGCATTATTTTGATAAAATTTGCTTCGAAATTTATATTAATATGCATCGAAAATAATTTTAAACTAAATTTTTTTCCCTAAATTTTAATCGGTTAATGTTGTTTACTACCAAGGATAAAAGCTTCTGGTGTATTTACCCTTTTAAAAATAGGAACATTGTATTAACTTATTTTGATAGAGAGACACATATTAATAAAGTATATGGATAAGGATGCATTATAAATAGGATATTCATGTTATCCCCGTGAATGGAAAAACCAAGTGGGTTAGCACACGGGCAATCTTCAGATCACCTCGCGCCCACCGTCGGGTTACAGGGGCTATTGCAGTATGTTGTATATGATCAAATGTTTCTTCAATTTGGTAGAACCCACTAATCCGCTGGGTTCATGCAATTTCCATTAAGTGCCTTGCCCAAGGACACAATCGACTAGCTAGCTACCAGTTCAGAAGCTACAACCTTTCGGTTGAAAGGCTTTGCACTAAACTGCCAGACTAACCAGTCGGACTAAACTATTTGGGTGCATAATATTAAAGATTTTTCACCAATAAACGTTGTTCCTTTAGAGAGAATGGCTTGAGATCCTTGATTCCACAAAACGCAAACATTTGGCCGATAGAGAGAAACCCCAAGAACCAGCCACTCCGACGTCACCCATGTCACCCAACAAAAGTTTCAATCGTACGTATTTGCCTCATTGTTTTCCCATTCCAACTCATGTACTGTATACGTGTGGTTTGTGCCTATTCGTTTTCAATTTATGGAATAAAGGAACTTTATGTTGGAAGATATCTAGCCACATTTATTTACGTATCTTGTAATCACCATTTCAGAACATTGCAAGCTCTTTGTTTCAGTTCAAAATATTTTAAATTTGAATCAAATAATTTTTTGTAAAAACGTACAAAATTTGCCTAGATTCAAAAAAATGTTTTTGTTTAAATTTTTTTTAGCTTTCTTGGAGATGGGTAAAGAAGAGTGTAAAAGTCCGGAAAAGACGAAGGAAAAAGGGAAGAAGGAGATAAACGATCCGAGACTCAACGTGGAGTGGCTGCTGGAGATGCCGGAGGATCTGGATGTTTTCATCGCTCAGAGGAACTTCGAGCAAGCCGTGGAAGTTATGCTTAAAAGTAAGTAGTATAATGGTAAGACTGATATACCTTTACTAAAAGTAAGGGAAATAGTGTTAAGACCGATATACCTTTACTAAAAGTAAGGGAAATAGTGTTAAGACTGATATACCTTTACTAAAAGTAAGGGAAATAGTGTTAAGACAGATATACCTTTACTAAAAGTAAGGGAAATAGTGTTAAGACAGATATACCTTTACTAAAAGTAAGGGAAATAGTGTTAAGACAGATATACCTTTACTAAAAGTAAGGGAAATAGTGTTAAGAAGGCAAAGAAGGAAACTACACACCAAACTAACGATTATGACATTAGAGTTAGTTTAAAACATAAGGTTGGAGTTAGGGATAGTTCTGGGGTTAAGATTAGTGTTTTGGTCTGTGTTTAAATTAATTTCTGTAATTTTACTGTGCAGTTTCCCCCCTTCCCGCTTTCCCTCCTTTTAGTGTTGTTCCTAAAAGTAAGGAAAATAGTGGTAAGACCAATAAGCCCTTACTAAAAGTTAAAAAAACACACAGTTTTAAAATGTCAGTTAAAATGATGGTTAACTACAGTTGATATAGCATTTTATTTAAAAAAAATTAAAAATATTTGATACGAGCCATAAAAGAGTACTGCCGTTATTTTAAGGGTTGTATTGGTTAACACGAAAGACCCTTTTTAAGTTAACCGTCCACATAACGCTGCCGCTACCACCTTGTTCCACCCCTCCTATGGTCTCAGACTTTCACACATTCTTTTAACACACTTTGTTCCACAGCGAAGGACTATTTAGCTGGGATCCGGGAATGTCCTGCCAAAGCAGTGGTTGAAGAACAACTCTATAATCGGACGACTCAATTGGTCGATGTCCTGTCACGGTACGACGGGTCTTGCACTCTATATAAAATACTGAATGAAGTAGTTTTTAGTTTATGTATTTCTCCAGTGCATGCATATAGAAATCTCTAGTTTGTAGCCAGAAAAAAATAACAGAAATACGACAGTCGTTATAGTACGCTGATTATTGAATTTAGTAATTTAACTTCTATAAATAATAGGGCAGACATAGCTGCTTAACTTTATTTTTTATTCATTGTAGACAAATCAATTTTAGGTATAAGAAATGTCACTTATTAAATAATGATTCAACATCATATTGAAGTTCTCGAAATAATTATTGTGTAACTTTTAAATCTGTTAATACAACAAGTATTTAGAAGAGGCATCTAAGGGTATTAGTTTCTTTATGTTAAAATTAATATTTTTGAACAGCTGATCTACTGCTACTATATGTATATGTCCTGGTATACTGTGTAAGCATGTTAATCACGGTGACTTTCTAGAACTTATCTTTTTTTCCCTTTTTACTGTTTGGTACTACTGATTTCTTTTTTTTTACAATTATTTGCAAAAATGTCATTAGCTCATTGTTTTTTTTTAGTTTTTTGTGTAAATCTTGCTTTGGTTTTTTCAGAAATTTTTTTTTAACCGTGCCAAGTTTTGAACCCACGATGTGATTATTACTATGACTGTTTTTGTACAGAAGGCGTTAAATATATTGGTCGGTTAAGTATTCGGCCACATGACCATACTTTTCCAGAGAATTTTTTTTTTTTTTTTTTTAAGTAAAATACAAATTTTAAAAAATCTTTTAACTTTCAGATATTGTTTCTCTCATATCAGTAAAAATAGTTTATTAAATTAAACTACACAATGGTTCAGAGAGAAAGATTATTTTGCACATTCCAGAGAATTAAAGTCATCCCCGGATCGTAGTTTGCGTGGTGGCCCTCGTGTGGTAAGAAGACCGGTTGATCTTCTCATTCGTCTTCATGAAACATCGAAGGTGATCATTTTTCAACAATTTTATCTTGAGATTACTTTTAGTGCAAATTTGATATTCTTTTCCCACAATTTTTTTTTGTTAAAATCATTTCTTAAATATTACCTTTTTAGTTTCAATTTTTGCTAATCTGCATCCTGTTTTTATTAGCTCAAATTGCTTGAATTTTTTTCAAATTTTTACTTCACGATTTTAACTCGAATTCTTTCTCTCAACTTCCCCTACTTTTTTTATTCAAATTGTTAAAGTTTTTAAAGTTTTTCCCCCTACCCAACCCAGGCTAACCTAGCTTTACTCAACTTTTTTGGATCTTTTTATTTTACTTAACTTTTTCGGTTACTCAAATTTTCACCCAGCTTTTCTGTCCCTCATTTTTTGGTTAAAAATACCAAAAAATTGTGCTTCAAATTGCTAAAAAAAATCTTTAATTTTCTTCTTAAAATTTCTAAATATTTTTCCTTTAATTACTAAAAAATTGAGATTAAAATCGCTAAAATAAATTCTTTAATTTTCTGCTCAATTTTTCCTTTCACCCCAGGCTTGCAACCTGTTCCTCGCCAATCGAAGCAGCGCGGTGACGTTCGCCATCCGACAGCTGCGAACTGAAGGATCTTTGTCGTTGTACATCAGCAAGCTGTGCAAGGTCTTCTTCAACAATTTGGAGGAAACCGCTCGTGAATTCAACCAGGCTTTTCAAGATATACACGGCTGTTATTCCTGTACGTAGAGTGCTTTAAACTTTTAAGCTTGATTGATTTTTAGTAACACAGTTTTTTTAAATTAATTTAAATCAGAGCACCTACTGATTTGAACAGTATTTCTAATTCTGTTTGATCAATTCTTGTTTTTAGAATTATTTAAATTCCAGTGTACATTAGTCCAGGAAGTTTTTTTTACCAACTATTTTCAGCATTTAAATCTCTAAAAATATGCATGTTGATGTGGTAACATTGTTTATTTCAGTTTAAATCATATTGTTTAATCCATTTAAAGAGGAATTTTCGTTCATAATTCCCAAGAATAGAGTTTAGTTTGTACCCCCTGCACCAGTAATGTGCTGCCCGTGATTTAAGCTTTAGAACAGGGATGTCCAACCTTTTATTGTAGTGCATTGTCACTTGAAATATATCAATGGGCCGCAGAACCTATTAAATTTTAAGAAAAATTGGTACAAAAAGAAACCATTAAAAACCATTAATTTATTATCCTGTATTCCTGTTGCTGCCATACTTCTAGCCTACTATTACTTCGCTCCTAAAAGCTGACTGATACATTTAATTAGGCTAAAATTCAAAGTTCAAAATACTACTTGGAGTAAAAATGACTAGCGGGCGGCACAAAAATCTCTGGCGGGCCGCAGGTTGGACATCCCTGCTTTATAAGACAACTGACTCATCATTTTCTCCAGCGTTTGTAGTTTGGAGCCAAAAGGAACTCTCAGCTTTCGTGGATACTTTCTCCCAACAAGTGTTTGGAAGGAACGCCGATATCAGCGAAGTAGCTGAGTGTGTGCAGAATGCGCAGTGGCACTGTGAGAGGGTGGGTTGGCGCTTATGAATATGTGGTTTAAATTTTTTGTTGTTTAAATTTTTCCATTTTTTGAAAGTGTTCTAAATTTTTCAATTAAAGTTTTTAAGGAAATTTTAACTTTTTAAATTAGTTTAAGATTGTTCTAGCGTTTTGAAGCTTTTTAAGATTATTTTAAAGTTTTGGATGTTTTTACCATTTACTAGATTTTTTATTATTAAAGTGTTATCACAATCTATTTTTATACACAGCCCCAATTGTAGTAAGTTCTTTAAATATATAAGAATATTATAATTATTTAAAATTTTCTAAAAAAAGAATAAAATTAACATAGTTCTTTTTGGCCTATTTTTTATTGCAAAAAGTTATTGGCAAAAAACCATTCACTAAGTTATTGCCAAAAAAACACTTAAATAAGTTATTGTCAAAAACAATCCGCTAAGTTATTGCCAAAAAACACTTAAATAAGTTATTGTCAAAATATAATCCACCAAGTTATTGCCACATAATTTTTTTAAATATAAAAGAAAGTTCAAAATATGAAAAAACTTTCAGTTGCACAACCTGGGACTTGATCTGAGCTTCCTACTGAACAACCTGCTTCTCCCTTATATCCAATCCTCGTTACGCGATCATAAACAGAAAATAATCGACGCAACGAAACTTCGGAATTCTGAGGAATTGTGGAGACCCAGTAATCTCGGGACACCGCAGGTATTCTATCCTGATCGATTTAAGACAAAGCAAATGTGTTTGTATCTGATTTGATAATAAAAACAAGGTTTGATTGAACATCATTATTAGTTGGGATGTGCTTATCCAAATCAGTTTGTATATTCATCTATTCTATTTTCTTCATATTTTGATTACTGTTACAAAGGATCAAAAATCAAACAATTTTCTAAAATACAAATAAATATAATCATTGAAAACTAAATTAAAGAATTTAAGGATAGGATAGGATTATGTTTATCCCTGCGAATGGAAAAACCAAGGGTTTTTTTAACACTCAGGCAATTGTCAGATCACATTGCGCCCACCGTCGGGTTACCAGATCTATTGCATTGTGTTGTGTATAAATCAAACGTTTCTTTAATTTAGTAGAGTAGAACCCATTAATTCGCTGGGTTCAGATAATGTCCGTGACTTACCCAAAGACACAACCAACTAGCTAGCCACCAGTTTCATACCTGCAACCCTTGAGCTGAAAGGCGGTGCACTAAACCGCCAGACTAACCCTTTGCACAAATTTATCAACCAATACATTCTCAGGCGACAGAACGGCTCGTGGGTGAGATGGTGCAACTGGGTTTGAAATCGTTCGTAGATTACTGCTACGACGGGTGCTTTTCACGGCTCACCGGTTCCACCCTTGCCTTCACAAGGGCCATTCTCACCCATGTCGACAGCGCCGTCAAGGTCAGTGGATATTCCGAGTTTCGTTTATTTAAACAAATAAATTGGTTTAAACTAACTAAAGCAGTATTTAAATATAGAGCGCTTAATGCAAATATTGGGCAAAACTGTCAAGGTAGCCTCTGTGGATATTTTTCGTGAGTTTCATTTATTTAAACAAAAAAAGATGGTGAACTAACTAACGCAATATTTAAATATAAATAGAGGACATAATGCAAATCTTGGGTTGAACTGTCAAGGTAACATATGTTGATATTTAGAGTTTGTTTATTTAAACCAAAAAAACGTGCATTCCAAGTAAACCAACTGAAACAGTATTTAAACACAGAGCGCTTAATGCAAATTTTGGGCAAAACTGTCTGGTAACATATGTTGATATTTAGAGTTTGTTTTATTTAAACAAAAAAATTGGTTTTATTTTAAAATTACTAAAGTAATATTTAAACATAAACAGAGCACTTAATGCAAATCTTGGGCAGAACTGTCAAGGTAACATCTGTTGATATAAAATATAAAGTTAAGTATTGTATTGTGTTCTATTTAATTTAGGATAGGATAGGATAGGATATTCATCTTTATCCCCGTGAATGGGAAAACCAAGGGGGTTAACAAACGGGCAATCGTCAGATCACCTCGCGCCCATCGTCGGGTTACCGAAGCTATTGCAGTGTGTTGTATATGATAGACACGTTTCTTCAATTTGGTAGAACCCATTAATCTGCTGGGTTCAGGCAATGTCCGTTAAGTGTTAACTTTTTCTTCCAAATACAGGATTTACAGTTTTAAAATATAAATCTGAGCAGTGCAATGTGTTAATTATGATTTCCTTACAATGTTGACATTGCTACAGCTTTTGTTCATTTTATTCTTTAAAACAATCGACAGGCTTGTGTCTGCAAAACAGTTGTAACTTTCATTCACACCTAGATGATGTTGCCCGACCTCCAAAAGTCGATTGTAGACGGGACAGCGGAGGTTGTGATGTCATACACGGAGTTCACGCTCGGCTGCGTTCAAAGTGAGAACGAACGACCGGACAAAGCGAAACTCATCAAGGAAAACGCAAAGTTTGTCGCCGAATCTTTGCTGCCTCTTGTGGAGATGAAAATACAGGTGATGGTGTGATCAAACTTACATACTGGAAATTTGTATTCAGGTTAAGAAAGAATATATTGATCTGCAGATTACCTCGCGGCCACCGTCGGGATACAGGCGACGCACTAGCCCACCAAGATAATCGTTCAAAATCTTAGATTTTTAAACACGGTTTATACGGAAATTTTACCCATAAACAGGATGTTATTTTCGGTTTTCCACATAGAACTAAATTTACATATTTTCGGAAATAATTATATTTTTCTATAGATGCCTCTTTTTTTACGAATTTATATTTTTATCTACTGTTTTGTGTTTAAAATCTAATTATACAGTAATAAAACTATTAAGGATAGGATATTCATTTTTATCCCCGTAAATGGGAAAACAAAGGGGTTGTTTAACACACGGGCAATCGTCAGTTCACCTCGCACCCACCGTCGGGTTACCAAACGTTCCCTTAATTTTGTAGAACCCATCATTCTACTGGGTTCCAGCAATGTGCCTTGCCCAAGGACACAACCGACTAGCTAGCCACCAGTTTCGAACCGACAACCTTTCGGCTAAGGCAACGAACTAAACCACCAAGCTGACCGATCGGATTATTTTAAGTATCTGCAAAGTAACTAAACGTATTTGTTTTTTTATAAAAATGACTTTTTACAGAAAAGAATCCGACAATCCCCGCGTCAACTTAACTCGCTGCGGAAAGAATTTGCGAGCAAGGTTTCGTCCAACTAAACGGGGTTTCCCTATTACCGTGCTTTTGCTTGCTGACCCCTTCCAACACCCGTATTTAATCTTAGCACTATACGAACTTTGCTTCGGCCTGAAGGAAACTTGCTGGGTTGAACAAAATTTTATTCTGCCGCGTAGTCTTGCGGATAAGCGTGATAGTCAATGTCGACCAGATGTTGGGTTCGATCCTTACCGTATCCACTTTTTGCGCAGTTGTTTTTGTTGGCATGACAAGACGCTGTTTTAACCAAGTTTAATGTACTTGCTAAACACAATCTACAGAACAAACTCTTATATATCCTGTAACCCTACTAAAGGCAATCAATACTATAATTCTCCTACGTTTTCCTATGACTAGCGATAAACCAAATTTGCATATCCCACTCGCGCTATCAGTCAATTTGAATAAATGTTAAAGTGGTATACATAAGGCCAACTGGTGAAACCCCATATTGTGCTATGTATTCACATAACACAAATTGCTGTTCGTATTTTTCTGCTGATTTAATATATCGTGCAATATTGTACTGTTATAATATATTCTATATAAAATCTGTCGATTTTGATTTTGTAAGCATGTATTGATTTATAAGACGCTACGTCGAAAAACTTTTGATTAAACATAAATTCGATTCTTTCAATCTACTCTTTGGAAACCGCTGCGCCAAACCATGCGCAAAGAAAAGATCTCATTTTATAGGATATTTATGTTTTATCTCCGTAAATGGGAAAACGCACAGTAGAGCGTTATCACACGGACAGTCGTCATTAAAACAACCCATTAATCCACTAGCGCCAACAGTTGCTCGCTACCAGTTTCGAATCTGCAACCTATCGGCTGAAAGGTGGTTCACTAACCCATAAAGCCATCCTGTAAGATTCTTGGTTACATTTCGATCGCACAATAGTCTTGTCATTAAGACCGATTTTATTCTGACAGTTATTCTGTAAATGACACGTTCGCGCAAAACAGTCCGATACAAAGCCGTTTTTCGCAGAATTTTACAGAAAAGTTATTCCAATAACCCGTTCGTTACTGTAAGTACAATCAAGAAAGAAAAAGGTTTTCCGTCTGTTGTGACCCATTTTGTACAAGAGATTTAAAATACATAATCTGTCATAGCATAAGAATGCAAATTAGGTTTAGCTGAAACAACAACACTGATGCAACAAAACGGACATTAATTTGTGTATTGCGCAAGTGATTGTTCGTGCTGCATTTGATTAGAGAATATTGAGCTACCAGCAGCATACCAAAATGACCAACTGTTCAGTGGATATTAAGGCTGCTTACTTTAATAAGAAATTATGGCTTGCCGAATGTATATTCGAGGCTTTGATGATTGCTGTTTCAGTCTATGTTTTAATAACAACTGCTTTCTACCAGTACAGTCGCGTATTTTGTCCAGTTGACGAAGACCAAAAGTTGGTCGAAACCGTCAGCGCACCTGCAAAGTCCAGCAGTAACTTCGTAAGTGGAAATAACTCTGAAAATGTTCAGAACTACATCAAAACAACAACCTTTAGAGTGGGTCGAACAAAAATAGACAAGATTCGTCTTTTCACCGAAATGTTGATTCTCTTATCGGCCTCTATTAACCTCGTAAGCACCGTGCTTACTCAGCTGCAAATTTATTTCGGCACCGAAAGCGACAGCCTTTGCACGATTGGCTTCGTCTTTAACTTGATTCTTTTCAACCTTAGCATGGATGCCTTGTACACCGTATTATGGATGCGACAACGTAGGTTCTACGCGTCAGGCCCAATGCAGGAGATGTATTCCGTCAACTTGCGCTGGTTCAGCAAAGTCATCATCGTCTTTGTCATCGTATCAACCGCATCCAGTACAGTGGTGTTTACCCAGACTGCGACGTACAAAAGCGCGGTGTACGGATGCGTGATTTGTGACGAGTACTTCCCACAATGGTCGGGACTTCTCATTGTTCTTTTAAACCGGATTGCGATGCAGGTCCTCCTGCTTATCCTTGTTCTTTATCCGCTTCAAAAGGCGCTTCGTACTCGGGATAGACTACCGAACAACGATGACCGCCTCAGATCGCTTATAATCCGACTTGCTACCACCACCAGTCTTTGCGTTTTTTTCGACGTCGTTTTTCTGGTTGCGACAGTGGTGTTGATCGAACTGACAGGTTCCGAGATGATCAGCATGATTATGTACACAACATGCATGGTCATTTGCCATATCTGCGTGCTGGCCTCATTCCGTGATTGGAAAAAGCGGCTTTTCGCCTGCTCCAAAATGTAAACTAATGCATATATATATTTTTACTGCCCAAGTCGTGTGAAAAGTGTTTTCCCAAAAAAAAATTATAACCCATGATCGGCTACTTTAAAATACCAATTTGGTGTAGAATTTGCATATATATCATTCGTGTTAACTGTTTGGCTACACGACACGGTGTAAAAAGGTTTAACGACTAAACTAACTGTGTTCTAAAAAGCACCACCAGAAGCTATTTAATATTCATTGTTTAGTGGGAATATCATTTCATTCCAAGCACATATTAATTTGTTTAAAGTGATGAAATAAAATAAATTTTTATCTGACTATATGTGCGTATATTATTTTATCTGAACGTATGTATTACAGGCAATTTATGTTATGTTAAATATAGTCCCGTCATATTTTGTATTCATCGCAGTTTTTCACCTATAATTTGTGATATAAACCTTAAAGATGGAATATTATATTCGTGTTTATTTCCGTAATTGAGAAAACGCAAGCGTGATCAGGGACAATCGTCAGATGACCTCGCGCCCACCGTCGGGTTAACGGCCTATTAAAGTTTGTTGTGCATGATTTACACGTTCCTTTAATTTGGTAGAACCCATCAATCCACTGGGTTCGGGCAATGTCTGTAAGGTGCCTTGGTCAAGGACAAAATTAACCGACTAGATACCGACCTGTTTCCAACATGAAACCCTTCGGCTGAAAGCCACTAGATCGCTCGGGTATATTTGAAACAACATACATTGTTGGTTGTTCGTGAAGATTCGACATTTCGTTGGTTTGGTTTAACTAGACATTTGAACTAGTATGTAAATTTCGCCATAACAAGTTTAATATCCAAACACACACAACTAAGATTGCACTATAAACCCCTCCTTGTGCTTCTAGCTTAAATCCCTTCTAGTAATTGCACTATAAAATTTTATAGATTTTCTAGCTTAAGGTCTCATGGTTATTTTGCTGCTCAAATGTTTGATTTTACGTCATTATTGGCTTATTTTATTGCCGTTGGTGAAATAGTACAAACAATGGTGTGGTACACAGCCTTTGCCTTTGTCACTACAAGTAGACCCTATGTTTTCTCTTTTTATGTTTTAGAGCGTTTCCAAGACATTTGAGTCATTGCAGAAAAGGTTGAAGACCCAAGCTTCAATTTTAGATTGTAGAAATATAAATTTTTGGTTGAAGGATTTTAAGTGACAGACTTTTTGTGATATCAGTTTGCATTAAAGAAAATCGCTGTAAATCAGCTGTGATATGGATACACCACAGTCGCCCAAAACCGAAAATACTGTCAAATCATATGTTGTACCCTATCAAGAACACTCAGAGTACTTGTTTATGACGGAATTAGGCTTCCATTCAAATGATGATTCCAAAAGTTCAAAAAATAAAACCAACTGTGGTAAATATAGTTTATTTTGTATTTAGTACCTTTTTTGCCTATTATATATTTCGTATAACATTTTAGAAATAGTACATATCGCCATTCCCATATAAAATTAAAATATAAAACATATTAAATTCCATAATTTCACAAAACTTTAAAAAAGCGACTAAAAAAGAAGATATAAAAGAGGAATAAAATAAATTTTTAAAATAGTGCATTTTTTAGATTTCGTAATTACTGATTCACATGAAGAACCAAGATGTTCAGCCGTAAAATCATTGAAATTGCGAGATCAATTGAAAGAAAAGAAGGTTATGTCATATATTTTTTTAGTAGAGTGATATATTCCAAAAAAAAATTTGAACAATAACCTATGGTGCGACTAAAAATGGATGTAATTTTTGCAAATTCGCTCTAATTACCGTAGGTTGTAACAATTTATTGTAAACATTGCATAATTAGTCGCTAGTTTTGGGGCAGCGTCTGGTTTTTGCCTGTTGTTTTCACCTGTCTTATTAAACAGTTTTAAAGTACTCCCACCGTTAGTTTCTGCGCTGTGTATAGATTTGTAAAAACTGTAACTTAAGTTATGTGATCTTCATCAGCAGTCCACACCAAATGCTGATATTCTCACCGACGAAGTAGTCATGCAGATTCTTCAGAAGTGTGATCCCATTTCAGACAAAAAGGAGAAACCTGTGGAGAAGAAAAAAGCTCCAAAGAAAAAGAAGAAGCGCCGCGATTCAGGTTCTTTTGCTTTTTATGGGTTCCCTATAAAGTTCCGATGTCAACAAATTTTGCAACATTTTGATTTTACTCCGTTTTTTCAAAGGTCCGTCGCCAGGTCATTAGGTAGAACGGATTTACTAACCAAGTTAAAACTTACTAACATGCCTTTAGTTTGTCTCGACAATCCTAACTAACATGAAATCCTAACTAACATGCCTTTAGTTTGTCTCGACTTTTTCTTTTTCAAAAAACACAAGGGGAATTCCCGCTATCGGAAAACATGTAAAAAATGGTCATTTTTCAACATTTTTGGTGTTATTGCCAGTATTTTCATAAATAGCAGTAACTTCCTTCTAAAAAGTTAGACTGTCGACGCATGAATAATTTTAAACTAAATAAATGATTAAATTCTCTGTTGATATTTAAGTAAAGGCATCTATAATAAATAAATGATTAATTTCTCTGTTGATACTTAGATAAAAGTATCAATATTAATATGGTACGGTCGTGTGGCCGAATGGCTAACGCGACCGATACATATACCGACTTCTATTCAAAAACGTGGCAGTGACGAGCCAGTCATGTGTTAAAAGTTTGTCTCGAAAAAATATTATTGTTGGCCATCACGTCGTTGAGCTGTATTGTGAACACATTGGACGAAATCAAGGGTGTTTTTTCCTAGGACTGCGCAAACTTAAACTGAAGCAGATCTACACATATAGTTGGTTAACATCCCGGGAAATTTCAAGCTGACCGGATATTTTGACACTTAAACTTATTTTAACAGGTGCCTCCTGTCGGTAATTGGTCAGAAACAAATGAAGAAACAACTCAAGAGTGTCCCCCCATAAAACATCTATTATAGACTTACTTGCCTTTCTCACTTTGTTTTACCATGTTGTAATCTCTTTTAATAAGATAATGTTAAAATAAAGGGATATGTGTTTAATCGATGCAAGTGTGGATACGATTGCTATGTATTGCAACACCCACCCTGAAACAAGATTCATCGTTTGGTTGTTCGTAAAGATTATACATTGCGTTGGTTAGGTATAACTAGGCTTGTGAACTGAAATATTAAAATAAGTTTAAAATTCTTACCTAAATAAAAGTGCCTTATGAATCCTTTCTTGTGCTTTAAATCACTTCTAAAATAATTGCACTATAACAACCCTTTTGCCCTATAGCCTATAACCGTATGGCTGTTTTGTTGCTTAAATGTTTAGTTTTACGAGGTTAACAGCTTTACTTCAGCATTGTCGTGGGGATAGTTTAAATACTGGTATGGTACACAACATTTTCCGTACCGCAAAAATTGTTTTCTTTTTTTATGTTTTGGAGCATTTTCAGAAATTTAAGTTACTACGGAGAGGGTTATATTTTTTGTAATTTTTAACAGAATTTTAAGAGTGTTCTCGAAATTGTAGTATTTTGCTCACCGATCACACATGGTTATTATTTCTATATATAATTAATAGTGCTTTAATATAAAAAGGCTTTACTGACCCGACTCACTGTATATTAAACAAGCACCACCGAAAGCGACTGTTTATTGTTTCATCTGTTTGTACATTTTACGGGTAATTAATAATACATTATTAGTATTTTGAATTCACAGCCAATTTTCCAACTAGAATTTGTGTTCAACTTTAGGACAGGATAAAATATTGTTTGTCGCCGCAAAAGGCGTTACTATACGCGGGCAATTATTATTTTACGTCACTCCCACCTCATTTTACGTCACTTGACAAAGTGCACAATCGACCAGCTATTGACCGGTTCGTCCGACCGATTAGCTTGGTGGTTTGGTGCGTCGCCGTTTAGCCAAAGGTTAACAGATTCGAAACTGCTCGCTAGCTTGTCGATTGTGTCCGTGGGCAATGCACTTAGCCGACAATGCCTGAACCCAGCGGATTAATGGGTTCTACCAAATTGAAGAAACGTGTAAATCGCATACAACACAAAACTCCGGTAACCCGACGGTGGGCGCGAGGGCATCTGACAATTACCCGTGTGTAAACCCCTTGGTTTTCCCTTTATAGGATAAACATGAATATTTTATCCCATATCCAGTTTCGAACGTGCCAACCCTTTGCTACAGGCGGCGTACCAATTCGCCATTCTATTCGGTCGAACAACACATATTTGAGTTTGTACAACGAATTTATCCAGGAACAGCAAGATAATAATGCGTTTTTATTGCCAAATCTAACTAATGTTATTTACGTATTTTAACTTTTAATTTAATACCATTTTAATATTGGTGTACATTCATATCTAAAATAAAGCGAAAAAATCCATTGAATTAAACTAACTTAAAACATACGATATCCTATTAAAATTTTAATCCATCAGTGTTTGCAGGTAACATACTTTAATTTAGTATGTTTTGTTGAATTTTTATATGTGTAAAATTTGTATCAAGTTATAACACACATTTCTGCAGAAATGTAGCCTATTGCAGCAATGTTTCGTCATAATTTTTCTTCATATTTTCACACAGTTTCACCCAATAATGCGTAATCATTTATTTTTCCTATATTTTAATGCTGGAACTAAAGTTTACCATTGCTAAATAATGTAATATGTTGTAATAAAACACAATTCTTCGTTTAAGTTCGGCAAAAATGTAATCTTACGACAAAAATCAATTTAAAAATGAGTTGTTTAATAGTGTTTCTATGGAAGCACATGTACCAACCGTGAAGGTTGCAAAATACAAAACAATCCATCAAACAACTATAGATCAGATTTTTGCATACGTAATGTATTTAAGAAAAAACTGTGTAGTATTATGAAATGAAAAAGTGTTGCCAAGTCAGTGTCAAGTAAAGTTTATGCTACTTTAAATTTCTAGTTTAAATTGGTGTGATTTTCTCCGTAACAGTTGTCCGGTTGTCTTATTTCACGTTTATCAGGCCGCAGCTGACTAACATTTGCAAGTAGAGAAAAAGAGGTTATCAAGGCAAAGGAAAATAGTCAAAAAACTGTACCTGTATAAATAATTTTTTAAAACAATTGTTCCAAAAAAAACAAACGCAGGAATATTGTTCGGGTGCCTCTAAATACTACAGGACCGCTTGGAGCGCTTGGATCGCTTGGATCACTTAGATTGCTATGGAAAGTAATTCTAACCCTTTCCCAAACACTAATCTCAACCCCAGAACTAACTTTAACCCCAACCCTAACATTAATATCATGGCTTTTGTAATTACTAAGTATAGTAAGCGCTCCAAGCGATCCAAGCGATTTAAGCGCTCCAAGCGATTTAAGCGCTACATGCGCTCCAAGCGGTCCAAGCGCTCCTGTAGTATTTAGAGGTACCGATATTGTTCTGCCTTAATGTGTTTGGCATATAATCTTGTATTTTACTAAGGAGTATAGAAGAAAACAAAAGGGGTTACCACACTGGCCATTATTAATCCACTGGGTTCAGGCAATGTCCGTTAAGTGCCTTGCCCCAGGACACAACCGACTAGATAACGACCAGTTTACTTACTGACAACTCGCATTAACTATTAATTCATATGATTTTGAACACTGGTATTTACTGTTGCTATCTTTTCTGTGCAGATTGTAGAATGAATAACTTTATGCGAAAATCACTTGCATGCTCACTGGTGCGCGGAAATAGACTGAACTTTTCTAGCATTTGTCAGCGAAGTTCTGCTCAGACATTTCAGTCAAACCAAAATATTCGAAAATGGAATAAAACAATGTCCAGTTCTATTAAATTCCAATCTTTTGGATCCAGGACGTTTTCCGATTCTGCTGGAAAAACTGCTGGAGAGATAAAAATTAAGAACATTCTTTTAGAAGCTTTTACGAAGTCTGAATCGATAGAAGTAAACGATATCTCAGGGGGGTGTGGTGATATGTACGAAGTGCATCTGGTGTCGAATGACTTTGTGGGAAAGAGGATGATCCAGCAACACAAAATGGTCAATGATGCTTTAAAAGAAGAAGTTGCAAAAATGCACGGGATTAGGATTTTTACATCAATACCCAGTTAATGATACAATGTATTTTAGTGTGTTGTGTCCTCTTTGAATAACTTATTACATCATGTCTATTCTGCCTTTATTATTCTGACACATTGTTTATTCTAGTATTATTTATAGTTGCATTAAACAATTACTTACTGGTATCAAACCATAAATTTGCATACTGTATTATTTTTTTTACTCTTTAAAGTTTTCTCTGCTGGAATAACCTTTAGTAATAGTTGTTTAGGCTGCTTTGTAATTTGCTATAAATTTTTCTGCTCGAGGGTAAAAACGAAAAATGGATAATTCCCTATTGGGCCGCTTCTTCGGTGGTAAAGGAGCTGATCTTCCGGACATAAAACTCGATCCCGGAAGTCTTCCTCCTCCTCCCACTCCTCCAGAGACATCCAAGGACACAAAGAACAAACCCGGAGACAAATGGTCCAACTTTGATCCGACCGGATTGGAGAGAGCGGCCGTCGCTGCCAAAGAACTGGACAAATCAAGTATGTGATGTGGTTAGCATAGATGAAATGATAGCTGGTTCCATATACACAGCTTGAGACCCGACGGTCAAGTGTTTGTTTTATTTTAATAAGAATACGGTCTTTTAATAGAGCAAATCCAGTATGTGATCATAGATAAAATGATGGGCTCACTAATCTGCACTACAGTAAGGTGGGTTTAGCAGGGTGGCACAACACACTATTCTGCGGGACAGTGGGAAGAAGGGCGGAGGGGTATTTTTATCACCAACATAAAAAAATACTTCTTTTGATAAACTCCATTCCGCTCATGTTATAACCTGGTCGGGTCTTGAAATAATAGGTGGGGCAACATACATGCGATTATGAGCCAACAGCTGGAATTTTGAATCATCATAGTAAGCGTTCGCTTGCGCACTAGTAAAGAGAAACAAACCAAAGTACCATACAAACGTTGATCTTTTCTCTCTGTAAACCAAAAAATGGAGAGCGAAGTGACATTACAATACACTTAGTGAAAGTTTATTTAATTTGGTTTTTCTGGACTTTTTAACTGGATTTTTTCTGGATTTGGGTTTTCTAGATTTAACTGGATTGAAAAAAACTAATGTCTCTTGCCCATGTTATGCTTTGTGGGTCCTCTGCCTGGGATAGACAATGTATTCCATGTTTATTGTTTACCTTATTTTTGTACAACTAAATTGTGAATCCTATCTCCCACAGCAAATGCTAAAGAAGCACTGGACCTTGCACGAATGCAGGAATCAACTAAACAAATTGAGTTTCAAGGAAAAGTTAAGGTTGGTATTTGGTAATATTTTTAGGAATGTACCAACTCGTGTTGCTTTAAACCAAAGTATGGGAAATGTATGGCCTTTGGTCCAGGTTAGGCCTATGAAGAGATTTTGACCGGCCCGCAGTCTGTATTTAACCATACCCTGTAATTAAGATATTAAATACTATTCATGTAATAATCCGGCCCAACATGAATTTTATTTTCCCACATCTGGCCCCTCGACTAGAGAAGTTGCCCACCCCTGCTCTGAACCGTGTTATGTTACCTTAAATAGCTGTAAAAATTGTATTGAGATACTTTAATGTGCAATAGTTAACTCCTGTCATCATATATTAAGGTTGAAAGGAAAAAAAACTTTTCTGCAAAAAACTTTTTATCACTGTGATACCGGTAATGTTTTTATTTTAGATATTTTTTTGTTTTTTTGAATTGCTTTAATAATATGTGTTATTTATAATATTAATAACGGAAAAAAGGCCGAAAGACATCAGTCATTTAAATGGTCAATGTAAAAATTAGTGGGAAAAGTTAAATGTCAAACGTAGAGGCAAACAAGTCATTCGTTCATTATTAACGATATAGTTTCCACATCACAGATTAAAAATTGCACTTAATAAATTGCAGGAATATGAAATGAACTTGGAACATTTAAAAATGGACCAGATTAAAATGCAAGGGGAAGAACGAAGGAAAACGCAGTCACAGGATGCCAAGATAAAGAAGGAGGTAGGACAATATATGGGCTGGAGCGATGTACTTATCTGAATCAGTTTGAAGTCTTTAGTTATTCTTGAATTTATAATTTCGAACCTTTGTGTAAAGAGAGTTATTTGATAAAATAATATTAATTTTTTATTTATAAAACCCCATTACTGTTAAGTGATAAAACAAATTTTACCACTTTCTCCAATTGTGAATCAAAATTGCCTTTTTTGTTCAACTATCAGTTAATTTTAATTTGCTAGAATCAAAAATAATCTTAAATCATTTCGTATTTAAATCGAATTTTAATCTTGATTCTGGAATGCACCTTCATAGGTTGGTCAGAAGTATTTAAGGGATTGCAACTACCTGCATCTACCTTTGCGTTTGTCACATTTTAGCGGGGTTTATGGGATTTGATTTTTTTCTTTGTAACAAAGACCAGGGTAATGGCATGACATAACTTAATTGTAACTTACTTCATAAAAATGGTAAAAAAGTTTTTTAATAAAGCAAAAAAACCTTTGTCCTGCTTCACATGTGGGTACTGGTATCGCCCATTTTGTATGATGCTGTATGATGCTTTCATGCTACCCTGCAAGGGTTACATGAGAATTGACCAAGTGTGACATACGAAAGAATATTGATTCAGTCACTATTAGGCCATCTAACTGACTATACTAATTCGTATTGCAACAAGTTTTAAATAAGGCATAAATTGGTAAAATTATCAATTTGCCAAGATCAGCTATATATTTTTGATCCAGGTACAACCAATTTTAGTCGTGCTTTTATTTAAATACCACCATGTCATCACTAAATATAGTCATGCCTAACCGACCGAACAAATTTTAATTTCCACCTCCCCATCAACCATTTACCACTCAGCAAGCCGAGTACCAAGATTTGCTAGCTCGACGGCGATACGACGACCAACTCAAGCAGCAATCGTTGATGAATGAGGACAACCTGCGGAGACAGGAGCAGTCGGTGGAAAAGCAGGAAGCAATGAGGAGAGGTGGGTAGATTGCCCTCAGAGCACTTGATTTATAAATGTCTCTGAGCATGGCAGAAAAAGGCTGTAGTAATGCTGTGTGGACACTTATAAAAAAATTAAAAAAACAGCAATATTGTTAATTTTGTGTTTATAAAAAATGTCCATAAAATGCCATAAAATATATGTGGATTGCTTTTCCGACAATACGACTTCATTTGTTTAAAAATGTCTCTGAAAGACAAATTTCTATGTGGGTTTGGATCAGGGGTCAGCTGTTATTTTTTCATTTTATTGCTAGAGTAGCAAGTTTGATAAGAATGATAACTATGCATAAGTGAAACAGACAGAAGAACACCTACGTCTTTATCTCACATAGTGTTGTTTTTCTTTTATTGCGAAAATATTATTAGTTTTGCAGCTGGTAAACACATGATATTGTAAATTTTGTGTTTCTGAATAAAAGACCAAACAATAGTCAAAAATATCCACGCAACACCTACATGCTTGGCATAAACAAATGTGTTAGCGTCAATAAATCTCAATAAAACACTTTCTGCTAGTGGGATTTTAACAAAAATACCCAAGCAGTTTTTATCGATGTATACAGAATAACATAATACATGCACATTTTTGGATCGTCCAATTTTAAATCTCTTATCGCCAAAATGTTCAACCCAGCAACACTGGAGCACGAAATGAAGTTGCGACGAGACAACGAAATGGCTCGAGCTGAAGCCGAAGCGATCGCTCGTGCTAAAGCTGATCGTGAGAACAAGGATATCCGTCGTGAAGAAATCAAACTCGAGGCGGCGGAAAAAAGACAAACAGTGTTAGAGTCGATTAAGTAAGTTGGGTTCTGTGCCCCTCACCCATGAATACACCATTTTATAATGACTTATATTTTACAATAAGTTAGTGTTAAGTTTGTTTTTGTGTTACTCATACAAATATACCAGTTTACAATAACTTATATTTTACAATAAGTTATAAAGTAAGTTTGTTTTTCTGTTACTCCTGTAGTTCTATGTATACACCAGTTTACAATAACTTATATTTTACATAATTTATAATAAGTTGTGTTCTATGTTACCTCTTTGTAACCACATGTTTATTAAATATTTATATTTTACAATAAGGTATTAGTAAGTTGTGGTATGTGTTACCACTATGTATATTAAACCTTACCTTTATAAGTTATTGTAAATTGCTATGTACATAGAAAGGCAGAGCATAACTTGTTCTAGCACAGGTCATTAAGTGATCCACATACCTAAATTTTCATGGCACATAGTTAGTTATACTGGATCCTGAATTTTCCAACTCTCAGTTCTGTTGTAATTTTCAATTATTTGTGTTTTCCACGAATATTTTTACAAATGAATTGGTTTCTAGAACTGCTGGAAGTGTCCTTGGTGAGGGCGCAAAATCTTTTCTGAATGACTGGGACAAGATAACGACAGCTGTAAGTAAACCCTCATTTTATATTTGTTTGGCAGGTGCGGGGCCTGCTAAGGGGTAAATGGGGTTGGGGGTAAACATTGAACACCATAAGTTGACAATATGAATTTTTTATTTAATTTTTTATTTTATATTAAAAAAAATTTGCATAGTGCTTAGCAGACATCACATGAACCTATCAGAATTATTAAATAGAATACTTTGGTTAACCTAAGCCAGTAAAATGTCTCAATCACTATACAATACACAGTAATAGTTTCACTAACCTGACATGAACGCCATTAATCGCCCTTACCCTAATGTTAGATAACCACAAATATCATATTCTTTACAACAATACAACTAAACATGTACTTTTATACAATCGAAATAATCTGATTTACCTTTTCTTTAACGTCGGATGAATTTTACCATTTATCAGGATAAACGCGAATATCATATCCAATACAACTAAAAGTATATTTTTATACAACTAAAATACTATAATTGCTTTTAGTTATCGTTCTGTTAGTTTTCCTATCTGTAAAGTAAGGATTAACATAAATATTCTATTTTATACAACTAAAATATGCTTGTATACAATTAAAATAAAATGTATTTTCATTTATTTAATTAAGTTTTCCCATTGTAAAGAAAAACAAAAACGTTACCCAAACATTCATTAATTAGGCGTTTGGGTTAACGCTGGTTGCCGCCGGAGTATACACCTCGAAAAACACCATGGAGGGTGGCTCGTTATGGGGAAGCGAGACTCGGGAAGCCGTCTCGGGTCCGCGACACCAGTAGGTTTACGTGCTCGGAGATGTTCAAACATCCGTTCCTCACCACCAGGAGG